>CM070874.1:183293296-183663296 GCA_036365515.1 Torymus aiolomorphi
GGATTATTATATATTCATTATACGGAAAACTAACACAACAAATTCAAAACTTAGATGAAGATGTACTATGTTTTGCAAACAATTTACGAGTATTCGGTACACAAATAATAGAATTTAAAAGATTAGAACCAAATGTAACAGGAGAAATATTAACAGAATATAAAACTGGATTAAAAACCGACATACTCAGTAGTTTTAAAAAAGGATTGAAACAAGAAATTAGAATAGAACTCGGAGAACACCAAGACATGGATAACGCAGTACAAAAAGCAATTGAAATAGTATCAAACTTAAAAAAGCAAAATAGCTTATTTTCGAAACTCCAATTCCAAACAAAATTAAACAAGTTTTTTGCCAATTATTTAGGGAAATAAATCACGAAGCATTATTTTGCATGAAAGCTTCATGTGTCTATTGTAAAAGTAAGGAGCATGTATCACATTGCAGAACAGCTAAGCATGTAATAAAATTAATTTGCAAATTTTGTAGTACGGAAGGCCACTCAATAGCCGCGTGTAATTTAAATACGATGTCGAGTAATCATTGTTAATACTGCCAAAATATGGGACACGAGGTTACACAATATCCTACTATTACAGAATACGAACTGTGTTGGAAATGTAAGGAAAGAGGACACGATCTGCTTCCGTGCAATAATTCAGTAAGAATTGCGGAAGCATGCGACGTCTGTGGCAGCGCGTCACACACGGCTAAGAATTGCCCGTCAGCATTGTGTAAGAGGTGCAACAACCTCGGGCACTTAATGAAATACTGCACGATAAACAAAAGAACGATATGGTGCGCGATATGTGCGGATGAAGGTCGCGAAACCGCGGATTGCGAGAACGTAGAAGTTTTAATGATGCAAAACAGACAACAAAACTCTCAGAATAGAGAAATTTGTCAATTTTGCGACACGCCGGGACATTCAGCGAAAACTTGTAGGAAAATGAGTAATAATCAACAAAATACGTCCCAGAATAACAACTACAACCCTTCAAATAAAGCCTATGAACATCGAGATAGAAATAGAAACGGATTTTTACGAACAAATCATCAAAATAGTCATCAGTTCTCAAATAACTCAAATAGTAATTATCGAGGAAACTTTAATACTGTTACGTGTGAGAGGGTTCTGTTTCTCGTGGCCAGCCCAGAAAGGTGCACAATGAAGTATAGTATGAGAATATATGTATAGAATGAATACTTAGTTTATTATCGTTAAAGTATTATCGCGAGAGAGAGAGAGAGAGAGAGATACTATAATCAGTTATCGCGACGCGGTAGATTGGTTGCAGGGATAAACTCAGAGGTTCGGCGAATGTGGTCGTCAGTCGTCTCAGCAGGTCGACGTGGTGGCTGGGTTGATAGGTCGTGACTTCCTCTCGTACAGCGTTGGTCGTAGCCTCGGTCTCTCTCTTTAGCTAGCCTTTCTCGGGCGGCGTCCTAGCCTCGGTCTCTCTCTTTAGCTAGCCCCCGCCCCGTGGTGTGCTAACGCTTTTATAGTAAAATTTGGCGTAGCCCCCTCTTTCCGCAATCACATATAAGTGGGGTTACTGTCGATGAGTCTTCGAACTTCGGCTTAGCGACCGAGTCCCTCTGTCAGCGTTTTTCATCCCCGGGCGAGTCGCCGTGATTATTTCGCGCCTCGCCTATATTGCTGAGTTGGTGCTATCGCCGCTTCGTTCTTATGCTTCACCTATGTGCGCGAAGCTACCACTCGTAACAATACACAAAGTATAAAATGCGAATATTGTAAATTCACCGGGCATACGTTGGAAGATTGTAGAAAATTAAAAAGTTTAACAGCACAAAGTAAATGCTCTTACTGCAAGAAAGACGGACATCAAATAGACAATTGCCATGAAATCAAATTGCTACAAAATAAATTAGATAAATTTTGTAAGATATGTAAGAACACGAATCACACAACCGAGGAATGTATTTCGCGATTAGTATTTAATCAACAAAAATCGGGAAACTAACAAATTCTTCTGGAAATGAGTGGACTAGAAGGGTTAATAAAAAAACACTCGAAAATAACGCAGCTATTAAAGTAAGTACATTTAATGGCGATAATATTGCAAGTATAAATTGCAACAAAGGGAAAGATACGGACATTGATTTATTAATTTAAAAAAAATTTAAGCGATATTAATGAAAATATGAAGGAAAATCAGGCAGCTAACAAATCGGAAGGTAAAAATGTTAACAAAATAAACTCAATAGATTTTAACGAACCCGAAATAAATAGTGCTGAAAAGGAAAAAATACAAGAAAGAATAACGGCGACCAAGATTGCAATGTATTTTCTGAAGTTGGAAAACTCACTTCAGTATATCGAAATAGAGAATCATTATACAAGTAAAATATGTAATTTACTCGTAGATAGTGGAGCTCAATTAAATATTATCGAAGGAAATCAGATACCTTCTAACATGTAACGGTCAAGCCCCTCACAGAAGATATCGATACCGCTCACTCTGCTGCTGATGTCCTGGGTTGTCAGATAAATGTCTTATATTTATATAATTAATCTCGAATATTAATTTTAGTGATGAAGAAAATTTTTTATATAGTAGCAAAATTTATTATATTAAAGTTATTTATATAAACTCAATAGATTTTAACGAACCCGAAATAAATAGTGCTGAAAAGGAAAAAATACAAGAAAGAATAACGGCGACCAAGATTGCAATGTATTTTCTGAAGTTGGAAAACTCACTTCAGTATATCGAAATAGAGAATCATTATACAAGTAAAATATGTAATTTACTCGTAGATAGTGGAGCTCAATTAAATATTATCGAAGGAAATCAGATACCTTCTAACATGTAACGGTCAAGCCCCTCACAGAAGATATCGATACCGCTCACTCTGCTGCTGATGTCCTGGGTTGTCAGATAAATGTCTTATATTTATATAATTAATCTCGAATATTAATTTTAGTGATGAAGAAAATTTTTTATATAGTAGCAAAATTTATTATATTAAAGTTATTTAATAAGCAGAAAATAGTTAACAAAAATACTCAAATCAATAGCGAAGTGCAAGGAAAAATAAAATAAATTATTAATAATAATGATAATTGGTAATTAATGCGCAAGTGGGAATGTCAGGAGATAGGATGGGTAGTGGAAAAACGCCCAGGTGTATAAATCACAAGAGTAGTGTAACGTAAGATATCATTTATTTATTACCCTTATTTGGGTATATATGTTGATTTTTAAGCATACAAAAAGGGAAAATACAAAAAATATACATATATATCTATAAGAGAAAAGCTCCTACTCGTGGCTCGATATAAAGCAATAATTGAAAAAAAGAAAAAAAGAAAATCATTTATTTAAACAATATATGAATATTAATGGTTATTATGTGCGTCTCTCGCTCGACGCTGTGTCCCTGGTCACGCCTAAGCTCGGAAGAGGCAGAAAACAAAATTTTTAGGTATGAAACCTGACTAGATATGAAAAACAAAAATTCGATCCAATCGCATGGGGATGTCCGCCGTGGTCAATAACCCCCCTTCCACGAAGAAATTCGTAAATCCGATGGTAATTCATGAAGTTATGGCGCTTTTAATTTCGAATTACTGCTATATAAAAAATGGCTCCCCGCGCGGTGCCCGATTGTACTTAAAGTGTATTTCTTACCTATCATCAAAATTCACCGAGATATGTGGCTTTGAAGATTATACCGAACTCTATCTATATGTGAGCCCGGTGACCTAATTATTCACAAATAAAAGGACGAATCTCATTATTTCAAATATTCGACGAATTGTAGCGCTAAATAAAAAAAATAATTCTAGCTAAAAAAAAGTATATTCGACAAAAGAAAAGGAAAACGAACGTCAAAACATTCACCGATATCTATGTGTTATATAACACGTCTCGCACCCAAGCAAAAGAAAACAAAGAATTATAGTGATATAATTTCCCCGTCGCGGGTGTCCTCTATTGGTCCTCGTGAAGGCATGTAACCTGTCATGTGCACCTGATAACTTGATACCAAAATTCTTGGCACTATACGAAGGGCCCTATCTCGTGTTCGAGAAAAGAGGACCTAGCACTTTCGCCCTCGAAGATCCTATAACCAATAGAGTGCGAGGGGTTTTCCACGTAACTAACCTCAAACCATATTTTAAGGATGTCCACCCGGAACCAGCGGAGGCGGATAAGAAGGAGATTGATGAGGCAGATATGCGGTATCCGGCAACAAATCCACCAGTTGGAGATGAAGCAGGAGGCGAGTCGCCAGAGGAGGGAGGCGGATTTGAAAGCCCTGTTTCACGGTCGGAGGACAGAGCAGGGAGTGGTGGCACGGATACGGGTGGCAAACGAGCATAATAAAAAAATACAGAGGGCCGAAGACTGGGTAAGGGCCCATTTCCCGGTGACCGTGACCACTCCACCCCCCGTCCTGCAGGACCCGGAGGAAAGAAGGACAAGGAGGGAGGCCTTCGTGGCGCGGAACTCAGGCGCCCGAATCGTGGCAAGGAGACGCGCACCCACTCCAGATAGCGACGACGAGGACGTCCTAATAATTCAGGAGGACATCCGTTTTTGAGACGAAGAAACAAGTTTTATTTCATTTTCTTTTCCTTGACACCGATAATGATGACCGGGAATATCGTATTTATTTTATTTTGTGAAAAAAAAAAAAAATTTCTTGTTTTGACGTAATGAACCGCCATCAGAATAATAATTTTATTTTTTTTATTATTATTCTTACTTTTATGCTTTCATCTATCACCCTTTCCTTTAAAGGTAACCAGAATTCCTCTTAGAGGGAGGGACAAATGAAACGGTCAAGCCCGTCACATTATACGCCATAAGACTATCAACCACAAAATGAAGTGGTAGTTCGCATATTATAGAATTCTGGTTACCGGAATACGATTCAAGCCGTTTCGTCCTTTAATAAATGCATGCCTAATCAGGGATAAGTCATTATGATAGGACTCACTAACTATGCATGTCCCACGTGCTAATCTAAACACTATAGACGCGAAACTACATTTTTGATATTTGAATTCCGCGCCGTCAAGCTGGAGGTAGTTATAGCGTCGAGTCTCTACACTGAGAGGCTTTCGGAGTAGCTGGTACTCTTCAAGTCTAGATGGAGCTCTGAACCGTGGGGTCAGGCGCTACACTTCTCATTGGATTAACAGTTACTCCGATCTGAGTAGTGGTTACTCAGATTCGGTATAGCCACTGCGCTTATCTGTGTGCGCGTGACCTAACCTCTCGGAAAAGAGTACAGAGCGCGCCGAAAATGCGCAGCTATTACTCACTTCAGAGTACTGACCACGCCGAATGGCGGCGCTGCTGTTGCTCGGTGTGAAGGTTAGAACCTACTCGGAAAGTTTTTCAGTGTAGCTATAGGCACACAAGCACCCACGTGTTGGCTGATGGAATAAGATAGAAACGACACTATAGCACTTACGTGAGTGCGAGTGAGATGGAACATGAAAATGATTAATATATTCTCATTATTTATCCACTCACGGGCATCAACAAAAATCCTTTTTTGACTAAATTAAATACCGCGCATCCAATTATCGCTAGATCTAAGTCGGCAATGCGATATTTAATTAATTATTTATGAAATCTATTTTATTGAATTATCTAACTTTTAATGATTATTATTAAAATCCAGCGTACGAATATGATGCGAATTGACCTTAGTTTACTGATATTGTCCCGGCATTTATCTATTTAAACAGATAAGTCGACATTTAAGTAATTATATGTAAACAACATTAGTTTTATTAATTAATACAGCTTTAAAATATCATTCCAGGAAACTAACACATGAGCATAATGTGTGATTGTCCCAATTACACGACAACAACCATATATTTCCGTAATTAATCCAATAACTATTTATTTAAGTGTTTATTCAAAGTTTGGAATTTATTAATTTACTTGTCGCTAATCATTTTTTTAGCTGATTAATACTTGAGCATGCTATGTAGCTGTCGTAAATATAACTTAATCTGTCTCATTTATAAACAAAAGGTTATCTAGGAACTCTCTATTAAACAATTAGAGCTCCTAAACAAGCAGAGGGGCAAGAGGGGGCAGCTGCTCACCAAGTCAGGGGAAATGGAGGGGCGAGCATCACACCGGGGTGCGCACTGATTACTCGGGGTTTACGCAAGTGAGTAACTGCGCATCCCCCTCACACAGGTCATTGACTCCCGGTATAAATAGCCGGCGCACGAGGGGAAGAGCATTCGTCGGCGTCCGGAGCCCAAGGCAACATCAGCTCTTTTTCCTTTTCTCTCTCTCTCGCGAGTATCGGTGCGCAAGTAGTTTTTCCACTCGCGAACGTTGACACCAGCGGCTGCGACACCTTCTCGTGGATAAGTAGCAAAGGAAGAGGATTAACCTCCGTGTAACAGGCCTCCAAGGACGGGACCCGCAGTTCCCTTAATTTCCTCAACGAAACCAGTGCCAGGTAAAATATAGATAGTGAGGCCCACGATTACTCCTTCGGGATAGAGTGGGCCAAGTCGAGTTGGTTCGCCCGACTCAGCGAAATTTACGATCAATGCATCGGGCATAGCGGCGTAAAACCAGGAAAGTCATAGCCTCTCTCCCGGGCCCCGTAGACTCGACCGCGAGGTCATCTCTACACAAGGGCGGCGGGTTGCCACTACGCTGCGACGGCACATACCAGCGCAAGGACCAGTAGAGGACACTCGCGACGCGCATATCACTATAATTCTTTGTTTTCTTTTGCTTGGGCGCGAGACGTGTTATATAACACATAGATATCGGTGAATATTTTGACGTTCGTTTTCCTTTTCTTTTGTCGGTTATACTTTTTTTTGGCTGGTCAGTTAGAATTATTTTTTTCATTTAGCGCTACAATTCGTCGAATATTTGAAATAATGAGATTCGTTCTTTTATTCGTGAATAATTAGGTCACCGGGCTCACGTATAGATAGAGTTAGGTATAATCTTCAAAGCCACATATCTCCGTGAATTTTGATAATAGGTAAGAAATACACTTTAAGTACAATCGGGCACCGCGCGGGGGGCCATTTTTTATATAGCAGTAATTCGAAATTAAAAGCGCCATAACTTCATGAATTACCATCGGATTTACGAATTTCTTCGTGGAAGGGGGGTTATTGACCACGGCGGACATCCCCATGCGGTTGGATCGAATTTTTGTTTTTCATATCTAGTCGGGTTTCATACCTAAAAATTTTGTTTTCTGCCTCTTTCGAGCTTAGGCGTGACCAGGGACACAGCGTCGAGCGAGAGACGCACATAATAACCATTAATATTCATATATTGTTTAAATAAATAATTTTCTTTTTTATTTTTTTCAATTATTGCTTTGTATCGAGCCACGAGTAGGGGCTTTTCTCTTATAGATATATATGTATATTTTTTGTATTTTCCTTTTTTTGTATGCTTAAAAATCAACATATATACCCAAATAAGGGTAATAAATAAATGATATCTTACGTTACACACTCTTGTGATTTATATACCTGGGCGTTTTTCCACTACCCATCCTATCTCCTGACATTCTCACTTGCGCATTAATTACCAATTATCATTATTATTAATTTATTTTATTTTTCCTTGCACTTTGCTATGGATTTGAGTATTTTTGTTAACTATTTTCTGCTTATTAAATAACTTTAATATAATAACTTTTGCTACTATATAAAAAATTTTCATCATTACTAAAATTAATATTCGAGATTAATTATATAAATATAAGACATTTATCTGTCAACCCAGGACATCAGCAGCAGAGTGAGCGGCATTGATATCTTCAACAAATAATCATCGTATACGCACCACAGTCACCATTGCACTGAGGTGACTCCTAACCTAAATTTCCCACCCCTATCCTTAGAACCCTTACAAAAATAATTTTAGAAAATAGAAAAATTCGTTTATCCGGTATCACAGATAAAACTATTGAGATATTAGGAGTAATAAAAATGAAAATCAATGGACTAAATATTGATTTTCATATTGCACCAGAAGATTTTTGTCTACCCTACGACGGAATTTTAGGAATTAAAATTCTTACTGAACAAAAATTAAGACTAGACGAGGGTTATTTACAAATAAATAATAATAAAATCAAGCTAAAACCAGCCCATAAACTAAATCATAATCTTAATATAGTAACTGAAAACCTACAAAAAATGGATAAAGAAATTAAATCAAGAGTAACGATAGAACAAAAGGAATTTTTAAAGAAAATGTTGGAAGATACGAATGAAAAACAAAATTCAACACCCTTAATTCATAGGGATTGTGAATAAGTAGTACAAGTAAATGAAAAAACTGAAAATTTTCAGAAGAAATGGAAAAATCATCTTGTTTAATGTCTTATGAACCCGAGTTAATCAATAAAAATGAATTTAAGAAGTGTTATTAGACGCTCGTGATATAAAGTTTTTCTAGAAAATTATAATCGGACAACAGACGAGCCATTCCTCTTATGAGTTAATATTTCTTATTCCTTAAACGAGGGCGAACTGTATTTCGATGGTCGTTGATCTCGATCGACAATATGGGACTATAAACATGCCAATCCCCAGTTTCAACCATCTCATCACTAGGTGGCTACGACTTTTTTGCACCCACAAACAAAACTTTCTTTTGGATCTATAAATTGGCCATAGTTATTTATCATCTTGACGTCGAATAAAGGTCTACCTGGCTATTCCTGATGAGTCCACCAGGTAGTACCGAGGACGAAACGTCATTTAACATCTTTTACATATATTTCATTTTACAAAAATTCTTACTATCTTATTAATTCTGTTTTTTTCATTACTTTGCCTCTTATGAGACTTTCTAAGAAATTTTCGATCGAGATCATCGACTGCCGAAATACAGCTCGCCCTCGTTTAAGGAAATAAGAAATATTAGCTCATAAGAGGAATGGTTCGTCTGTTGTCCGATTATAATTTCCTAGAATAACAATAAAAAAGAAGTAAATATAAATTCAGAAATAACATTTTATGATGACGTTAAAAAAATTTTAAATATGATTCCAATATTAGAGGCAGAAGGAAAGGATTTACAAAAAAAAAAATGTTAAATGAAATTCTACCAGAAAATATAAATGATTTACATTATGAGAAAATTGTGGAAACTAACGAAAATAATATGAAGTCATTAATAACTAATATTAATATTGCTTTTGAAAATAATGACCAAACAATCGATTTTGAGGAAATCGGATCAAAAGATTATAAACAATTTTTGACAATAATGAATAAAAAGATTGAAGTAGATTTAGAAGAATATAATAAACTATGGAAATGAAAAAGAATATAACTTTATATCTTATGAAATAGACAATTTACCTGAAGGTTTTCAAATAACAGAAGACTTTAACATAGACGAAAATGAAATTTTAAATTTGGGATCAATAAATTTTATAGGAAAAAATGATTCAATACAAGATTTAAAAGAATATAATAGAGAAGAAAGATTATTAGTAAAAATATGTTACCAAAACTTGCCTGAAAATAGTAAAACAATGATTAAAGATCTAGTATTGAAAAATAAGGATATATTTTGGCTAGAGGGAGATAGTTTAGGATCATGTAATGTAGAACAACATGAAATAAATTTAACAGATGATAAACCTGTATATGGAAAACAATTCCCTTTACCCCACAGATTAAAAGAAATCGCAATAGAAGAAACTCAAAAATTAATAACAATTAGGAAAAACTAAATTCTATCATGTTATAGATTTAAAATCAGGTTTTTACCAAATTCCTATGAACCCGTGTAAAAAAACTTACGTTTCGCGAAAGTTTTGTCAAAGTTTCCGGTTACCAAAGTTTTGGAAAAGTTGTGTCTAATTTGTGAAATGAAAAAATCCCAAACTTAATAAATAAATATATGATCGTTAGGGCAAAGTTTGGCAAAACTTTATCCAAACCTTTGGCAAGTACTCTAGTAAATTTGGGGAAACTTGCTCCATACTTTGGCTAAACGTTACACATCAGTCAATAATTATTACTGTAAGTTTGGAGCAACTTAATCCCAACTTTGGCAAAATTTCGTGTCAGAAAATAGTTATTACAAATCATGTTCGAAACTTCTGTAGGGCCAAGAATTAATTGCACTAGGGCATATGACGCAAGTACTGCGGCCTCATGTCGATGAGCGCATAGCTGCCGCTCCCCATTCGTTCGGGACGATCGGGTAGACAAGCTGCGCGTTCTCGTCGACTCTGGTGTGTCCTTCGGTGTCTCGGCAAGCAGATTCAGACGCCCGAGACCTTCATGTGGGAGGACAATTCGATGCTGCAGACAATGTTCTTCATACAAAAAGTTGAAGCTTCCAACATGGGTGAAGTGTAGGTTCTGCAAAATCACCGAATTTCTGCACCTAGAAAAATAAACATAAAAATTCACAAAGCATTTGCTCAGACATTTTAATAGAAGTTCATTGAAAATTTTTTGATTGCAATGCAGGTGCGAAAATGAATAATGTTAAAAAAATTAAGGTTAAAAGGTTAGTTTATTATACAGCATGATTTATATAGTATTATAGGAAGAAAGACTTATCTGAAAATAATGGCTTTTCCTTTCTGTGGATCTGCCACTGTTGGTTCCTTGAAGAGTTCCAGTTTTGAGTGCATTCATTAGTGCTTTTGTAGCATAAGCCACATGCGAAAATTATTTGATACTCAAATACTTAAGCGTGAATGAACTTAGTGACAGAAACAAAAAGACTATCGATATCGATTAGTATTTACGGTTACTAATAACAGCTTCACGTAAGTTATTTATTTTCGCTGTAATGACGCATAATTTGCAAAGATCTTACCTTAAAATATTATCGACGTTATGCATTAAAAATTAGTATCTTCAAGGAACCAACAGTGGCAGATCCACAGAAAGGAAAAGCCATCATTTTTAGATAAGTCTTTCTTCCCATAATACTGCATAAATCATGCTGTATAATAAACTAACCTTTTAACCTTAATTTTTTTTATCATTATTCATTTTCGCACCTGCATTGCAATCAAAAAATTTTCAATGAACTTCTATTAAAATGTCTGAGCAAATGCTTTGTGAATTTTTATGTTTATTTTTCTAGGTACAGAAATTCGGTGATTTTGCAGAACCTACACTTCACCCATGTTGGAAGCTTCAACTTTTTGTATGAAGAACATTGTCAGCAGCATCGAATTGTCCTCCCACATGAAGGCCTCAGGCGTCTGAATCTGCTTGCCAAGACACCGGAGGACATACCAGAGTCGATGAGGACGCGCAGTTTGTCTACCCGATCGTCCCGAGCGAAGGGGGAGCGGCAGCTGTGCGCTCATTGACACGAGGCCCGCAGTACTTGCGTGATACGCCCCAGTGCAATTAATTCTTGGCCCTGCAGAAGTTTCAAACATGATTTGTAATAACTATTTTTTGACATGAAATTTTGCCAACGTTGGGATTAAGTTGTCCCAAACTTACAGTAATAATTATTGACTGATGTGTAACGTTTCGCCAAAGTATGGAGCAAGTTTCCCCAAATTTACTAGAGTACTTGCCAAAGGTTTGGATAAAGTTTTGCCAAACTTTTTCCTAACGATCATATGTTTATTTATTAAGTTTGGGATTTTCTCATTTCACAAATTAGACACAACTTTTCCAAAACTTTGGTAACCGGAAACTTTGACAAAACTTTCGCGAAACGTAAGTTTCTTTTACACGGGAAACCAAGTGATATACATAAAACTGCATTTAGCAAAAATCCTTTGGGTCGCTTTGAATTTCGCGTATTGCCTTTTGGATTAAGAAATTTACCGCGTACATTTCAAAGAGTTCTAAATACAGTTTTAGGCGATTTAATCCTTAGAGGGCCGGGATTTCAAAAATTTTAAAAACTCATAATTTGTACTGAAAAGTGATCTGAGGTCCCCAAGTTAGAACCAAACCAAGGTTGGATGTTGGCGAGTCAGACCATGACGCCTCAAGGCGTCATCCCGGCCCTCTAAGGGTTAATCGGTAAAATATGCTTTGTATTCATCGACGATATAATCATTTTTGGCGAAACTATGACAGAAGCAAACGAAAGATTTAATACAGTAGCACAAAAATTACGGGATCAAACTTAACATTAGAACCGGAAAAATTTCAATTCCTAAAAAAAGAAGTATGTTATTTCGGTCATATTATAAGTGAATACGGAATAAAACCTGACCCAAAGAAAGTAGAAGCAGTAAAAAAATTCCCTACGCCTAAAAATGTTAAAAACATTAGAGAATTTCTAGGACTTTCAGGTTACTATAGGAGATTTATAAAAAATTACGCAAAAGTAACAAAACCCTTAAATATATTACTAGAAAAGGACGTGAAGTTTCATTGGAAAAAAGAACAACAAAAAGCTTTCGAGGAAATTCAAGAATTATTATGTACAGCACCAATTTTAGAATATCCACGTTTTGACGAGCCATTCATCATTACAACGGATGCTTCAAATTTTGCTTTAGGTGCAGTTTTATCGCAAGGCGAAATCGGCAAAGACCCAGCGATAGCTTTCGCATCACGAAGTTTGCATAAGGCCGAAACTAAATATCATGCATATGAAAAAGAAGAATTAGCCATAATGTTTGCAATAAAAGCATTTAAAAATTATGTTTATGGCAATAAGTTTACAATAGTTACAGACCAAAAACCTCTGTTATGGTTAAAATCAGCTGATAATAATACAAGAGTCGAAAAATGGAGACTAAAATTATCAGATTATGAAATTGATATCGTATATAAACCGGGAAAACAGAACGCAAATGCAGACGCACTATCAAGAAATCCAGTAGAACTGTTCGTAGTTACAAGAGCAAAAAATAAGCAAATATTAAATAAAAATAACGAACAACCGAGAATTTTTAGTAATGATGATAAAATCAAAGTAATGAATGAAGATAGACAGAAACTTAAGAAAAAAAGAGGCAGACCTAGGAAAAATAACGACAAAAAAATGACTACGGGTAAAAAAAAAGAGGAAATTGATGAAAACAAAGAGACCACATCGAAAATTAATAATATCATTTATTCTAAAAATTCTATACAATTTAAAAACGATAACATTGTCCATTTAATAAATTTAAAAGGAAAAACATTAGATAAAAATACTGAATTATTAATCAAAAGTAAAAACATAAAGCCAAAACTATCATTTACGAAAGATAATATAGATATAATAAATATAGAGAATAAAAAACTATTCATGTTCATAGATACATCCGTATCATGTAAATTAATAAAGGAAAATTTAGCGAAATTATTTAATCAATTAAAAGAATTATTAGTTACTAAGAATATATGTATTTATAGTATTTCTAAGGATATAGAGATTTTAAATATAAGTTGGCTAGAAATAGAGGAAATGTTAAGAGAAATATTTAATAATACAAATATAAAAGTAATAATATGTCCAAGTAATATTGAATACGTAAAAATTGAAGACAGATTAGATTAGATTAGATTATATAGTTTTATTATCTGTACATTATGTTGTACAAGTTAAATAAAGAATTATAATATACATATATATAAGTTTACAAGTTTTAAGTTAACGCAAGCAAAAATACAGAGTACATGGAGCAAAAATTTTACAATATATAAATAAGTTACGCAAGGCAAAATATAGTTTTAAAGGAGCTAAGTATAAAGTTAAAGAAGCATAATCAGTGTGAGAGAAGCTAAATACAGTTAATTGCTCAGACAGAATATAATTGTATTATACGGATTCAAGGAGATGATGATGAAGTAGTGATTTGAAGTGAGGGATGGAGGTGATATCGCGAAGGTGAGATGGTAAGGAGTTCCACAGATATGCCGAGCTGATGTGAAATGACCTTTTCAGTGTCTCTGTTTGACAGCTTGAGATGTCTAAGGCTGCCGCATTACCCCTAATTGGACGAGTAGTGAAACGGAAGTTGAAAAATGCTAGCAGATATGATGGAGTAGCAGTGTTGAATAGCCTGCACAGTAGGTTTGCTGCAAAATATTTTCTACGTCCAGATGTGGTTAGCCAGCCCAGTTCGCGTCTGTAGGGTGTGATGTGCTCACTTCTTCGCACACCATAGATGTATCTAATCCCAGTGTTGACAAGCTTTTGGAGTTTATCATCTAGATCCAATGTCAGGTCACAGTAAGCAAGACACCGTAGTCTATGATTGGAAAGAGGAGCATTAATATTAAGTGCTTACGTAGCCTGAGACTTGTGCTTTTTCTAAAGAAGTATAGCCTGTACATGATGCAACGCACACGTCGGCTCGTCTGTGCGATGTGGTCTTTCCAAGAGAGCTTGGAGTCCAATATCACTCCCAGGATCCGTAGCGACGATTCGAAGACGATACGGTCACCACCTATATCAAGGTAGTTTCTGGCCACTGCCGATAGTCTGTTTATATAGTATGGCGAGCCAATAACCATTGCTTTTGTTTTTCCAACGTTTAGTCTAAGGTGGTTTTGAGTGGCCCAGCACATGATTCGGATGGCGTTTGCACTCATTATAGCGGAAACGCGATCAAGCTCGCCTAGAGGGCAGCGAATATAAACTTGGAGATCGTCCGCGTACATGAGGTGAGAGATATCGTGATCCAGGCACAAAGATATATCGTTGACATAAATTGAGAAAAGTAAGGGACCTAGCACAGAGCCCTGCGGGACTCCTGTATTGAGTTTTAGGTAGGTGGAACAGTTTCCAATGCCATCAATAACCGCCTGCTCTCTACCTGTTAAGTAGGATGCTAACCAACGGATGCCAAGTCTGGAGAGACCGTAGTCAAGCAACTTTTTAAGGAGTCTTACATGACAGACTGAATCGAAAGCCTTACTAAAATCGAAAAGAAGTAGTAAGGTTACATGTTGTTTTTCGATTCCAAGTCTGATGTCATCAGTCAGCTTAAGCAGGCATGACTGTGTGCTATGTCCCGGTAGAGTCCCGACAGAGATAGAGTCTTCGAAATGTATCGGTCCTCTACGATAGGAGGACATTCAAGTATAAATAGAACGTACAATAGACTTAAGGAAAAATATTTTTGGGAAAATTTAAAATCAGACATTCAAAATAGAATTAAAAATTGTGATATGAAGTCCGGGATAAAGGAAATAACGAATAATATTTGGTTTAAAGTTTATTTTATTTGGAGAAGTATAATTAACAATATTGTTGCTGCTTGCAATTCCTTCGATGTACAATTTTTAGTCAATTGAACTTCTCTGACTATATATACTATCGCTGTATATTCGCTCGTACAATTTTTCCGCTTATGTTAGTATACTTTAGTGTATTTGTTGCTCCGTTATAATGAATTATGGCCTCGTATGTCATCTGGGGCAGACGGAGCTCGCCAGTTCACCTGTATTACGGTTGTTACTGTGACTAATTTGCGTGACACACAACGCTTCTTTTATAATACGAAATAATTAGGTTAAAGATGATCTTGAACAGTAAATCGAGATCATCTTCTTTTGTAATGTCATCGTCGTCAGTCGTATACAATTCGGCAGTAGCATTGAGAAATGCTGATTCTAAAGAAAATATAATTCGTTATCTTTCGCAAGTTTGATCACCTGCTACGCACGATGCCTCGTATTTGAAAATGCAACGTTTTTAGAATTTCGCAGACACATCGTTTTGTATGTCACAAAATTACTGATGAAAGTGTTGGGATAAAATTTAAATTTAAGGATACGTCACCGGACGTAACACCTCCCCCCTTAGACTGTTGGATGTCGTAGCGATTCAACAGGCATAGAGACAGTTAAAACATCAGTGATTTTCTGTTACAGAATCTTCAAAAAAAATGATAATAAAATTTCAAATAATAAATACAATATTTTCCTTTATAAAACTTGACTACTTAGATGAATACAAAGTTTTTGATTATACTCTCATCTGTATGATAAAATTTTTGATAGTCGCATTTGGTGTAGATCGTACTTGCTGAGTATGAAAAATTTGTTGCGTGTGCATTTTTGGAAGTGCAATATTTTTTTTCTTTTTCGTCGGTGTGTCATATGCTGAAATTACTGCACTGTTGAAATTCGCATGTACATTGTTTCATTAGGAAAGTCACTGATGTAAATTTTGGGTAAAAGAATAAGTTTAGACTATGGAATTTCGTGAAGGATTAGTAATTATGGAAATAAATAAAGTATTAGTGATTTTCCTTTATAAAAAGTTTTAACAATCTACTATGTCGAAAAAATTTTCGCGGGGAAAAATTTTGCTTACTATGCTGTATAGGCAAATTTTGGGTATATAAACTCGAGTGAGCAGGCACCTAGATATTCAGTTCAAATTCTGGAAAGAAACAATGGCGGCAGTATTAAGTGTAAGTAACTTTTTTACCATTTTTACTTAAATTTTAAAATCAATGTAACTACTCTTCAAATTTAAAATTTGTATAATTAACTAGTATAATTGTACTAATTATTCAGTAATTAATTAATTAAATATAATTAGAATCAGTATAACATTAAAAAGTTATTTGTTGTAATTGTTTTTCTTAGTTACATCACATTATCTATAAAAGAGCTGGTGCTGGCAAGAGACGGTTGAGGAATGATTTCTTTTATCTTAGAATTGGTGTAGATATCACTCTTCAGCGACCCCGAATCTCGAAATTCCATTCAGTAATAAAATTGATGGTTATGATAATTTTGTTCCTTTTTGATTTGTCCTTTTGTTCATTATATTAAAATTTGTTTCAGCTGCGACAGTGGACTGGACGTCGTTTGGACAGGTGGTATGCCTGTCAGGCTTGTTGCAATTTCCTTGAAGGATACTATTCAGGGTCGGATTATGATGTTTGCGATTTTGCATCGTTATTTGGGCAGACAGATAACATCGTGGTATTGGGACCGCTTCCTACTTATCGACGCTGTCCACCTCTGAAAAGGGTTCCCTATACCCATGGCCTTCCGAAGGAGAATATTTCGGCCATCGTAACTGTAGATTCAGAAGAAGATTTTTTTCGTTTGTCGAGATTATGCTATTTGGTGGAAGGATTTGTGGATTGGTCAGTCAGGCTCTCTTTCGTGCAAACTAGTTTCGGAATTTCTTTTTATATTGGTACAGATATTGTTTTTCAATCTCACTTGTAATTATAATTTTATGGTTATTATTATTGTTAATATATAACTTATCCGCATTATGTACTTATAAATATAACACACTTATTTGTTTTGTATAAATTTTCTCTTTATTTTACTACCCTTTCCTGTTTTTTTTATATCGTCTATATATTTCTATAAAATAAATTAATTATTTTCCTTCCTAACACTAGTCTACACTTAACCTACTATTTTACTTTGTATCTCACGTTGAATACCGATTTTCTTAGCATTCAAATTTCAAAGCATTCCTATAAACATATCTATCTTAATTGTACATAGCATTTCGATAATTTAATTATTTTGATATCGGTAATTTGTAATAATTTGGTTTTGCTATTTTTACATAAAATAAAGTCATTGATTAACTGAGTTTAGAAATAATGTGTATATTAAATAATTTTGTAGTAAATAAAAAGTGAGGAGAAATATAGGGAATGATTCAAGTGATCAATCATTTCCCCCACTGTTGAGAATTTTGGCAAAGGATATATTATTTTATCCTCTTTGTTTAAGTAGAATAACATTAAAGGGTTTTTGATATTATCATTATAAAAATATTTTTCAACCGTATATTGAGAAAAATTTGCAAAAGAATAATTTAATTATACGTAGGTAATTTTTTTTGTGAAAAAGAAGGTTAGTAGGTTGGAGTGATTTTGGTAAATTTTGACTTGTTATGCATCATTTATTACCTTTCTTTGAAAATCTCAGCCATTTTAAAGTTCATTTTAAAACTCAAGATTTTTTCTGGCATAAGTAGCATTCATATATTTGCATGAGAGAGTATGCAGTGCGTTCGAGTAGAAAATTGCTTTATCCAATACGGTGCCGAATAGTGTATCTTGTAGGATGATCATGTCAGTATATGATGAAATTGATCATTTCCAATACATTATATTCGATTTAATCTTAGCAATGTGAGTATAGCTACCTGATTTCTTTCTTTTGTTCTTGAACTATTCATAAAATTTCTTTTATAAGTGCGAACATTTTTTGTGAAGGCAAATACAGCTTAATTTTGCATAAAATTACAGTCAAATTATTTTTATCTATGTTTGTTAGGGTTGCAAGGTTTAGGAATGGTTTTATTTCTTTTTCCTTTGGATTAGTTCTATAATTTCTTATTCAAAGCTATAGAGAGAATAATAAGTTATTAAATTGATCCCTGAAATGTTTTCTACTTTGTAACTAAATAATTAATTAAATATTTCTATTATTTAATAACACATAATTTTTACAAATAAAACTTTTGCTTGTTTCATTAGCAAACAAAAACTGAGGTGTTTTAATATGTAATCGCAATATTTTTGTTACGTAGACTGACATTTAAAGGCTTTCTTTGATTTAAATAAAAAAAATATTTTATATTTTTGTCTCTAATAAGTTTATGTGAGTTAGATTTCGAAAAGCTGTGCTTCGGGTTTTTCTCGGGGTGTGGACGTAGATTGTGTTTGATTGGCTGTAATAGGGGATGATGATGGAAGGGGTGGTAAGGGTCTGAGATTTACTACCTTCCGTGGTTTAAATTCCTGTAATTCATGCTCTTCTACTTTTCTAGAGATGTGTTCCTTTTTTAGTGGCATGGATATGGTGGGTTTAGTGACTATTATTTCTTGAAGTTCACTCGCCCTTCCTCTTGTGCTCCTTGAATTTCTTCCTTCTGTCTCATTGATCTTGCTCAGTACTACTAATAGGTGTGTTATAGATGTGAAAGTTGCTCCTAATAGGTGTATGGAGCATCCATATAGTTTTTGGAGTGTATATCCTCTTATTATCACATCTACTACCATTTTTGTTAGTTGCATTAGTATCAATATCATAATGATTCCTGAGCTTATCGTTCCGTATTCTTCGTATTTTTCTATTATTGTATTTTGTTCTAAGTGCTCTCGGCAATATGCGTTAATGTTTTCTCCGTTAGGAAATTGCTCATTAAATCGTCTTTTGCAGAATTGTGTTCAATAAGGATTTCTTTTCCATTGGAAATAGTATATTACATACCTAGGCCAGTAAAATAAGAAATGTCTCAGATCACATGTAATTGTTAGCCAAGGCGAAGCCGAGGTTGACAAACATGTGATGTGAGGCTTTCTTTTTTGCTGACCAAGGCGTGTATACTATTTTTCTGCTCGACGGCGCCGGAAAGCGGCAACTTCGTTTCGCGCAGCGGCCGGGAAGTTGGCGCTTTCCGGCCGGAGGGCAGAAAAAGTAATCTTTTTTCGAATTTTTCCAGATCCTGTTGTGTATATATTCCACTTGTTGCTAAAGAATTTAGTTTTT
Organism: Torymus aiolomorphi; assembly: GCA_036365515.1. Lineage (NCBI taxonomy): Eukaryota > Metazoa > Arthropoda > Insecta > Hymenoptera > Torymidae > Torymus > Torymus aiolomorphi. The sequence continues at coordinate 183,312,720 of CM070874.1, forward strand.
CTGGTGTCCAATTTTTAATAATTTTAGGTTTAAAAACAGTGATATTCTTTTCAATTTTCCTTGGTGTGGGCGTTAAACTTATCCAGCTATTGTCTATTTTGGAATTATCGTATCACAATCGATCTATGTTCCTGTTCTAATCATAATATGGGTTTTCGGCGTAAGGAACCAAGTAGTATTTCCAGATATTACAGGAAGTTCCTCGTAGCATTCTTTAGTATGTAGAACTTTTACATTTATCGGGGTACATTTAACTATGTGTACCGCCTCTCCTGCAAGTCTAGCGATATATCCTGGCATTTACATAACATTATAAGCAAATTCATCTGGGAAGTTGGATGTAAGAGACAAGGAATTTTGGATTTCTTTTCTCTCTAATTCACATATTTTAGTTAAAATATTTAAATATAAGCTCATAAATTGTGCCCGAAAATGTTTTACTACATGCACAAATTTTGCATTTGTATAAGCAAAAATATCTATATTAATTAAATCTCGCTGATGATTCACATCGTTATCAAATAGAATGTTTACATTGGTTTTTTCGTAAATAAATAATTTAGGATGTTCTGTTTTTGTTATAATTCTGTCACAAAATTTAATATTTTCTACAGCGTTTAAAGAAAAAGATATATCATAAGTATTGATTGTATACATTACTTCCTGATTTGGTGATAATGTTTTTGTTACAGAGCCTTTGAATAAAACATCGTATTTGTTATCAAAACAATTTTCGTTTGGAACATGCGACCAAAATGCATAACCGGCTTGAGCGTCTATGCAATGTTCGTCTGAGAATTTGCATATCGTTCCTGAGTTTAAATGTAATTTATTATTATTTAAATTTACTTTTGCGTATTCTTCCATAAGCGTAATTTTTATGAGACCTTGCACAAGAACATTATTCCAATTTCCGTAATCATCTGCATAGGTGCCTCCCGAACAAGATTTCCCTTCGATTTTTCCTGCGAAGTCGATTCCCACTGTTTTAGTTTCGTTTATTTTAATATTCTTTATTGTGTGAAAGTTGTCATATTTGAATATTCCCGTATTGTGAATAAATTTGCATTGTTCAGCGCTAACGTCGTATAAATATTCCTGTAGACCGTTTTCAACAGGACGTAAATGACTGAACATTCCACAGTGATATATTGTTCGTCTTATTTCTATTTTACATTGAATTACCTAATTGGTTTTGAATTCCGCTAATTGTAATAATTCTATAATTGTATTGGATACTACAAATCTTCTTCGTGAAAGTCGCATTCCCCGGTATCCACTAGGGAGTATGTTTTCACTGCTGAGTCAGCGGAGCCGCAGTTGAATCCTATTATGGCTTTAAAAATTATAAAAATTTATAAAAATGTATAAAAATTTTAAATAATGTTTTTGCCATTTCCTAAAACAGAAAATTATTTTAACTATTTTTTCTCGTTAACAAGACTTAATTTATTTGAATGTACGGTTTTTGCTTTTCCCTTATAGTCAATAGTGATATTGCTATTTCTATTTACTTTTAATATATCGAAAGAGCCCTGATAATGATCTTTTTCAAGTTTACCCGGTTTTAGTTCTTTACTTCTAACTTTACTGGATTTGTGAATCTATCATAATAATTTTTAGATTTCTGCTTTGAAACTATTAAATTTTCTCTTGCTATTTCAGCAATTTCTCTCATGTTTTTTATTAATTTTTCTAAATATCCATTATATGTAGGCAATAATTCTGATTTCTTAATTGGCTCGCTAGAAGGAATTCTAGCAGGAGAAGCAAAAACTATTTCGTACGATGTAAATTTATGACTAGTGTGTACACTTGTATTATAATGAAATTGTGCGAATTCTAAAAGTTCATCCCATTCGCATTTTTTTGTGGAGAAATTTTTTAAATATTCACATAGCGGGTGGTGTGCTCTTTCTAATGAACGATTAGACTGCGGAGAGAAAGCCGTAGTCTCAATTTTATCAAATTTAAATCTTCGTGCCATTTGTTTCATCATTTTACTTGTAAAATTTGCCCATCTATCAGTTAGTACTATTTTTGGAGACCCAAATATACATATAAATCTTTTTATGAAAGCGTCTGAAACCGATTCCGCTGTTTGATCTTTCAAACACACTAAAATTATAAACTTTGATAATTGATCATGTATGGATAAAATATATTTATTATTATTTTTGGTAATGTTAAATGGACCTACAATATCCATCACGACTTTATCAAATGTTTTTGCCGGTGTATCTGTAATAATCATAGGTTGTTTAGTCTTTTTTCGTTTTAATTTATTTCTTTGACAATCTTCACAATCTTTAATTCTATTTTAAATGTCTGATTTTAAATTTTCCCAAAAATATTTCTCCTTAAGCCTATTGTACGTTCTATTTACACCTCAATGTCCTCCTATCATAGAGGAGTGATACATTTCGAAGACTCTATCTCTGTCATCAATTTTTGCGTATTCAATATTATTTAAACATATTATTACTTTTACATTTGTATTCTTAAATATTTCTCTTAATACTTCCTCTATCAATAACCAACTTATATTTAAAATTTCTATATTTTTAGAAATACTGTAAATACATATATTTTTAGTAACCAATAGTTCTTCTAATTGATTAAATAATTTCGCTAAATTTTCCTTTATTCATTTACATGATACAGACGTATCTATGTATAGCATGAATAATTTTTTATTCTCTATATCTATTATATCTATATTGTCTTCTATAAATGATAGTTTTGGCTTTATGTTTTTACTTTTGATTAATAATTCAGTATTTTTATCTAATAATTTTCATTTTAAATTTAGTAAATGGACAATATTATCGGTTCTAAATTGTATAGAATTTTTAGAATAAATGATATTATTAATTTTCGATGTGGTCTCTTTGTTTTCATCAATTTCCTCTTTTTTTTACCCGTAGTCATTTTTTTGTCGTTATTTTTCCTAGGTCTGCCTCTTTTTTTCTTAAGTTTCTGTCTATCTTCATTCATTACTTTGATTTTATCATCATTACTAAAAATTCTCGGTTGTTCGTTATTTTTATTTAATATTTGCTTATTTTGTACAAATATCTCTACTGGATTTCTAGATAGAGCATCTGCATTTGCGTTCTGTTTTCCTGGTTTGTATACAATATTAAATTCATAATCTGACAGTTTTAGTCTCCATTTTTGGACTCTTGTATTATTATCAACTGATTTTAACCATAACAGCGGTTTGTGATCAGTAACTATTGTGAATTTGTTTCCACATACGTAATTTTTAAACGTTTTTATTGGAAACATTATAGTCAATGCTTCTTTTTCATAGGTGTGATATTTAGTTTCGGCTTTATGTAGACTTTGTGATGCGTAGGCTATCGCTGGGTCTTTGCCGATTTCGCCTTGCGATAAAACTGCACCTAAAGCAAAATTTGACGCATCTGTCGTAATGATAAATGCCTCATCAAAACGTGGATATTCTAAAACTGGTGCTGTACATAATAATTCTTTAATTTCTTCGAAAGCTTTTTGTTGTTCTTTTTCCCAATGAAATTTCACGTCTTTTTCTAGTAATATATTTAAAGATTTTGTTACTTTTGCATAATTTTTTATAAATCTACTATAATAACCTGAAAGTCCTAGAAAATCTCTAATTTTTTTAACATTTTTAGGCGTAGGGAATTTTTTTACTGCTTCTACTTTCGTTGGGTCAGGTTTTATTCCGTATTCATTTATAATATGACCTAAATAACATACTTCTTTTTTAGGAATTCACATTTTTCAGGTTCTAATGTTAAATTTGCTTCCCGTAATTTTTGTGTAACTGTATTAAATCTTTCGTTTGCTTCTGTCATAGATTCGCCAAAAATGATTATATCGTCGATGAACACAAAGCATATTTTACTGATTAAATCGCCTAAAACTGTATTTAGAACTCTTTGAAATGTATGTGGTGAATTTCTCAATCCGAAAGGCAATACGCGAAATTCAAAGCGTCCCAAAGGATTAATGTTAAATGCAGTTTTATGTATATCGCTTGGTTTCATAGGAATTTGGTGAAAATCCGATTTTAAATCTATAACGTGATAGAATTTAGTTTTTCCTAATTGATCGAATATTTCTGTAATATTTGGGAGTAAATATGGATCTGGAACTGTTTTTTCATTTAGTTTTCTATAATCTATTACTAAACGCTACCGTTTCTTTCCGTCTGCTAACTGCTTTTTCGCTACAATCCATGCTGCTACATTAAAAGTATTTTTTGAGTTCCTTACTAGGTTATTCGTTATTAGTTTTTGAGTTTCTTCTATCGCGATTTCCTTAAGTTTATCATCTGTTAAGTTTATTTCATGTTGTTATACATTACATGATCCTAAACTATCTCCCTCTAGCCAAAATATATCTTTATTTTTCAATACTAGATCTCTAATCATTGTTTTACTATTTTCAGGTAAACTTTGATAATGCATTTTTTCTAGTAATTTTCCTTCTCGATTAAACTCTTTTAAATCTTGTATTAAATCATTTTTCTCCATAAAGTTTATTGATCCCAAATTTAGAATCTCATTCTTGTCTATGTTAAAGTCTTCTGTTATTTGAAAACCTTCAGGTAAATTGTCTATTTCATAATCTCTTATGCGTTAGTCGAATGTCTATTCTCAAATCGAGAAAGGTAGCTTTTATTTAAGCTTCCTCCTATCTCGATAAGTATTTTTTGACAAACGGCGACACACATAAGAGAAAAATTTTTTTTTAAATGAATAACTATTATATAATATCGGGGAGTTTCGTCCTTGTCGTACTTGGTGGACTCGTCAGGAAGACCCAAGTAGACATATCTTCGACTCCAAAATAATGAAATTACTATGAATTCTTATAGTGTGTAAGTTGTAATTTCATATGTGGATTTTAAAAATTGGTTGCCATCTAGTGTTAAAAGGTTGGAACTAAGATTATACAAGGAAAGGCATTTTAGTGTCCGAATGCCATTTGATTCTAAATATGTTGTAAGCGCTCGTGGTGCTATCTTAATAGTTTTGAATTTTTAATCGGACTTCAACGAGCCAATCTCTTATGCGTTAGTCGAATGTCTATTCTCAAATCGAGAAAGGTAGCTTTTGTTTAAGCTTCCTTCTCTCTCGATAAGAATTTTTTGACAAACGGCGACACACATAAGAGAAACATTTTTTTTAATGAATAACTATTAATTTCGGAATAAAATATAATATCGGGGAGTTTCGAAAAATTTTTCTCTTATGTGTGTCGCCGTTCGTCAAAAAATTCTTATCGAGAGCGGAGGAAGCTTAAACAAAAACTACCTTTCTCGATTTGAGAATAGACATTCGACTAACGCATAAGAGATTAGTGTATTTGTTGCTCCGATGTAATGAATTATGCCCTCGTATGTCGTCTGGGGCAGACGGAGCTCGCCAGTTCGCCTGTATTACGGTTGTTACTGTGGCTAATTTGCGTGACACACATCGCCTCTTTTATAATACGAAATAATTAGGTTAAAGATGATCTTGAACAGTAAATCGAGATCATCTTCTTTTGTAATGTCATCGTCGTCAGTCGTATACAATTCAGCAGTAGCATTAAGAAATGCTGATTCTAAAGAAAATATAATTTTCTCTTATGAAGTTATGAAATCTATCTAAAAAAACTTTTTACAAAAGTTTAAACTAAGGCAAGTATTAGTCTGTCTCTCCCTCCCTCTCTATCTCCCTCTCGCCCTCTCTCTCTCTCTCCCACCATCTCTTTCTTCCCTTTCTTTTTCCCTCTCTCCATCTCTCTCAATCTCCGTCAAACTCTGTACCAAAAACTTTAATGAGAGCTTAAATATTATTTCAAAACAATCAACACGTTCTTTAAAAAACTAAATTTTTAAATATATTCTAACAACACAATTTGTCTATAGTCCTTTTATTTATTCTAATCTCATCTGTTCGATAAGCACTCTCTACAAATGGTAATAATTTTTTTCATGATTGTACAAATAATAATATTGTTAATAAAACTTTCTACGAAAGTATAAAATAAGGCAAGTATAGAAGTTTTTTCTAAATAATCTACTTTATAGTACCTACGAGCTTTACGCCCGTGTGGGCGAAAATTATTTTAATTATATAACTACCCCCCCCCCCCCCCCCCTTCCTCTCCCTCGACATGTGTCAAACTCTGTACCAAGAACTTTAACGAGAGCCTATAAATATTTTTTTAAAACAATCGCAGTAAAACAAATAGTATTGTTAATAAAACTTTCTACGAAAGTATAAAATAAGGCAAGTATCAGTTTTTTCTGTATAATCTATAAAATAATAATATTTATGATTTTGTAAAAGAAATCAAATAAATACTGGCGAAAACGTCTTTTACTTCTTCGAGCCAATTATATGCTCAACAAATTGTATGTAAATACATTCGCATTGTTCACTGCAAACAACTCTCCGAAATAACTAATGACTATTCTCAGAAATGTATTAAAATTTCTTTATCCTTCTATACAAATTAAACACAAGAAAGTACTGAAATCAATTTATTGTAGTCAAGTATCGGTAAGTTAACTTGACGAACATAGTTATAATAGTAGAAGTTGGCTTCAGGGATTATTTATCAAATAAGACTGTAAAATCTTACACCCGTCGTACAAACATTATTTTTCTTCGTCATGAGCACAATGTATCTCCATAAAATCTTTCTTTTGCAAACACATTGTGGACCCTTTACGAAACAATGGTACATAGTTACCATCCCTTATATTTTTCCTTGTACTTTCTCAATTTAGAACTCTCTATAGTACAATATTACGCATCTTGGGAGGACAAGAGAAGTCGAGAGCTGATCTAGCAGGGGTGGTCCTCCGTTCTCCCATACATGCTTGGCGGGCCCGACGGTTTGCAGTTCAAAGTGTAGACATGGTCAATTGGTCATTTTCATGTAAATATTCATATGTTTAAAGATCAGGTAAATTGTATAAACCGATTGCTTCTACATATTAACTACTGATCCGTGAATCGAGTTAGTAAAGTTTAAAGCTCTTTTCATTACCTATAGGCTATAAATTTATATGAATTTTTCAGCGTTTAAAAACACACACACACACAAGCTCTTTTCAATATAGATTATAAATTTATATGAATTTTCTAGTGTCTAAAAAAACGGACACAAGAAATAATATTTTTGGTAATAAAAGTAATAAATCATGTTTATGCACACAGTACACCCAGTGGACAGTGATTCGCGTGGAACGTGCCCAGTTTTAAAAAGCTACAATCCCATTGGACAATTCCAATGTAAGATTAATGGTTACACCTGAATTGGCTAATGGGATTGTAGGATTTTGAAACTGAGGGGGCACGTTCCACGCGAATCAATGTCCATCAGATGTACATGTAGAATTATTGTACTTAAACGGAATCAATTTTAAAAATTAGAGCGACCGTAATTATTTATAGTGCTCATATAAACATTGCTAATGAATTTATGCAAAAATTTACTATTCTACATTTATGGAAAAAATAGCCCATCTGTAAACTGCAAACCGTCGGGCCCGCCAAGTATGTATAGGAGAACGGAGAACCACCCCTGCTAGAGCAGCTCTAGACTTCTCTTGTCCTCCCAAGATGTGTAATATTGTACTATAGAGAGTTCTAAATTGAGAAAGTATAAGGAAAAATATAAGGGATGGTAACTATGTACTATTGTTTCGTGAAGGGTCCACAATGTGTTTGCAAAAAAAAGATTTTATGGAGATACATTGTGCTCACGACGAAGAAAAATAATGTTTGTACGACGGGTGTAAGATTTTACAGTCTTATTTGATAAATAATCCCTGAAGCCAACTTCTACTATTATACCTATGTTCGTCAAGTTAACTTACGGATACTTGACTACAATAAATTGATTTCAGTACTTTCTTGTGTTTAATTTGTATAGAAGGATAAAGAAATTTTAATACATTTCTGAGAATAGTCATATAGTTATTTCGGAGAGTTGTTTGCATTACTTGACTATCGATAATTGATTTCACAACTTTCGATTGTTTAATTTGCAGTGAACAATGCGAATGTATTTACATACAATTTGTTGAGCATATAATTGGCTCGAAGAAGTAAAAGACTTTTTCGCTAGTATTTATTTGATTTCTTTTACAAAATCATAAATATTATTATTTTATAGATTATACAGAAAAAACTGATACTTGCCTTATTTATACTTTCGTAGAAAGCTTTATTAACAATACTATTTGTTTTACTGCGATTGTTTTAAAAAATATTTATAGGCTCTCGTTAAAGTTCTTGGTACAGAGTTTGACACATGTCGATGGAGAGGAAGGGGGAGGGAGAGGGTGTGAGGGAGAGAGGGCGGGAGGGAGAGAGAGAGAGTATGAGGGGGGTGGGAGATAGATTATACAGAAAAAACTGATACTTGCCTTATTGTATACTTTCGTAGTAAGTTTTATTAACAATACTATTTGTTTTACTGCGATTGTTTTAAAAAAATATTTATAGGTTCTCGTTAAAGTTCTTGGTACAGAGTTTAACACATGTCGAAGGAGAGGAAGGGGGGAGAGGGTGGAAGGGAGGGAGGGTAGTTATATAATTAAAATAATTTTCGCCCACACGGGCGTAAAGCACGTAGGTACTATAAAGTAGATTATTCAGAAAAAACTTCTATACTTGCCTTATTTTATACTTTCGTAGAAAGTTTTATTAACAATATTATTATTTGTACAGTCATGAAAAAAATTATTACCATTTGTAGAGAGTGCTTATTGAACAGATGAGATTAGAATAAATAAAAGGACTATAGACAAATTGTGTTGTTGGAATATATTTAAAAAATTAGTTTTTTAAAGAACGTTTTGATTGTTTTGACGAACAGAGTTTGACGGAGATTGAGAGAGAGGGAGAGAGGAAGAAAGAGGAAGAAGAAAGAGAGGGTGGAAGAGAGAGGGCGAGAGGGAGATAGAGAGGGAGGGCGGGAGATACTAATACTTGCCTTAGTTTAAACTTTTGTAAAAAGTTTCTTTAGATAGATTTCACAACTTTATCAGAGAAAATAATAATTACATAGTGTGAAAACATTATGAGATTTGTTATAGTATATTATTAAGAATAACATTATTAAATGGTAGTATAGTTATTCACAAAAGTTTAAAATTTGAATGTTTTTTCAGGTGCTCGATAAAATGATAGAAAATACTTTAAAAAATAGTTTTTAAAAGTGTTTATTATAATTGTTACAAAAAAATATTTAAGTTTTCAGTCAAGTTCTTTGTAGAGAGTTGGACAGTGGTTGAGAGCAAGATTCGATTGTTTTGATAAAAACATTAAACTTTTGTCAGTATTTCAACAGAGAATTTAAAGTTGTTAAAAAAAAATAACAATAATATATTTTTTCTTTGTATAAAAGAAAAAAGTACAAGTTCTCAAAATTACAATTCAAATCTCTGTATCACCTGATTCTCTTGCTTTTATAAAACTCGAAGCTCAAAGTTGGCTGAGAAGTTGAGTTCTCATGTCAACTGCTATTTCAATAGCAGCAGGCGGTATAAAGTTTTTTAAAAACCACTATTTCGCATCTATTTCTCTGAAATCACCTAATCCTCTAGCCTTTACAAAATGTGAAGCTCAAAGTTTGCCAAGTTAACTACCTTTATGTAACAGCACATGATACTAAGTTTTTTCACAAAACACTCTTATGCATCCATTTGCTCTTGTTTTTTTGACAAATTATTATTACATTTTAAATTTGTGCTAAAATTTACCTCTAGCCTTCTATTGCACATTCTAAAGCTGGAATTCGTTTCATTATTTTGGTCTCCACATATTACTTTTTCATAATATTTTTTTTTTCATCATACACATAATTTTGTAAAATTAAAAACACAATCAGTTGATGAATTAAACATTATTATTATCTGAATCTTGTATAGAAAAATACGTACTAAAAACTTCTCTGAAACATTTTGACACCTCCTACCGTGAGAAAATCATAAAATAGATTAACTCAGCACTTTCATTCCTTGAAATTTTCGCAATAACACATCATTTTTGCTCTTTTCAGTACTTCCACGTTCATTAGGCATAATCTTTTCATTGGCACTTGAATCAATATGTACAACAGCACAGCACTGATATCGACTAAGTTTTTTAAAGATGACAGATGCCTTTTAAACCAAGGCTCAGACCAATATTTCAAATAGGCATCATAAATTATATTGTATATTTATATCCTCACGTGTCACTCAGCAATATTTTCTTCTGTGCAAAAGCTTATTATGAAGTTTTTGAACCTCATAACACATAATTATTTATTAATACACACTTGTTCTATTCTCAAAAGATTTCAAACTGATTTTAAGTAGAATTTCTAAAATTTGATATAACACTTCGTGCAACACATTTTACCAGTATTTTACTTTTTTTATATTACACAAAACACACGCATTTGAAAATGCAACGTTTTTAGAATTTCGCAGACACATCGTTTTGTATGTCAGAAAATTCTGATGAAAGTGTTGGGATAAAATTTAAATTTAAGGATACGTTACCGGACGTAACAGTGGAGATTGTCAAAGAAATAAATTAAAACCGAAAAAGACTAAACAACCTATGATTATTACAAACACACCGGCAAAAACATTTGATAAAATCGCGATGGGTATTGTAGGTCCATTCAATATTACTAAAAATAATAATAAATATATTTTATCTATACAAGATCAATTATCAAAATTTATAATTTTAATATGTTTAAAAGATCAAACAGCGGAATCAGTTTCAGACGCTTTTATAAAAAAAATTTATATGTATATTTGGATTTCCAAAAATAGTAATAACTGATAGAGGGGCAAATTTCACAAGTAAATTAATGAAACAAATAGCAAAAAGATTCAAATTTGAGAAAATTGAAACAACCGCCTTCTCACCTCAATCAAATGGTTCATTAGAAAGGGCCCATCACCCATTATGTGAATATTTAAAAAACTTTTCGACAAAAAAATATGAATGGGATGAACTCTTAGATTTTTCACAGTTTCACTATAATACTAGTGTACATACTAGCCATCAATTCACACCATATGAACTAGTTTTTGCCTACGCTGCTAGAATTCCGTCTAGCGAACCAGTAAAAAAATCAGAATTATTACCCACCTATAATGGATATTTAGAAAAACTGATTAATAATATGAGAGAAATTGCCTCAATAGCAAGATAAAAATTAATGATGTCAAAAAAAAATCAAAATTATATTATGATAGATTTATTAAACCAATAGAATTTAAACTGGGAGATAAAGTATGGTTAATCAAAGAACCAAAACCAGGGAAACTTTAAAAAGATCATTATCAAAGTCCTTTTGACATTATTAAAGTAAATAAAAATAATAATGTTATCATAGACCATACGGGAAAGGCAAAAACAGTGCATACGAATAAATTAAGCCTTGTTAATACAAAATAATAACATGATTTTCTTTTACAGGTAATGGACTATCCCTTACAACAACTTTAACAATATATACCTTAAATAAAATAAAAAGATTTTGATTACAGCGTGACAGAATTTAATGGCTATAAATCAACCTTGATGAGATGTTAGAAACAATACTACAACCAAAAATGAAATCGATAATAGTTTAAAATATATATTTCTTTTCCAACAACAAGGAGAAATATTGTGATTATATATTAAGATACCTCAATTTTTTATTTTGCAACGATGAGACAAGCAAAAATCTGATATGTAAAAATGATGTGTTATTAAATAATAAAATTATTTAATATAAATATTTAGTCACAAAATAGGAAACATTGCAGGGATCAATTTAATAACTTATTACTCTATCTATCTTTGAATAAGAAATTATAGAATTAATCCAAAAGAAAAAGAAATAAAATCATTCCTGAACCATTCAATCCTAACAAAAATAATTTGACTGTAATTTTATGCAAAATCAGATTGTATTTGCCTAGAAAAATTGTTCGCACTCAGAAAAGAAATTTCATGAAGGGTTCAGGAATAAAAGAAAGAATCAATTCAGGTAGCTATGTTCACATTGCTAAGACTGAAAAGATATATGTATTGGAAGTGATCAGTTCAGCCATGTACTAACATGATCCTCCTATAAGATACACTATTCTGCACTGTATTGAGTAGAACAACTATCTACTCTAATGTACTGGATACTCTTTAATGCAAATATGTAAATACTACTCATGGCAGGAAAAAAAAATCTTGAGTTCTGAAATGAACATTGAAATAGCTGAAAATTTCCAGGAAAAAAAGGTAATACAATGATGCATAAGAGATGCATAAAATTAACAAAAATTACTCCGTCCTATTAACCTTCCCTTTTATCAAAAATACTTACCAATATAATTAAATTTTTCTTTTGGAAATAATTATAATTTTTCTCAGTATACGGTTGTTAAAATATTTTTATAATAATAGTACCGAAAACCCTTCAATGTTATCCTACCTAAACAAAGGGAAAAAACCAAATATATCTTGTGCCAAATATCTCCGCAGGGAGAGAAGTGAATGATCACTTGAATCATTCCCTATATATTTTTCTTTATCTTGAATTCACTACAGAATTATTTAATATACACATTATTTAAAAAATTAGTCAATCAATTGTAATTTATGTAAATACTGCAAAAGAAAATATCCTTTGCCTTTTGAGTTTAACGATTATTAATAAAAAAATTTTAATTGTGCGAAATTCTATATACAGTCAAGGTATATATCTTTATGCAAAATTCTAATCTATAAATGCAAACCATATTAATTAATGATATTTCAAGTTATTTTTACATCGAAAGTTTTGTAATTTATTTATAATTTAATTACAGATTTATTATAAAAACGTTTTCTTAGATGCGCACTATAATAATCGCACAAGAAATACGCACTATAATAATTGAAAATTATAAAAAAGAAAATTCACTTTTAGAACAAAGCCAAATATCACTAAAAAATTATAAAATTAATCTTTTTACAAAATAAAATTCTACGATATGAACATTAGTTTCAAAATAACAGAATATGAAAATTGCGATTGTTGCGACTTTTTATATTAAACAAGTAATTATTATGTATTTATTTTATAAGCGTTAATTAAGATTAAATTATTGTATTATTTTAAGAGTAACCCATAAGCGAAAAAGGTATTTCAAAGTTCTGAAATGTAACAGATGCAAATCATCAAACTCAATCAGAGAATTATGCTTATTGTTACAATTAAAAAATTCTGTAACAGAAAATTACTGATGCTTTAACTACTCCTATACTTGTTGAATCTCTACGGTATTCAACAGTCTAAGGGGGGAGGTGTTACGTCTGTGACGTATCTCTAAAATTAAAATCTATACTCATATTCTCATCAGTAATTTCCTGACCTATAAAATGATATATTTGCGAATTTAAACGACACAGCATTTCGACAACGCAACCGCGTGACGTAGCGAGCCACCTACTTCGCGAAGGTGTACGCGCGTCAGAACTTTTATGTAGACTCAGCATTTCTCAACTTCGAAACCGAACAATTTATGTCGAAATATTTACTAAATTTGTTTAAAAAGATAATTTTGATTCAGCGTCAAAATCATCTTCAACCTAATTTAATCGCTTAATAAATACGGCGACTCTCACCACACAGTCAATCATTCGTAAAAAGATCACGAACTCCGTAGCACTCCAGCCGACAATAGGAGTAGCGATTATTATTGTACAGGTCAATACGAGCCATATCAGATTTCCTATAATTTTATATATCATTAAAGTGAATAAATTATCTACAAAATTGATCATCAGTCTAATTATTTACGAGAGATCACTTCAAGGACGAAAGGTAATATAAACAAAATATCAATTGAATATATATCATTCAAATATAAACCATAATAATTTCAATAATTAAAAAAGTATTTCCTCGACTATCAAGACTTAACAGTACAACTGGGCTAAAGATTACTGCCAAAGTTTTTTATAGCAGTAAAGAATCGTATGAAGAAACGGGTTTGAAACTAAAACCAAGACTGCTATTATTCCAGTAGATAAAAGTACATTGAAGTTCAAAAAAGCCTCTCTGAGTTCTGAGTATAATTTCTTCCCGAAAAATAACCTCAAAATTGTAGTGTTCTCTTTCGATTTTTGCTGATCTTCGAAGTATTGTAGAATTTTCAATTTTTTATCTTTTGGACTTATTTTCTATAAAATGTTTTGTATTGAAAAAATGTAAATACTACTTTTCGGTACAATTAAATAGATTAAAAATTGATGAAGCAACGTAACTTGAAAAATAGCATATTTTATATAATCTCAAAAATAGTGATTTATTAACGCTTGCATTTTATATAGATAGAATCCGATGTCCATGCTAAGAATAATTATTCTTTATTGTACATAATATAAGCAACTTAGCGGAAAAGTTTTGTAAAAAATAAGTTTCTAGACCGGCGATCTAGATACTTAAAAATGTCAAAAAATACTATTTTTATGAAAACCGTAAACTTTGTAACTATGTAACTACGCCAATTTTTGTTTTTTTAATACGCGTGAAAATGCATTTTTCTCCATATCTCATAAAGCCTTAGTAAAAATAATTTCATTAGATACACTTAATTTTCGACAATTTTCAAATGATAATAAATTAATAATATTTCATTGTGATCATTTGTACAAGCAGTGCCTTCACCAGTGAACCTCGACGTGAGTCATCAGTACAAACTCATCTATAAGTGAACGGCAAAACTCACTAAACGGAAAAACTCAAAAGCACAACAGGTTAGTTCCTCACTAAAGAGTGTTCTCATTATTAAATAAATAACATCAATTTATAATTATGCAAGTGTGAACAATATATGTACTGTAATTAACGTAATTATAATTTCAATACGTGTTAAGTGTCATAATATAATGTGAATTTAAGCTGATAATTAGTATGTGACTCAATATATTTCAAATACCCACAGCATGTCCTCATTAATGTATTGCATTCTCAAACACTAAGTTATAACCGAAAATTTTGATGGGTCTAGATTATTTAATGCAATCACCTTCTATTCCTGAAGGGAACGCCGACCTTACCTGTTTTACCATCTGACCTAACCAATTCAGCGAAATTAGTTTTTTTTCTTCCTTATGAGGTATCAGCTCCAGGCAACGTCCTCATGCGAAATCAGTTTTTCAAAGTCTTCTTTTGAACGAATGAACGGATTCTTTTGAAATTTGGCAAGGTTGTAGGAAATGGAAAAATGAAGTGCGGACAGCTCCCCAAAACACAAAAACTTACAAAAAAAAGAAATATTCTATTCGCGCTTTCTAATAAACGTATTCAAAAAAAAAGAGAAAAAATGTCAAAAACATAATAGTTACCAAAAATTATTTTAGTCACAATACGACTTGTTATCCGATTTTCTCTTTTTTTTTTGAATTTGTAAAATTTCTGAATCATAATAATATTTTAGTAAATTTCTAGTGAGGGTAACATTGTTCACCGAAACGTCAAAAACATACACATGTAGTAAGTTATTTCTTACACCCCTGCCTCAGGAAGGTCGAAAAACATCCACACATTCAATGTTATTATACTAACCGAGGGATAAATTCATACAATAACACATATCGTGTTATTACATCATTATCATTATGGACCTTGGATCTTCATCGATCTACGACAATTTTTTCAACAATTTTGGAGAAAAATATGGACAAAACGCAAGACGACATCTCAAAATTTGGGCAACGACAAACCAAAAGTTAACTCAAGCAAGATCACAACGACAATTCCTTCTAAAATACAGAATACACGACACCAGGCCGGCCAATATAGATAACCTCTCACGTAATTTAAACCACTTTTATTTTCATAGTAAGTCGGCTAAAGAGAAATTTAACAAGTTACTTAATTATTTTAAACAAAAAACACTAACTATCGAGATTCAAGATATTAATATACATATAGGATTCCTTGAAAAACAGTTAAAAAAATCTTTGTTAATTATAAAAAGTCTAATACCAATTAAAGTCAAAGCATGATAGGAAATTCAATAATACACGTATCTCAACCAAAACAAATAAACTAAACATAAATAAAGACAAATGGTTTAAAAATCTTACAGACACGAATGTCCGGAAGAATGTTATAGAAACGGTTGCTCTCGGATAAAAATTCAATCCTTCTTGTGAACTAAATGACCACCTCGTAGTTAATTACATAAAACAATTAGAAAATTTAATCCACAACAAACAATTACAAGATGACACTGCAAATGAAATTAGAAGCCAACTATTAAATAAAATATCACAACACAGGAACAAAACTAACTACATAAACTTAACTGATAAAATCCTCAAAAATAAAATTAAAGAAACAAAAAGTTTTATGAAAAATAATAAAAACATCATGTTCACATACGCAGATAAAGGAAATGTTACTGTTGCAATTTACAGAGATAACTACATACGAAAAATGGAATCATTATTATCTGACAGAGAAACATACGTAGAAATCAATAGAAATCCGTTAAAAAAATTACAAACCAAAATAAAAACATTCCTATATAATTGGAACGAGAATAACTTTTTCAACAAAAAATACAAAAAAACTCAATTAACACAAACCAGTACCACACTCTCGAAATGCTATGGACTACCAAAAATACATAAAAACAACATCCCATTAAGACCAATAGTATCAACGATTGGCTCCCCAACTTATTTTTTATCAGAAAAACTTTTTTCTATCCTCCAGAATAGCATTAACAAATCAAAATCATACGTAAAAAATAGTTTAGACCTAATAGGAAAATTAAATAATATCATCATTCCACCTAACCACCACGCTTATCAGCCTGGATGTAACATCTCTTTGTACAAACATTAGTAAACAACTGTCAAATCAAAGTATAGAAAAACGTTATTTCCAAATATCAAGAAACACTACTATCCCACTAAACGAAATTTTAAATGCCTGTGACCTTCTTATGGATAATACCTACTTCCAATTCCGTAACAAATATTATAAACAATCATTTGGCACACCAATGGGCTCACCAATATCCGGTTTATTTGCAGATTTAATTATGGATGATCTAGAATCTGAATGCTTACAAAAACTTTCCTTTAAGCCGTTATTTTTTTACCGATACGTAGATGACATAATTACGTGTATTCCGAACTCAGGGGTAACAGCACACACACACGTCACCCAGCCTATGTTTGTAAACATTGATTTCGGAAATACGTTCTCTAGTATTACCTATACAAGCTGAATGATATTAAAGGTTTAAAAAGAACAAGACCCGAAATCAGTGTAGGAAGGACTGTTGGAATTTCCTCCTCCCTGCAACCATGGGGTGAAGGAGAAAATCGGATGAAAAGTCCTATTGTGACTAAAATAATTTTTGGTAACTATTATATTTTTGAAATTTTTTCACTTTTTTTTTTGAAAAAAAGAAATTTGTAAAATTTCCGAATCATAATAATCTTTTAGTAAATTTCTGATGAGGGTAACATTGTTCACCGAAACGTCAAAAACATACACGCGTTGTAAGTTATTTCTTACACCCCTGCCTCGGGAAGATCGAAAAACACCCACACATTCAATGTTATTATACTAACAGAGGGATAACTTCATATAATAACACATATCGTATTATTACATCACTAGCCTATAATATTACCCACACCAGGGTACTACTAATGCGCACTACACTGCCACACCTATCTAAAGAAACTATCCCCTCATATGCTATAGAATCCATCCCCTTCTATCCTACCTTACCTATTCCCCGCACCAGCCCCTCACTGAAAACACTCCACTTGCACTCAGTCCCAAAGAAGTCCATAGCTGTTACACCACATGAAGATCCAGGAGCCTCAGCCAGTCTAAGGCAAGCAGAAGTCCAATGACGCCCGCAGCTGGGGAATGAGCAGGAAAATGCCCAGGAATCGCAGCAATCATCTGACCCCGGCAGCAGCAGTGACAGCCTCCACCCTAGGCAGGACCCGCAGCTTCTAATAAGTTAATCGACTCGGTTAACATACCTGGAGAAACGCAAAACAACAACAACATCAGTCAGAAGCAGAAAGTAAGGTTAAAGAAGAACACTACGCTGCTTACGTGACTGCCTGGGTGAAGAGGTTGCTGCACTGCTGCTGAAGCTGCTGAACCTCGTTGAGGCCCCGTCACCAACACTCGGCGAAGGTGCAGAGAGCCCAGCTGATGGAGGATGACGTGAGAAGTTGGAGTTCGCGTGGCGTGGCTGTGTGTACGTGCGCGAGTTATATGACTCAACGTCTCGGCGCATGGATGCATCAATCAGCAACGGCTACCTTATCGCTGCATACCGGACGCACTGTGAAGCTGCAAAGACAAAGGACAAGATAAGAAGACAATGAAGATGACAATAGAATATACTTTCTTACTCTGCTCTCGCACCGGCGATTGTCAGTCCTGTCGGGTGTTCATACTGTCACGACGTAATTTCATTTAGAGTATTCAATAAACGTCTTTAGTTCAATTTATTTACTTACTTATTGTGAGTGTACCTGTGAGTGTGTCACCTCCTTTTGGTCGTCCATCGTACTCCCTCACTTAACTGGCGCTGCGCGGACAGGACTCTGCGAGGTTGCTGAACAGATTCTACTCCAAACTTCTGGACGAAAATCATCACGGAAAAAGCAACCGGTGTTTCAACCCCGCCGTCGCAAATCCACACCTACATCGACTCTGAAGCCCACCTGTTCGTAGTGACTCACCTGGAATCATCGAAGCATAAACAAAAATAGTATGTCTTTGGAATTCCCTACTTCCCACCTAACCTCATCCTTATAAATACGATTGATCGTGTAAAAATAATAAAACAAAAAGTAAAATGGCAAATAATCAGCAACAAGCAAATCAACAAGTAAATCAAGTTCCAATCCCAATGGAACAATTTAAACTCAGATTAACGATATGGCGCGAAGCCATCCCCGTGTACGAAGGAGGCACGAAGCTTCTATCGCACTTCTTATAAACGTGCGACAAATTTGCCGCGAATCTAGGGACGAACGACGTCGCGATAAACGAAGCGTTATTCGCTCTTATCAAATCTAAAATTCGAGGAGAGGCATTAGATTTAATAGTTACTAATAACCCGACTACGTGGGCCGCGTGTAAGACACTATTAATAAATCGGTACAGCGACCCCAGTTCGGAAAATTTATTATTTAAGGTGATGTTAAATACCGACATAATTTTCAAACGAGTACATCTCATGAAAATACGAATAGAATCATCCAAACAAAAATCTGAGTATAGTATTAACATGTACGGAGCGCTTGACAAACGTGTTTTTTTTTTTTTAAATATGAGAATTTATTTAATTAAATAAAAACCGTACTGTCGGTAAGTAGGAATCTGCAATTGACCTACTTTTCAAACGAGCATATCTAACGAAAATGTTAATAGAATCACTCAAAAAATTCCTGTATATAATGTTTATGTGTACGGAGCGCTTCACAAAATTGGTTTTCCGAATAAACGCTTGAATGTTGATTTAAAAAATCTTGAAATTCACGGTTTCACATGGCCTTAATATATTAAGTACATGCCATCAGCCACATAACCAAACGTACGAAAAGTACGCTGATGAGGTTAAATACAGATTAAACAAAATAAAAGAACACATACTGCTACTTAATGAAGATCAGAATACAAATAATTTGAAAAACACATTTTACGACAAAGTATCTAAAAATACGTTTATAAACGGAATTCTACCTCCGTATCGTGCATATTCCCACTTTGAATTAAATGATATAGAGGCGTGTTTAGTAAAATGCAGACAATATGACAATTACGAACAACAGTCAGCTTTTGTCGACTTTGTTAGGCAACGCGAAAGTAAACCGAGATCAAACATTTTTGGCACGACTCAAAATTCAAGAAAAATTAATCCGTTTGGTGCACTCGGAACATCAAAAAATACAAATTCTTTCGCCCCTACTAGAGTTAATCCTTTTAATAACTCGCCTATAACTTCGAGGAGTGGTAATACATCTTTTCACCAACCACAACCCGTTGCTGCCCCGAAGTACTTCGGAATCAATGCTTTTAGACAAAATAATCAAAATCAAAATTATCGATCGACACCCATGTCGATAAGCACTAGAAATACAAATCGGCCGAATAATAATAATTCAAATACGTCAAATAATGTACATACTGCGCAAAATAATAACTCAGACAGACAAATAATAATTTTACTCCACCAAACAACGCTTTTACGTCGACAAGAAGTAACTTCTTTAGAAGCACTGAACCACCAAATTTCGTCGCCGAAGAATTGCATAATCAGCAGGAGCAGGAAGAAGGAGAAGCAGCAGGCTATCAAAATGAGACGATAACCAATGAAGAAGAGATTTACTGCGAAGATTCGGAAACTACCGAATATGAAAATTTTCTCCAGGATGCCAATACTACCCAAGCCACGTAGTAACCTAAACTCTATTAGTAATTCGCCTGACTTACCTCACATGACAACAGCGAATCAACCACTCAAAATTTTGATTAACTTGGGAGCCTCATCATCTATAATAAACCCGAAAATTGCGTTTGAACTATTTTCTGAATTTGTTTTTCCCTATAATTTCGAGATAAAGTCGATACATAAAGTGAGGAAAGGTGCTCATGCCCTTACCTACCCTATTCTGTGCGAATTAGGAGACGATACCCCCATCACTTTTCTTATAGCAGAGTGGCACCAAACCTACGACTGTTTAATCGGTCACAAGGATTTACGAAATTTGGAAGCTAACATCGATTACAAAAATCATCTATTCAGTACTGCCAAATTTGAAATAAATTATTTTAATAATATCCCAGAAAAATACAAGACAGGAAACGTGAATCATCATCAAGAGAAGACAAAAGCACAGATAAAAAGGGATCATATAAACAGTGAGGAGAAAAAAAAGATCGAAATGCTATGCAACAAATACAAGGATTGCTTCTACTACGAAAAGGAGAAATTATCAGCTACTAATGTGGTTTCACATAACATCCGAACAAAGGATGACCATCCCATCTACGTTAAAAGCTTTAAATACCCATATCAGCTAAAGGAAACAACATAAGAGGAACTAAGAAAATTATTGAATGATGACATAATTCGTCCAAGCAGTTCACCATATTCATCACCAGTCTGGATAGTACCAAAAAAACAAGATGCAAGTGGAAAGAAAAAGTGGAGGATGGTTATAGATTTTCGAAAACTAAACGACAAAACAATCGAGGACAAATATCCACTACCAAGGATGGAGGAAATCCTAGAAAATTTAGGTAAATGCTCTTACTTTACTACCCTGGATTTAGCACAGGATTCCCACCAAATACCACTACATAAGAACTCCATAGAAAAAACAGATTTTACAGTCGAAATTGGACATTACGAGTACGTTCGTATGCCATTTGGTCTGAAAAATGCGCCTGCTACGTTCCAAAGAATGATGGATACAGTTTTGAGAAAGTATTTGCACAAATTTTGTTTTGTTTACATGGACGACATAGTAGTATTCTCAAAATCATTACAGGAACATTTACAACATTTGAAACTTATATTTGAAGAACTTAGAAATTATAGTCTACAAGTTCAACTGGATAAAAGCGAATTCCTAAGAAAGGAAGTCCCATTTTTAGGACATATAACGCCAAAAGGAATAAGACCAAATCCCGAAAAGATCGACGCTATTGTAAGATACCATATTCCAAAAACATTAACGGAATTGAGATCATTTCTATCACTTACAGGATTCTATCAAAGATATATAAAATACTTTGCGAAAATAGCTCAGCCACTTACGTAAGTGCTCAAAAAGAACGAAAAATTAGATATTCAAAACGAAAAATACTTTAGAAGCATACAAAAAGTTGAAAGAGTTAATTACTAATGCACCTGTATTAGCATACCAGGACTTTTCTAAGCCATTTGTCATTTCTTCAGATGCGTCAAATGTCGTGTTGGAGCTGAACTATCCCAAGATAAACATCTTATATCATACTTTTCTACAACCCTAAATTCTGCTGAACAAAATTATCCTACCATCGAAAAGGAGTTGTTGGCAATTGTAGAAGCATAGCGACAGTTTCGACCCTATGTATATGGCAGAAAATTCACCATTGAAACAGATCATAAGCCGCTAACTTAGCTCTGGTCTTTGAAAACACCTAATTCCCGACTAATCCGCTGGAGGATAAAATTGGAAGAATACGACTTTGAAATAAAATACAAAGAAGGTAAAGAAAATAGTGTAGCAGATGCCTTAAGTCGTTTAGAAATCAATACTCATAAAAAGATGACTCACTTTTAATGATAGCCCAGGCACGTAATGTCGCATCTCGTGCATCCGAAGAAGTAGACGAAACGCTTGACGACGATATGGCAATCGTCCACACCTCTGACGAAGATCCTGTCTTTTCCTTACCCGTAACAGAGAAAAACATACATGCTTTCAATTATAGCATAATACTCAAATCAAGAAATGATTATGATGTAAAAATTAATAAGGACAAACTAAAGATACAATATATACTAAAAATAAAGGAAAAAGATGCAGAAACACAACTGATAAATATAAAAAACTAAAGATACAATATATAGTAAAAATAAAGGAGAAAGATGCAGAAACACAACTGTTGAAATTTCTTAATGAAAACACAAAACCAGATAAACAATACGGAATTTACTTTGCAAACAAGGATTTGGATATCATCGCTTATAGAATATTAAAAGATCACTTTAACGAAAAATTAATCAAAACAAACATCTATATACCTGTAATCGATCGAAGTAACTTCATGAAGAAAGTTGAAGAATATCACGGCAAGAATCACAATGAAATACAGGAGACGATGGCACATTTTAAGAAACAATTTTACACACTTAACATGGACAGAATTATTCGAAACTACATCAACCAATGTGAAATATGTTTAGAGTACAAATACGAAAGAAGACCTTATCAGACAGAAAATTATGGTCCCATTATTGCTAACAGACCGCTACAACACGTATACATGGATATTTTTCACATTGATAAGGAAAAATTTCTCACAATCATTGATATATTTATGCCCAAGCCTAGTATTTACCAGACGGAAACGCTGCGACTATACTAAGCAAAGTAAGACAAAATGTCTTACCCATAAGGCAAAATGCCTCCCATCATAATTTTCCGAACAAAATCACCACAGACAATGGAAGTGAATTTAATTCTGCAGTATTTAAGGAATTTTGCCGAATACACAAGATTCATTACCACCAAACTACCATCAACAGGCATACGTCAAATGAGCCCATAGAAAGACTACATTCTACTTTCAAAGAGAAACTACGTATTTTAATAGATCAGAATCCCAGAGAGACGATTAAAGATCACATGACTACAGCCGTCTTGATATACAACCAAAGCATTCATTCTTCCAAAAATTTTGCACCATACACCCTTTTGTATGGACCGTATGAGGGATTGCATAAACATGTCATTGAACCAGAAGCAGACACAATCGAAAAATATAACGAAATTCGCAAAAACGAGATTTTACCTTTCTAAAATGAATTGTATAAAAAACAAAAAGAAAAACAAAAATTACCTGATGATTCAAATGAAAATTTACAAAATAAAGAAATTTACATAAAAACCCATCAACAATAACGTAACAAAACAGCACCGCGTTATCAAAAATTACTTATTGAAAAACAAAAAGGCCCCTCACTAGAATGTTATATTCATGGACAACCGCGCCGTTACAACTTAAGAAACGCAAAGAGACTAAGAAAAACTTTTTTCTTTGCAGGAAGATGAAGGTGGCACTAATTCTGACGCTATCGATTCTGCTAGTTAAGAACAGTAAAATTGACCAAAATTCTACAGACTACAATTATCATCAAGGAATTGGAAGAATAGTCGAAAAATATCATTATCTCCACTTTAACATTAATATTACAATCGTCTTAAAAACTTTCAAACATATAGCAGGCACCTATACGATATTATCTACTCATCAGGAATTAAAGAAATCAAATCTGTTAAAACAAGCTGAAATTTGATGTGACAAAATAGGTTAAAATATACAGCAAATAATACCATCGAACAGAAGAACGAAAAGAGGTCTGATAAACTGATTAGGTACAGTAATAAAATACGTCTTCGGAAACCCGGATGCCAACGATTTGGACAAAATAAATAATTACTTAAACTCGTTCGAACATCAACAACAAGAAAATGTATTTGCTCTAAATAGATCAATAAGAGTTATAAATACAATAAGCAAACAAATAAATAATAATACAGATGTAATCCATAAAAATCTAAGAGATATGTGGAAAAACGTAAATAACCAAATTTCATAATCTAATATGTTTGAAGCAGTCATTACTCTAATAATTCAGGAACAACATTTTCTTGACTTACTCGGTAAAATTAAGAGATCATTTATCTTTTCTGAACAATTATTCGATTTAGAAATATTAACTTACAAGCAAATACTAGATATCCGCGTACACTTATTAGAAACTTATTCTCAAAAAGAATTAATGTTACATCACCATAATTTGTTAGATTTCCGTTTTGCTCAGGGATCAATCGCATTCACTCAAAACTCTATTATTTATACTATTAAATTTCCTATCCTCAATCCTATCGAATTCTCTCTTTACCAAAGACTTGCTACGATCAACTACAATAATCAAACAGAAATCATCACCACACCATGGAGTTTAACTGGGTCATCAATCAAATTGTTTGCTAATACGAGGGTCATTTGATAAGTACCTAGCCTACAAATGAAAACACCAAAATTTTACAAAAAATAAAATTTATTTTTCAATGTAGTCTCCTTTTAGTTGAATACACTTGGTCCAGCGGTGTTCCAATTTTTTTAACCCCATTGAAAAAAATGTTTTCTCTTGGTTTGCAAAATAGGCCTCCGTGGCGGCGATTATTTCGTTATTGGAGTGGAATCTCTTCCCGGCGAGCGAATTTTTTAGGTTCGGAAACAAAAAAAAAGTCGCACGGAGCCAAATCTGGAGAATACGGTGGATGGGGCAGCAGTTCGTAGCGTAATACGACCAATTTAGCCGTGGCGAGTGCAGAAGTGTGAGCCGGTGCATTATCGTGGTGGAAAAGCACTTTCTTTTTAAACCAATGGGGCCGTTTTTCTTCTAACACGGCGTCAAATCGGCTCAATAGTTCGGCGTAGTACTGTCCTGTGACCGTTTTGCCCTTTTCCAGATAGTCAATAAAAATCACACCTTGAGAATCCCAGAAAACAGTGACCATCACCTTTCCGGCCGACGGGACCGTCTTCGCCTTCTTCGGAGCAGGTTGACCGGGTAAGGTCCACTGTTTTGACTACTCCTTGGTCTCTGGAGTGTAGTAGTGAATCCATGTTTCGTCGACGGTCACGTAACGACGCAAAAACTCTTTTGGATTGCGATTAAACAGCTCCAAACACTGCTCTGAACTGGTCACACGGATGCGCTTGTCGTCTGCAGTCAGCAAACGCGGCACCCACCTTGCTGACAGCTTCCTCATGCCTAAAATCTCATGTAGGATATGCCACACGCGTTCTTCTGAGATGCCTACTATGGCAGCTATCTTGCGCACCTTTAATCGGCGGTCTGACAGAACGATATCGTGTATTTTTGTCACATTTTCCTCCGTAGTGTCTGTTTTCGGAGCACCTGGGCGTGGATCATCAAAAACCGACGTACGACCACGTTGAAACTCGTTATACCAAAATTTAACGGTCGCCATCGAAGGAGAAGCATCCCCATACACTGCATCCAAGCGTTCTTTAATTTCACTGCGCGATTTCCCTTCCAAAAACAAGAATCGAATCACCGACCGATATTGTTCTTTCTCCATTTTTTCAAAAATCAACGGACACATTTGCTTTCACACGCTCTCAAAAATAAACTACAACTCCGATCCGGCTGAAATTTCGTCTGTAACCGTTTACAGGAAGATACTGCACTGTAGTGTATTTCTGGTGCGATAGTGGCACCATCTGGCGGTGAGGCTAGGTACTTGTCAAATGACCCTCGTAAATGCCAACTAATGTATGAACAAGAGTATCTATGCCAACAAATTATAACAGAAAAGGCCCTGCCAATTATTATTTCAATTGATTCACCTATAATATTGACATATAAACTATCTGAAAAATTGACACTTGTATCGAGCAATTATCTTATTACAATTAAACATGATAATGATGAGATGACGACCCGAGGAACACACCAGATTCAAGGAAATGATATACAGTTACAAGGTTACAGACCCGACGACAACCTCGATGAAATAAAACAGTCCAGCCTAATTTCACCCACAATGACTATACCAACTTTTAATCATTTCGGAGTTGAATTTTTTATGTCTACAAGCTCGATTATACTTGTATTACTGTTCTTAGTAATTACATCAATTTACTTAATATACAAGCGTCAAAATAAGAATCAACTACCTACCGAAGAAACCAAAGACGAGGACGTCTTTGAACTTGGTCGTGGAGGAGTTACATGACTCAACGTCTCGGCGCATGGATGCATCGATTAGCCACGGCTACCTTATCGCTGCATACCGAACGCACTGTGAAGCTACAAAGGTAAAGGGCAAGATAAGAAGACAATGAAGATGACAATAGAATATACTTTCTTACTCTGCTCTCGCTCTGGCGATTGTCAGTCACTGTCGGGCGTTCATACTGTAACAACGTAATTTCATTTAGAATATTCAACAAACGTCTTTAGTTCAATTGAATTACTTACTTATTGTGAGTGCATCTGTGAGTGTGTCACCTCCTTTTGGTTGTCCACCGTACTTCCTCACCTAACTCGCGCGCCGGTGTATCAATGCTTGGCCGAGTGCGAGGCACCACCGCGCAGTCACACGTTCCGCGGGCCTCGGTACAAGTGAGAGAGACCGACAGAGCTACGAAAAGGCCGCCGTGTTGCCGCTGCCTACCGCGTGTGCCTCGCCGATAGACCGGACATGCGCGGCTCGCGGAACGCTGCGCGCCCTCGCACGACGTGCAAACTGCTCTGAAGAAGAACAAGATGGAAACCAGCAGCGAGAGAACACTTCTCGGCCAGCGCTCAAACGGACGAGACACCCCGCAGGAGCAGAGACTCACTATAAAGGCGTAGTAGTGTGCATCAAGCGTAGAATCTGTAAGAGTGGAGTCAGCGTCGACGAATCCTCGTTACGCCGTCTAGTCGCCGAGTCAAGCTTCAGCGTCGCCGTTCCGGGGTGTTCCGTCAGTATAGTGTGTGCGCGTCGCGTAGTTTCTCCGTTCTAAGTCTCTTTAGTCGAGTCTCGTGCAACGTGCCTCGTGGGCGGCTGGCGCCCATTATATTCAATGTGCAATAAAGCCGAATAGTGTGAATTGCTTCGAATTAGTGTATATTACTCATTTGAACTATTCCTCCCCTCCCCCCTTCAATAGCCCAGAGCCCGATTTTGGGTTACAAATTGGCGCAGCCAACGAGGGTCCGAGAACAAAAGTTAATTCGCGTGCGCGCACAAGCGTTCCAAAAATAGCCGAAAAGCTAACGCGTAATCGGCTAGCTATTCTTTGCACGTCGAAGCGAATATACGAGCGTTAGAATATTAAATTTAAAAACCCTAAATGCGAAGAATTCCAGTAAGCTTTGGAGCATTTTGTAAAAATCGCGTGACGCACGCACACACCCACAAGGGAGGCGAGTTGTTAGGTAGCCATTTTATTGAGTGGTTTTTTGTATTCCAATACAAGGTAAATTTTATGTTACTAAAGTCATTGATAATCTTTTTCATTGCCTTTAAATATCATTTAAGAATTTTGTTGTATTTAAAAGTTTTGTATCATCTCGGTGTGTGGTATGATCCCTTAAGCGTGATTTCGAGGTGTTTCTCAACCACATGTAAGAAACGTATTTTCGCGAGTGTGTCGTTCTGCTGACATCTCGCTTATTCTCGGTAACTCGAAATAGAGCGGAATAAAGTAAGTAAATTCTAGTATTAAAATTTCTTCTGTGTTCTAGGCGAAATTTAACATTTTCGTCGTAAAATAAAAATCTGCGTCGGTAACAGAATTTTGTAACGTTTCTAATGGGAGTACTAGTTCTCGCGTTTTGAGTAGAATTTTTACTTACGCGATTCATGCAGAGACTCAAGTTTCCTGCAATTTTCGCTGGAGTAAAATTTTTTTGTTTTCACGATTCATGCAGTAAGTGACGTTTTCTTGGGATTTTTCATGTGTAATCGGATTCGCACGGGCGCGAGGCATAGTGTAACCTCGTGCCCCAGGAAGCTCTGGCCGCTGCTAGTTGAGAACCTTGCTCCGTCGCACGGATGCTCCTACCCCCCCTCCACCATGCATCGTGCGTAAGTTTCTATGCGCATGCTGTAGTAATCTCCGAATGCTTGCGCACTAGACGGTACTCTGGTTTTCAATTTTTTTTTTGGCTTGTTTTTTTCTTAGCGCCGAAACGGCTGCTTGTTCTCTACCCGCTTAAGCTTTGCTTTTGGCCTTTATCCGATTTTTCACCACAGCATCGAGGAGGGTTTCTGTGATGTGACTGCTGCCCCCCTCGTTGCTGGAACCTGAAACACGGTGATTTATCTTCAGCTTTCCTTTGCAGCCGCTTTCTTCGATTTTGCTTTGAATTCTTTTTGGTTTGGATTTTTTTTTTGGTATGCGCGTGAGACACAAAGTAAAGTGATTATAACAGTAAATTGAAGCAAATGATAATTCACGAGCATTTTTAGTGTTACGTGTGCATAGTATGCACAACGTGACGAGGCGGGTCGGGTTGCATATAGCAGCAACTCGAGGAAAGACGTGCACCGCCATCGGTAGCTCAGTGGTCAGAGCACTCGTCGCGAAAACGAAAGCTCCGATTTCTCGCTGAGTCACGCCGTGCCGTTTTTTTATCGAGTCCTCCTCCATTTATTTATTGTATGTGATTATTAAATCATAACATTTCTGGTGCTAGGTATTAGGGGGCGGTAGCACACTGCACCGTACGAACGCAACGCTTTAAGATAATTTAGATTTCTGCAATCAACGAGGACGTCAATTTTCGGGGCCGCTGATGTGTTACGTGTGCATAGTATGCACAATGTGATCAAGCAGATCAGGTTGCTTATAGCAGCAACATGAGGAGGACTCGAGGAAAGACGCTCACCGGCTCCTGTAGCTCAGTGGTCAGAGCACTCGTCGCGAAAACGAAAGGTCCGGGGTTCAATTCCGCGCCGAGTCACGCCGTGCCGTTTTTTTATCGAGTTGTCCTTCATTTATTTATTTAGTTGTGAGCTCTCACACGTAACATTAGCATAAGGGTTGTTTTAATAAAATTACTGTGTGGCTAAATAATAAAAGGGTGTGATATTTGATTGCTTTTGGTTAGACAAACTACTTTTAGTGAATTTCGAGTAGTTTTGGTGGCTTTGATAGCCGGTGCATTTGCAGTGCCTTTTACGCATGTACTTAGTTCGCGCACTAGTGTAAAGAATTTTAACTTTTAAAGTAATCTCGAAGGAAG
Organism: Torymus aiolomorphi; assembly: GCA_036365515.1. Taxonomy (NCBI): domain Eukaryota; kingdom Metazoa; phylum Arthropoda; class Insecta; order Hymenoptera; family Torymidae; genus Torymus; species Torymus aiolomorphi. The sequence goes on from CM070874.1 coordinate 183,342,292, forward strand.
GCGGAGCTAATAAGAAGACTGCGAGCTGTTTTCGCGTGGAAGTTTGAGAGCCCAAGCCCTTCCTGAAATTCGTCGAAAATATTATACTATTTTGTTTTTTTTTCTCGTCTAGTAAAATCGATTATTTACAACCTTAGCGTTCACAATGGACGAGTTGGATATGAGTCTATCAGTACCTTTTGTACTAGAGAAGAATTGATTACCCTGGATCTCGAGCGGGGATGAGAGGCTATTCGGCGCGTTTTGAACGGCCTCTCCGACGGCGCGATAGTACTCCATGCTATTCATCGCGACTTAAAAATTTATAGCGACGTAATAGTGCTGCGAGATCGCTTGCTGCGCTACGAAATGTGTAAATATTTCGAGACGAATGCAGCGCCCTGGGATCCCAGCATTGACGAACACTTAGAGACCCCAGCTCCTAGACATCGTTCGACCCAAACTAATACGATTTTACCCTCGCTTGTCGACGCGCCCTCGGAATTAACGGGAATAGGAAGGTCCGGCGCGCTATCTAATTCATCCCCGATGGATGCGGATATGAACGCTCAGCATACTCCGTTCGAGCCCGCACATCTAACTACCGCTGCGAGAGCAGGAGATTATCATGAGACACATGCCCGACGTACTTTAAATTTTTTTGACCCTCCCTACGCCCTGTTGATCAACCACTTAGGAACCTCAAATCCACAAGCACAGTCAATACGCGTATCGTTAACCCTAGTTCGCCTCCCGAGTTGTCTCAGAGATCCCAGGTTTCGGCGGCTATCGCTCAGTTTAGAGAACCACCGCGTCAACTCCCCGCAAACGTGGCCGTGGAAAATGTATCTAATGATGATAGATCGCGGGCCGCGTCAATAAGCAGAACTCTTCGCCAGAATTTTTGTCGCTTTATCTGTTCCAATTGAGATGAGTAGTAATAGACAAAGTAACGGTCCTCGGGAAACGCGGCACATACGATTCGACGATCGCAATAAAAATGAGGAACAGCGCGCCAACGGAAGAAACTGGCTAGAAGACCAATATTGTCGGGAATGCTTGCGCGCTATTTTTCAATCTCGACCTTCGCCGGTAGATGCCGAGGACCAGTGCGAGTTGCAGCCAGCGCCAACTAAATATTCCAATCCTTTTCGAGAATCACTAACTTTTTACCGCCAGACAGAACCACCACTCAGTACTGCGCCGACGAATAGACTGCCTGGTGATAGTCGCTCGAGAGTACCTCCGTTACCGACCGGAGGAGAACCACACAACTTGCAACGTATCCATACGTTGCATCGGGAGAGGAATCGAGCCGCGCGAATCAATCTTTTCCGCGTTATCTTCCTTAAATACACGTAACGATGGAATAAATCACAGCACGCGTTGGGAGAATTCTACCTTCGTGAAAGAGAACCGAACGTACGATATGTTACATAAGTGGCGTATTTCATTTTGAAGAACGGATAAAGCGATCCAGAAGGTTTTCTGTCAAGATTAAAAGTTTGTAAAGCCACTTTCGGTTTCTCTCTTGAAGATTTGTTGAGAACTCTACCCGCCGTGTTCGACGTTGAAACCACCTTATGGTACGATCGCGAGTCACGTAACTGGACAACATTCGATGAATTTGAAGAAGCATTTAGGTTACAGTACGGGGCCGATGCCATACAGGAAAGATTACGCCAGGAAATATAACATCGTACGCAGGGACCGAATGAAGACGTTTCGACCTATCTAACGAAGCTCCGGGTTTTATTAGATCGGGTACGGCCGGTAATTGCCCTAGAGGAGCAGCTGGATCGGGCATATCGTAACATGCACCCCAGTTACCGATAGAAAATTTCCAGAGATCAATTCGCGAGTTTCGCCGAGTTACAGAAATTAGGTAAACGCGAAGAAGTGCAACGCTTACAAGATAGGGCTCACAAACTTCCGCCACCCCTCGAAGAACCTTAATTCCCCCGGTCGGCCCGCCGAAAACGAAACGCACTACTAAAGCAGCGGCAGTCATTAGTGAGAGCGAGACGCCTCCGTGTGGTGAACCCCCAGCTACCCAACTCACCGATTTGGCCTCAGTACAGACTTCCGTGACGCGCCCCCGGGTCCGTCGGGAGCGTCTTCGCGACGACAATCAGCTAGCGGTCCTCCGCGACGTAATCAACCGAATGACTCTACACTTAAGTCAAGCCTACCATCAGATCCAGCTTGAAGCTAAAAGCCGAGAAGTAACCGCTTTCACTGTTCCGGGTCGAGGTCTTATGCAGTTCACGAGAATCCCATATGGATTGACGAACGCGAGTTCTCAACGAATCATGGATAAGTTAATTCGATCCGAATGGAGCCCGCACGTATTTGCATATCTGGATGATATTGTCATCGTATCCGAAAGTTTCGAAGAACATCTGAAATGGCTTAGAAAAGTGCGAAAAGCGCTGCAAAAAGCAAATTTACAAGTAAATAAGGAAATATCTAGATTTTGCGTACCAGAAGTGAGATATCTCGGTTACATTCTTGATGCGGAAGGATTACATGCAGACCCCGATAAGCTCAAGCCGAGTACTCCGCCCCTACCAATCTTTGTCAGCTGCGCCGTTTCTTGGGAATGATGGGATGGTATTTTCGCTTCCTCCAAATTTGTAGATTACCGCGCGCCCTTGAATAAATTAACTAGGAAAGGAGTTAAATAGTATTGGGAAGCGGAACAGAATGACGCGTTCCAAAACCTCAAACTCGCGCTCACGCAAGCCCCAGCACTAGCACGCCCTAATTTTTCCCGTCCGTTTTGTCTGCAGACGGACGCGAGCGATATTGCTATCGCTGCCGTCCTGACGCAGGAGTTCGAGGGAGAAGAGCATCTCATTTATTACGTCAGCCGAACTTTGTCGCGAACTGAGCGTAATTATGCAGTCACAGAGCGTGACTGACCCGCGGTACTTTGGGCAGTGCAACGGCTACGCGGTTATTCGCTCGAAGAGCAATTCACGGTAGTTACTAACCATTATAGTTTACTCTGGCTCAATAAATTGAAAAACCCGTCTGGTCGATTAGCGCGATGGCACACCGCTCAGAGCGCGTATGATCTTAAGTTTGTTCACAGAAAAGGCTCTGAACACAAAGTACAGGATGCTTTGTTGCATACATTCGAAGGTTTGACTAATGTAGCTGCACTGGCTCCAGCTAGTTTGGACGCTTGGTATCAGAAACGATTAGAATCACTGCGACGTACACCGAAAAAGTTTCGGCGCTGGCGTAACCAAAATGGATTACTCTACTATTATAGACCCAACCCCCTTATATGATCGTCCTGCTTGATCTGGATGTCTGGAAGTTAGATTTACCGGCAGCTGAGCGAGAAAGAGCGCTGTACGAGGCGCATGGCACGCCCCAGGCTGGACACCTCGGCATTGAAAAGATTTTCGGTAGGCTTTCCGGTTACTATTACTAGAGAGGGTATTACTGGATCCCCTGAACATGACGTCGTGCTATCCACTATAAGTAGCTCCCAGGAAACTGGAAGGGGACCGTCTGAGGACCACGAGAGTCAGTAAGAGGACACAATCGTGGTTGGCCCCCTTGAGACGCCACATACCGAGTAATTAAAGTAAATGAAAAGAAAAGTAACATGTAACCTGCCTAACGTTGGTAATTCAGTCCAGTGGGACTAGTAATGATTTAGAGTCATACCCCCGATGATATAAACTGCTCCAAAAACGCAGCAACCCGCGAGCGATGTAATTGTAAAAGAACGAATTGTTCAAATTAAAAGTAATGAATTTTAGAAAGCGACTTAGCAGCCTCACAGGTCGACGCCGCTGAAGGATCCACACGCTGGTGAAGCAGCTAAACTTTCTGAGAGAGAAGAGCCGAGCCCGACAGTGCCTGCATCCATATGAACTCTAATAATTTTTTCTTATTGTTAATATTTTAATCGCCAGTCGATTCATAAGTTAGAACATATTTATAACACAAAATACAAGATCGAGATTAGGCGAAACCCATTGAACGTTGAACGAAATTAGTTCTTGAATTTAGCACCTTAAAATGTCAACCATTAAATATAATTTATTTTTGTGTCCCTTTTGCCCCCCCCCCCCCTCGTTGTGATCCATCGCGATTCGCGGTAAGTTTTTCTTTTTTCTTGCGATTATAATGGCTTTGCACTTAACCGAATCCATACTGTTCGAATTTGACGTACGCGCACGTCTAATTCGCTTTGGGAAGGGGGGAGTTTCGCAGACCTTCTGAAGCGAGTGCTGCATCTTGCACTAGTCAGCCCCTAACATCACTAGCCTATAATATTACCCACACCAGGGTACTACTAATGCGCACTACACTGCCACATCTACCTAAAGAACCTATCCCCTCACATGCTATAGAACCTATCCCCTTCTATCCTACCTTATCTATCCCCCGCACCAGCCCCTCACGGAAAACACACCACTTGCACACAGTCCCAAACAAGTCCGCAGCTAACACACCACATGAAGATCCAGGAGCCTTAGCCAGTCTAAGGCAAGCAGAAGTCCAACGACACCCGCAACTGGGGGATGTGCAGGAAAATGCCCAGGAGTCGCAGCAACTATCTCACCCCGACAGCAGCACTGTTGCAGGCAGCAGCAGTGCGCAAAAGGTACTTACACATACAAACCTTAAACTTGCAACTCTAAGTCGTTGTGCACACACGTGACTAGAGGAACATGCAATACTCCTGCCTGTGCCCGGAGTACCGGAACACCCTCCGCCTCTACCGTCGCGAGCACACGAAGTAGCCGCGAGGCGTGTTCCTGGAGTCGCTGGGCCCCTAGTCTGCGCGGACTAATTGGACCTGTGCCAAGAAAACCGGAACGAGCCCTGGTTCTACCGTCGTGAGCACACGAGGTAGACACAGGCTGCGTCTCCAAAGCTACCGTCCCCTTAGTCGGCGTGTGCACACGTGACGTAGACACTGGAACAGGACCACGGACTTTACAACTTTGACGCCGACTCACCGCACCGACGCCACCGTGACTCGACGTACGCGTTGTATCGGGGTTTAGCGTACAGAGCCCCTCCTGCGAGAGGGCGCTGCGACCGCGTTTAGTCTCTAAGTTCCGCGGATTTGATCGTACGCCGAAGTAAGCCCGTTTGTTTTGGTTTACATGTTTCAGGTGGCGAACGAAGGCGAATCCAGCAAAAATGGTGGCAAATGTTGATTATTTATTGTAAATACAAATAAGTTTCCGCCGTTTTTTTTATAAAAATTATCAATTTATTGTAAAAAAATATACGTTACATTTTATTCAAAATATTGTCCGTCATTGGCTACTACTTTTTGCCATCTTTCTGGTAGCATTCGGATGCCACGTCGAAAAAACTCTTCATCTTTTGAGGCTACCCATGAATCGACCCAATTTTTGGCTTCTTCGTAAGAAGTGAAGTGCTGCTTGACCAGGACGTGAGCCATCGACCGGAACAAGTGGTACTCCGAAGGAGCAATGTCTGGTGAATACGGCGGGTGGGGTAAGACATCCCATTGTAAAGCTTCCAAAGTATCCTTGACGACTTTTGCAACATGTGGCCGAGCGTTGTCGTGCTGAAAAATCACTTTGTCATATCTTTTGGCATATTGGGGGCGTTTAAGCTTCAATTCTCTGCTTAGTTGCAACAGTTGCTGTTGATAACGTTCTCCAGTGATAGTTTCGTTAGGCTGGAGTAGGTCGTAATAGATTACTCCGAGCTGATCCCACCAAATGCACAACATTAACTTTCTGCCATAAATATTCGGTTTGGCCGTTGAAGTTGGTACATGGCCGGGCTTACCCTATGATTTTCTACGCTTTGGGTTGTCGTAGTATAACCACTTTTCATCCCCCGTCACTATTCGATGCAAAAAACTCTTTCGACTTTGTCTTTGGAGAAGTTGGTCGCACGTGAAAAGACGGCGCTCGATGTCTCTGGGTTTCAGTTCATGCGGAACCCAATTTCCTTGCTTTTGTACCATACCAATGGTCTTGAGACGGTGTGAAATCGCTTGTTGAGTCACTCCCAAGCTTTCTGCGAGCTGCTCTTCAGTTTGGCAAGAGTCTTAGTCCAATAATGCCTCTAACTCAGCGTCTTCAAACTTGACCGGCCTTCCTTCGCGTTCTTTATCTTCCACGTCAAACTCGCCGTTTTTAAACTTTTGAAACCACTCACGACACCTTCTCTCACTTAAAGCAGCATCACCGTAAACTTGTACAAGCGACCAATGCGTCTCATTAGCAGATTTCTTTAAATGAAATAAATAAATCAAAACTTCCCGCAAATGACGCTTATTCGGTACAAAACTCGACATTTTCGAACAAAAAAAAAATGTATACTGCCAATACAAAGTCAATAGTATTTTAAGGTTATGTTGTTGCCAGGTGTCCAAACTTTCTATGTGACATTTTACATTTGACGAAGTAATCTCGTCGGTGGAGCCATCTCTTGAAAACGGCGAGAACTTATTTTTATACCGAATAGTTTATTTCAATTCTTGTTAGCTAGTTTATTTTTACATTTTTTTTAGCTGAATAAATAGGCTTTCTATATTTAAATATATAGCTATGCATTTTGTCTCTTAAGCCTCTGACACTCATTTTCCTCCTTTCCACACCCTGGTAAACTCCTGAGCATCCGGCAGGGGAGGAGCAACCGTTACAACTGTGGATAAAATGAGTTTAAGGACTTCTGCATTGGCTCATTTTATTCAAAATACGTTATATTTACAATATATTTTCATTACTTTATTATAATAATATTTTTTATCATTTTTTTTTAGGTAATTTTGGCCGGAAAGGCTTGTAGGTGTAAGACCACCATAATTTAAAATATACTTATATATAATAATAGCTTTATTTGAACCTTAGTTCATGTACATTTTCAAAAAAATTTTTTTATAAAAATATAAATCCTTAATCTATGGCCCGCTCTGTGATTCATTTCTGTTTGTGTTAGTGTGTTTTTTTGTGTTTAAGTTAACTTTTTTAAAAAACAAAAAATCATAATCAATTCTTATTCATATAAAAAACAAAATATCTAGATACTCTGATGAGTGTTTAAGTTGTGTTGTGATGTGTTTGTGATAGTGTTCTTCTTTATTCTTCTACCTCCTTTCTTCTTGTATTCCTCTTTCATTTATTCTTTATTTTCTTTCTCCAAGTTCTTTCTTGTTTCTCTTTCCAATGGCTTCTTCTCCCATCTTTCATTTCTCTTTCTTACTGAAAGTATCTTGTCGAATAAGTATACATCTTCTTTTTGTACCTTTCCTCTGATGCTCCAAGCATATTCTCTTGCTACTTCACTTTCGAAGATTAACCACCTCATTCCTTCTCCGTTTTTCATTTTTTCCACCGTCCACTTAGCTTCTCCCATCTCCTTTCTCATCCAGGTCGTGAAGTCCATTACGTTACAATTTTTTCCTTTCTTTACAACTAGTTTCTTTTTTCTGTTGATTTTGTCTATTGTTATGAATTTCCCTTTCACTTCTTCCTTCATCCCTTATATCTTCCTTAGTTCGTCTCTCACTTCTCTAGTTGTCTTTTCCAGTTCTCTTCTTTCTCTTTCCAAAGATCTTCTTACTCTCTCCTCTGCCCTTATTCTCCTTTATATTTCTCCTTCTAGACGCCTTTCCAATGCCTCCATCCTTTCTTGTAGTTTTTCCATCGGGTCCATTTCCATTTCCCTTTTTGTTTTTCTCTTCATTTTCCTTTCTTTTCCTTTTGTTTCCTTTTTCCTTTCTTTTTTCTTTTCTGTTTCCTGCACGTCTTTCACTTTTGTACTCTATCTCGTGTACCTTTCACGTGTTGTCTTTTGGGGTTATGTACTTTTCTGATCCTTTACTTTATTTTCATCTCACTCCTATCTATCCTTCTTCATAATTCGTGATGACTCCGCGTTTTTGTCTTCCTCCGCCATGCGGCCTCTTCTACAATGGAATTCCCCGTTCCCTCTACTGTATACCTTATTCTTTTCCTGTTGTTTTCCTATTGTGGCGCTTCTCGTGTCTTGTTCTTCTCTGCTTCTCTTCTTCTTTTCCAGTTGGTTTCTAACAGTACGGCCAGACTTCTCTCTTCTCCTTTTAGTATTTCTTTCCACCTTTTTGCCTGTTTAGTGGCCTGGCACTTCTCCAGGACATGCTCCAGTGTCTCCTTCTCTACTCCACATATTCTACACCTTCTTTCTTCTACTTTTGCGAATGTTTCCAGTGTTCCTTTCTTTTTTAGCGTGGTCCCTTTCCTCAGATAATCTGGTCTTCCTTCCTGTAGAATCAGTACTTTAATGTCCACCGCGTATCTTGAATTGTTTATTTCCCGTCTCCTTTTTTGTCGCTCTATGTCCTTGAGTCTCACTTCCATTTCTCTCCACACTTCCTGTCCTTCATCGAGCCTTCTCCCAACCTCCTCACATGACCAACCTTTTTGTTCAAAAAATTTTTTCCGGTTCTTTTCTTGGGTCGTCTTGCATTCCCCTCTTATAGTTTTTATCCAGTTTTCTCCTTTTATCGTGTACATCTCTCCTTCCCTTAGTTTCTCCTCGTATTTCATCTCCATCTGTCCGTTTCTTCGTGCACTGCCGCTTCCGGTGTTGTTCTGTCCAGTCTCAACACCCACCTTATGTATTTATCCTGAATTTTCTCTAATTGCGTCCATTCTTTCCATCCTCAAATCTCTGCTCCGTACATCAATATGCTGCCCACCAGTTTGTCGAAAATCTTCATTCTGTTTGTCCAATCATCTTTAAATTTCCTCTCGCCGATACTCCATACCTTACCGAGGATCGCATTCGCCTTTCCTGCTACATATTCAATGTGTGTTGTATCCCCATTGTTGCATTGGATTTTGTATCCTAAGTACATTATTTCCTTTACTAATTCAATCCTTTCTCCTCTCCATACGAACTCTACCGCGTTTTTGCTTTTTCTTTCCTCTGCTTTCTGTAGCTTCATCATCTTGGACTTCTCCGTGTAAAGTTCTAACCATTTTTTCAACAGGAATTTGTCGAATCTCTTCATCATCTCCTTCATACCGTTTTCATTATTCGCTAGTAGTACATCATTCGCGTATGCCAGGGAGAAAATTTTTTTCTTTTCTAACATTACTCCCTCTTCTTGGACTTTTCCCAACTCCTTCTCCAAGTCCGACATACTTAGGTTGAAAAGGGAGGGGCTTATGAGATACCCTTGTCTTACCCCTTTTTCCGTCCAGAATCTGCCTAATCCTTTATCATTCACTACTATGGTGCAAGTTGTTTCTTCATACATTTCTTTTATCCTTGTCCTTAATTTCTCTCCTATGTATTCCACCTCCATTCTCTTTCAGATTTCTTATCTCTTTATCCCATCAAATTTCCCTTTTAGGTCTGCAAACAGCTCCCACACCCTTTCTTTTTCCGTGCTTATTTCCTGTCCTATTCCTTTCTTTAGTGTATATACTGCGTCTATCGTACCTTTATTTTTTCTAAATCCAAATTGTGTTTCATCTAGAGATGCCCTTTCTCCTAACTGTTCGTCTAGTATGTGTCTTAATATCTCCATATATATCTTATATCCAGTATCCATAAGTGTTATCCCTCTGTAGTTTTTTGCTTCTTTCCTGTTTCCTTTTTTTTATACTGGTTTAATCATTCCATCTGTCCATTCTAACGGTATTTCTACTTTGTTCCATACTCTATTCATTTGTATTAGTAGAGATCTTTTGAACTTCTCTTTCCCGTATGCCTTCCTCGGTTTCATTTTCGTCAGCGCCCTTTCTATTTCCTCTTTTCTAATTTCTTCTCCTTCCCATGTTGTCCTGTGTCCTTGCTCTCTTTCTCTTCATGTATCCATGACTTTTCCTTCCAGCTGTGCTTTGAAGTGTTTTATCTAATTTTCTTCAGAAATTTCCTCGTCCGTTTGCATTCTTTCTTTCCTTCCTTCGTTCACTAGTTTCCAGAATCCTCTTTCACTTTTATCTCTCAGAACTTCTTCGAGGTTTTTTTCTCCCCAATCTTTTTTCTTCTTATCGATCCATTGTCTGTAGCTTTACCTTTCTTTCCAATATTCTATTGCTTCTGCTTCCCCTTTTTTACATCTTCTCAACACTTCTTTCAGTTTCATTTTCCTATCGTGGTAGGATTCGCCCCACCACCTTCTGCCCATTATACCTTCAGTTTCCCTTTTCTTTTTCTTTATTATTGTTTCTTGAATTGTTCTCTTCACTTCTGTCCATTTTTTCTCTGCGTTGTCAATATCCGTCTCCTCTATTGTTTTCTTGTACTTCTCTATCGCTTCTTCTGACCAGTCCATAAATCATTTTTCTTCTCTTTCTTCTTCATTCGTGTAACTTGCCTCCAGTAGTTCGATACATAGTGGATGGTGGTCGGAGTCCGCGTTTAGTCCTACTTTTAAGTCTTTGACCTCTTCTCTCCCTTTCTACTTGGTTAGAACGTAGTCTATAACTGATCTCCCCCCTCCCTCTATGTACGTGAACTCACATTCCTCATCTCCTTCCGTTGTTCCTTTTATAATATGTAGCCCTAGATCTCTCATCTTTTTTAGCAGCACTTCTCCTTCCTTGTTTATATTTATATCTTTACTTTTCTTTTTTTCTTCCTCTCCGGTGCATCTTCCTCCTTCATCAGCTGTTCTTGCATTGAAGTCCCCGGCTATGAGTATTGGTTTTCCAATGTTACGTTCTACTTCCTCTTCTATCAGTTCCCAATTCTTTCCTTTTTCCTCTCTCATGTACGTCAGGATAATAATCATTTCTTTAAAATATACTTATAATAAGTATATTTAAATCATATAATCTTATATTTAATTTATTGCTCAAGCTTATAATAATTTTTCAATATAATTTAAAAGATCCTTATTTTTTGTTACATTTTTATTTATATCTTTTGTGCTATTCTCGAATTGATACTTTCTAAAAGTGGTATTACTTTCTTAGATCTTAAGAAACACATACAAAAAATTTCAATGGGATGACACTATAGCATTTATACGTATTTTGTAATTTAAGTTGATAGTGGCATCGAATTTAGTGAATCTCCATAAGAACCCATGCTAATTTCAAATTGCAATAACATAGAAATTAGAATCGTAAGTAATTCCAAATTTGGCACGTTCATTTATAATGGCATTAAATAACTATTAACAAAATTTCATCAATGTGACACTATTTTGACTTATAGCCTGTACAACCGTAAGGCGTATGATTTTTAAAAGTCGAAAAAAAACAAAAATCGTCCAAAAAATTCTGCAAAAATTCACACGTATTCTTTGTCTAATTCTGAGTTTTGTCTAATTGTTCCATAAAATTTTTCCGTAAAGTTGATTCTTTTTGAGTAAAAAAATCACATGATAAAAAACTTCGTGATTGTTTATGATACTATGCGATTTTTAAAGAAAATTACCTCCATTTTCATTTTGAAACGTACACTTGGACTTGTGTCCACAAATTTCTCATTTTGCGCATTAGTGGGTGAAAATGACCCTTTTTAGATAGAAAATAGTTTTTATATTGTAAATTTTCAGAATTTGAGATCTTATAATTTTTGCCCCGACGAAAATATAAGGCTGTCCCGAGAAGCCGTCGTGCCTAAAAATATGGTTCTTGAGAAAGTTGCATTTGGAAATAATCATCATTTTTCAGTTCTTCGTAAATAACTCGATAGAATAAGATTTAATCATAAAAGTATAAATTGATCTTGAAACTAGATAAAATACCACACATTTAAAAAAAAATCGTCGCTGAAAAATCAAACTTTTGTTTCGAACTGATGTTTCGAAGTATATTCAACAGATGTCGCGTGATTTTAAATATAAATATGGTAATACTTTATGAAAATTTGATGTGTAATGAAAAAAGTACTAATTGTGTCAAATACTTGTTAAATATGTATTTATAACCAATTTGATTTCTTTTAGACATAAAAACTGTATACCTGCCCAGGAGCTGGAAGTCTTTGTAGTAGCAAGTGAAATACTTGAGGTGGTAATGTATTTTGAAGGAGTTGAAGCAGTTGATGAGGTTGTCCACAAACTGCTACAGCGTTGGCTAAATGCTCAGTTCCTCCTTCTAAATCTCCTTGACCAAGAAGTTCTTCTCCCATTTCTACCTATAATGCAATTTTTTACAATTAAAAAGTTTGATAAATAATTTAGTAAGTAACGTAATAACTAAACTTACTTCTTGAACAAAAAATTTTTGGAATACATCGTGGTCTTTAAGATTCGGAACTTTGGAACTAATTTTCTGAGCATCCTTTTTAGCTTTTCTACCTAAAAATTTAGGAAAAATTAATTTTTCATTCTCATTGTTTCACTGATAGTATTTCAAATGCTTTGTGTATTAAAACTCTTACAACGGAATTTTAGAAAAAGTCTAATGTACTGAAAAAAGGAAAATTACGTAAAGAAAGTTGCTCAAATACTTGATTACGTAGTTATGTACGAGGAAGTTTGTCTCTCAAATGTTCGACGGAAATAAGAGGAACTTAAGAGTACAAATACTGCACAGTACACAGCTGCACTCGCATCCTTCGAGGAGGTTATGAACACATAGCCGGGCTTCGAAGATGCCACGAGCAAATGGGACTCCCGCATTTCGGAAGATGCCATGTAAACAGTAGAGAATATACAAATTCTGCAAAAAACCCGCAGCCAATTCATTAGAACGTTGTTTCCTCGAAAATAACTCACTAATTTTGCTTCCCCCTAGAGGAAGATTTGTAATAGTAAAATTTTAAGTTTCGTTAAATCGCTCTAGAAACACGAATAGAGGTGATAGAAGTTCGAATCACATCATTTTAGAAAATGTCTGTATGGATGTGTGTGCGTGCCTGTGTGTGTGTGTGCGTGTGCCTACGTGCGTGCGTGCGCGCGCGCGCGCGTGTGTGTGTGTAACGTTTTATCTCAGGGTCTATTCGATCGTTTTTAACCGGACAGGATTCATTTTTTGTTTGTTTCTCTTGTGTGAATAGGGGAAGGAAATCCTCATTTTGATTCGCCGATCCGTTTTTGTTTTATTTCGAATTTTCGATTTTCGAAAAATTCATTTTTGCACTTTTTTAATGATAACATTGAGATATTTGAATCGGACAGATAGAATTCGAAAGAGCATATAAAAACCTATATTTAAAAAATTATTACATTAGCTATTGCGGTTCTTTTGTTATTAACAAAAACGTGTTTTTTTTTTTTTTTAAGCTTATAACGCCAAAAATAAACCGTGAATTAAAAAAAAAAAAATCATGATATTGCAGAACATAAATAGCTATAATCTGTAAAAATTTGAATCCATTCTGTCGACTAGTTTTTGAGAAAAATAATAAAAAATGAAAAAAATGCGTTTTGTATGAAGCACGTTTACTTTAGTAAAATTGACTTAATTGCTTTGAAATTTCTTGTAGAGGTAGATTTGGGATAGCACTCGGCTAAGTTATTTGGGCTAAATGATTGGTCAATAAATTTCAGAGATATTTGAGGTTAAAATTTTTTTAACCCTTTTTTCAAATCGTAATTTCTCGAGAACGGTTTGATGAAGCAGCTCCAAATTTATAGACAATTTTGAATGTGAGATTGATAATATATGGTTGAATTTTCATCAAGATCGTTCGATTACTTTTTGAGATATTTAATATTTAAAATTTTTGTATTTTGCAAAGTCATTTTCTTCGTCGCATGATAATTAGAGAAAAAAAATTGGTTTAATCATGTTGAAATATTGTGGAGATATAGCGTTTATATGTTTATCACATACGTTCTTTAGGTAAAAGAATTGTCTCATAATTTTTAGATATATTTAAGGTTAACATTTTTTTACGTATTTTTCGAAATCGTAATTTCTAAATGACGACTTAATGTGTCAGTTTGAAATTTATAGACTATTTTGTATGCAATATAGGCAATACCTATGTAAAATTTCATCCAGATTATATGGTTAGTTTTTGAAATATTTGATATTTAAAATTTTGGCATTTCTAGAAATGACTTTCTATGTCGGACAATAACTAGAGTAAAATTTAATTACTTTGAAATTTGATCGAGATCTAGATTTGATGAAGATGTGGAGTTTGTATATTATTTATTAAACAAATTGTTAGTGTACAATTAGTTTATAAATTTCAGAGGTATTTGAGGTTAAAACTGTTAAAACTGTTTTAGCTATCTTTTCAAATCGTAATTTTTCGGAAACGGTTTTATGTATATGTTACTAGAAAATGGAAATAACGCGTGATACGCACGCGTGTTGTTTACTTGCTTTTGTTTTTTATTGAGGTTAATTTACAGCGAGCTCTGCAGAAACATGAAATTAGTCAGATGCGCTGGCCAATTATTTTGAGTTTGAACTAATTTTTCGTATAATCGCGATTTGAAATAAATATAGTAAGAATTACCGTCTCTCAATTTAGAGATAAAAATTTTAAAGTTGATACGATTATGGTTCATGGGCATATAATTTTATATACACTCATTTTGCCTTTAGAAATTTATGTAAATGTTTTTATTAGCTGCCACTGATATTTGTGTTTACATAATACTTTATTTGCTTTTGTTTTTTATGAAGATAGTGTAATACTCATATGTTATCATTAATCCTTTCTTATCGGCTGAACACCTAAAAATCGTTAATATTAAAAATAATCATTTGAGTCTTAAACAAATTCAATAAAATAAGCGTGAAATAATAAAAAATTTAAATAATAAGAAAAAAATATGGAATTTACAAACATTAATAAATTATTAAATCATTGAAAAAGTAAATTGGAATCGTCCAATGAGATTGCAGGGTTTTAAAATTGACTGAATCAACTTCTGCCGGGTGTACACTAATTTTTAAGAAAATATAAAGAAAATCAATTTCCTGGTAAACTACCTTAAATTATATTTGAGTTAGAGCTAATTTTTCGATAAGAAGTGAATATAGTAAGAATTGTGACGGATAATTTCTCATCCGTTGAATAACTCTCTTCCGTCGCCTATATCACACATGTACAATGAAATGTATGATAAAAGAAACATAAATCCTTTCTTGATTCTTTTTTGATTTTTATTCCTTACTTCTTTTTAGTTGTCTAATTTAAATTTATTTGTTTAATTGGCTCATACAAAGTCGATATACCAACTCGATTATTAATACGAACATGAGTGAATATAATAACTATCATAATATAATGTAATAGTTATGTTACAGGTGCCGAGAGAGCGAGAGAAGCCCTTGCTACAGAGAGAGCGAGACAGACAGACGGGGGGGGGGGGGAGAGAGAGAGAGAGAGAGAGAGAGAGAGAGAGAGAGAGAGAGAGAGAGAGAGAGAGAGAGAGAGAGAGAGAGAGAGAGAGAGAGAGAGAGAGAGAGAGAGAGAGAGAGAGAGAGAGAGAGAGAGAGAGAGAGAGAGAGAGAGAGAGAGAGAGAGAGAGAGAGAGAGAGAGAGAGAGAGAGAGAGAGAGAGAGAGAGAGAGAGAGAGAGAGCAGAGTCGCGAGCGCGCCGAAAGCGCGCACTAATTAGTATTGTTCTGGCCTTGCACGCGCGAGGATATTTTCGACAATAGTCAAGCCCTCGTAGAAATAATCTATAACCGTACCCTCCGGATCACCGTGCGATTCCGCTAACTACTCAGTGAAGAGTGATTTCGCGTGTCCGCTTCGCCGCGTGTAGTGCTGTGCACCCACCCTCTTGCTGTGCGTCCTCGCTGATCACCAGGACAAACCGATCTACGCTAGAACGGACAAGCGTCTAGGAGACGAGCGACCACGATCGAGCCGTTCGAGACACCGACGTCACTGTAAGTGCCTTCTCGACTATTTGTCTCTCTCTCGCACCCATCAAAAGCCTCGGCGGGAAAACTTCGCGGCCGCGCTCCTCCCAGTACTGTATTTTGTATCACTGGTATTTTCGCGGAATAAACTTAACCATTTTATCGTACTTATCGCGTTTTTATTTACGCTTTTCCCCTCACGTTCTCGTATAATTAAATATATTTGTATCTGCTAGTCGGAAATAAAGAGTCCGTAACAAATTGGCGCCCCTCGAAAAAACTCACGTTTTCTGAGAACCTGGTGTAATTAATAGTGCGGAAAATCGCAGCGCACGTCGAACTTCAATTTCGGCGTTGCGCCAGCGTACCAGAGTATTTTTGTAAATACAATACGCGAGCGGTTCGCACAAAAGTGCGTATATATACTGTGTTATAAAGACACACACATACATATTTCGCGCGAAGCGGGCAGTCGCAGTGCACGGCGAGCGGTCCGCACAAAAGTGCGTATATGTACTGTGTCGTAAAGACACACACATACATATTTCGCGCGAAGCGGGCAGTCGCAGTGCACGGCGAAGAATAATTTTGCACGGCGCACTGATACTGTGAGGTGTGGATAAGTGGCGAGAAGAAAATTAAAACAAGAAACTCAAATAATATTTAAACTGAAAATTTTATTTTATCTTTAACTAAATAACAATAATAGTAGCAGCTAAATTACAATAGTGCCTCTGTCTTGAAATCGACCGCGATACAATGATCTATTTCCATAGAACTCGCCTCGACGGGGCGCGGAGAGAGAATGCCTACTCCCGCCAGCTCGGCCGGCTCGCGCTCCCGCGTGCCCGCCACCCTAACCAAGATGGCGCGAGGAGAGAGCGAGTGACTGGCGCGTGCTCCTCCTGTACTTGCGCGCGCGTTCTGTCGATCCTTTTTTTTCCCGCGAAAAACATTCTCCGCCTTTTAGACTCCCGCACTTTACGGGTGTCTTTCCAGGCTTACCGTGCTCTCGCCGTCTTACTCCTAGCCTAATACTTCTGGGTCCACCCTACGGCAGCCCTAAGAAGCCATGACGACCTTCATGAATTCCGCGGGACCCGGAGTCCCTAGTGAGATCTATAAACGTCTTCAGGGAGATTGCTCCCCCTGATCGTGCGGCTTAAATTTGCGAAGCGTCCTGTACGCTCGCACAATGAGTTCGGCGGCGAGAGTCCCCCTTTTCAATTCTCTCTCTCTCTCTCTCTCTCTCTCTCTCTCTCTCTCTCTCTCTCTCTCTCTCTCTCTCTCTCTCTCTCTCTCTCTCTCTCTCTCTCTCTCTCTCTCTCTCTCTCTCTCTCTCTCTCTCTCTCTCTCTCTCTCTCTCTCTCTCTATCTCTCTCTCTCTCTCCTCGCGCACACCTTTTACAAAGGCTAAATCAATTTTTAATTCCGTGATTGATTCGATTTTTCGGGATCCAAGGAACTATCCCCCCTTTACAATAAGACTATTTTGAAATCGAAGTTTCCTTAGATTAATTAACTTCAAATCATTCACGCTCATTTTTTTTTTTGAAATCTAGACTTAAAGGGAGAAAGCATCGCGGATCACGAATAATCGAACAACTTAAATAAACAAACTGAAAACACATTATATCTATCGGCTAAACCTTATATTACATAAACCGTCTGTTTTAAGTTATTTGTTGCTAAACAAACAAAACAATATCGCCGAACAACCGAACATAGTCAAGTTTTACAGGACAGAGCAGAAGAGCTAGTCTGTAATAATTGTAAACTTTCTTAATAACCACAGTAACGGTTAAATTTTCTCTTTTTAATTATGTGCGCATGACATCGAAGTGTGCAACCATCAGATACATACGTATTGAACGCGCGACAACCCGCCGGGCGAGGAAACCGCGATTATAGCGGAGGTGCATCTCTAAGGTACACGAGAGAAAAAAGCGTGCGTGGAGTCATCGACGAAAAAGTGGACCGGTCGTTGCCTTTTAGCACGATCACACCGCGAGGCAAGGTGTTTACGATGCGCCTCGACAACACAGCCCGAGCGCACGAACGTAAACAAAGGGCTCGATTCTAGCACACGAAAATTTTACACATGTGCTAGAGAGAGACAAACGAAATCAAATTTTATTTCGAGCCTCGCGGTAAAACTACGTATTGTAATAAAGTATAGTATACATATAGTCGCGCACACACGTACACTTAGGTATATACGCACTCACGCACTTATACGTACATATAGTGGTACACATTCAAGCGTATTTAGATACACATTTTAGAGGCAGATAATACTCCTAGCGATGATCACATATTATTTGGGAAATTGTTTAAGCGAATTTCGCTAGACGATTAAATAACTTTAATTAATAACAACAAATTAATTAACAAATTATTTTGACAATTACCGATAATTGGATACAAAATTTCTTTTCTCTTTTCTTATGTTGCTCGAATAATTAAATAATAAATTACATAATTTTAACATTATTTAGCAACAATTTAATTATTTAAATAATTAAAATTTTTTTTCTCTCAAAATATTTTCTGAAAATTTTATTTGAGTAAATTCTGTATGCAGAAAAACCATACACACATGTATGTTTTACATTAAATTAACAAATAATTTACACATATATTTAAAAATTTTATTGTGATTTTAACTTCATCTTGAAGAGATTTTATACAAACCCAAATAGTGCGTACACGTTAGTAAACCAATTTCAGATTAATGTCAAAATATATTCTCATAGAATACCGTCCAAAGACTTCGCGCGTACATCTCGCGCATATCACTCGTACAAGAATAACCGAGCGAAACTCCAGCTGATCGCGCGCAAGCATACGTCGTATAGTGCGTACTGTAGTCACCTAGTAGTTAGCTAGGATAGCGACTCATGCGCCCTGATGTTAATAACTGAATGACTGAATTGTTAAACAATTTATACAATTAATAATTATTCAAGAAAACAATTACTTTAATAAACACAAATAGATTTGTAAAATGAATAAATAATGTTTTAACTAAATTTCAACTCAGTGGGAAACTAACTTTTGCAGAAATTGAGACAAATTAATAATTCAATCACCACAGTATAGAGCGTAAACTGCGATTTAGCGCGAGTGAAGGTTCATTCGTCCTTTACAAAATTACAGAAGCGAGTTTGGGCATATTATCGCTCAACACACCTAATAAGTATTTTATTGAACAATCAATTATTTTAAGAGTAAAGAAGTAGATAATTTATTTAAATTATTAATAAACTAAATAACTAATTGTCAATTCTCTTCCTAATTCTAGGATTTAACAAATAATATTAATACAGTTTTATCAATTGAAGGTAACGCCCGATGATTTATGTTAATTTAATAAGTGAATCTAACGGCTATTCAGGGCGCAAGATAATAGATAAGCAAAGTAACTAACTTATCAATTACTTTTTTTCTATATATGTGTTTAAATACATATTTAAATTTTTTTAGAAGCTATTTCACACAATAAATAGCAGTCAAAGAAATATGCACAATATTATAATAATTAAAGTGCAGTCAAGAATTTTTAAAGGATATGAAAAGGAAGGTAAACGTATAAAATTAAAAATGAGAACGAAAAAATAACGGCCCAGGCCGGGATCGAACCGACAGCCTTCTGCTTACCGGGCAGCTACGCTACCATTTGCGCCACTGGGCTAACAATCCTTTCCAGACCCTAACCGCTACTTAATCGTTCTCAATTTTTATTTCCCAAATCCCCCACGTCTGCATTATTTTCAGCCGAAACAGACAATATTATTTTATCGATTGAAGAAAACGCTCGACGATCTATGTTAATTTAATAAGTGAATCTAACGGCTATTCAGGACGAAAGATGATAGATAAGGAAGGTAACTAACTTATCAATCACTTTTTTTCTATATATGGGAGCGTCCAGCAGAAACGGGCCACCGAGCGCGCGCGGTGCCTTTTTTCGCGTAAAAGGCGCTCATATCTCGCTCATAATCATATGCTGCGTCTTTGAAAAAAAAACCAAGGACCTATATCGATAGATTTTTTTCTGCTCTTTCCAATTGCGCCATTGTTTTTATTGCGAAACGCGTTCTTCCGGACGAAAACTCGAGTTGAATATTGAAAGCCATTTTTCTCAAAGTATATCATGTTTTTTTTTCAAAATAAACTACACCATTGGAAAGTACAACTCTTAAGCTTCAAAACCCTATCTTGGAGAAGTTGGAGAAATAAAGGGTTTAAAAGTAACAACATGAAAAAGACAGCGCTGAGGGTCCGCGCGAGTCGCTCGCGCCCGTGCGTACGGCACGTTTAAGTGCCCGCTCTATTCAATTCGCTAATAATCGTGTACCAAGTCTCTGAAAAAAGAACTAAGGACATATATCGAAAGATTTTTTCCTGCTCTTTCCAATGGTGCTATTATTTTTATTCCGAAATGCTTCCGAAAGGTAATATTGTTATGCCAGATTAAACAATCTATAAGGTTATTTTAAATTTCTGTTTCACTGCTTTCAGTGCGTTCATGTATATTATGTTTAATATATTATGTTTTTCAAATTTTGTTATATAAATGAACAAAGTTCATTGTAATATTATACTAACTGTTACAACTAGATCCACAAAATTATGTCCACGCATTGGCATTGTACGTTACAAAACATTTTATATTTACAAAAAAGAAAGGCGAAATAGCACATCGCGTGTATTAATCCGCCCTTGAGCATAGCGTAAAAAGTTCGGGCAGCCGCTGTCTTTTTGATCTTACTATTTTTGAACTTTTCATGTTTCAACTTAAAAATATAATATTTTATAGTTTAAGACTTGTACTTTTGAAGAATATAATTCATTTTGAAGAAAAGACTGATATTTTATTGAAAAAATAGAGTTTAAACTTTCAAATGGAATTTTCAACTAGAAGGAAGCATTTCGGAATAAAAATAATAGCACTATTGGAAAGAGCCCGAAAAAATCTATCGATATTTATCCTTAGTTCTTTTTTCAGAGACTTGGTACACGATTATTAGCGAATTGAATAGACCGTGCACTTAAACGTGCCGTACGCACGGGCGCGAGGGGCTCGCGCGGTCCCTCGGCGCTGTCTTTTTCATGTTGTTACTTTTAAACCCTTTATTTCTCCAACTTCTCCAAGATAGGGTTTTGAAGCTTAAGAGTTGTACTTTCCAATGGTGTAGTTTATTTTGAAAAAAACATGATATACTTTGAGAAAAATGGCTTTCAATATTCAACTCGAGTTTTCGTCCGGAAGAACGCGTTTCGCAATAAAAACAATGGCGCAATTGGAAAGAGCAGAAAAAAATCTATCGATATAGGTCCTTGGTTTTTTTTCAAAGACGCAGCATACGATTATGAGCGAGTTAAACAGAGCGCCTTTTACGCGAAAAAAGGCACCGGGCGCGCGCGGTGGCCCGTTTCTGCTGGACGCTCCCATATGTGTTTAAATACAAATTTAAATTTTTTTAGAAGCTATTTGACACAATAGCAGTCAAAGAATTATGCACAATAGTAGTATATGGACTGGTATAGCGAGACATATCATATTACATGGGGGGAGGGGGGCGCCCCGTGGCGGCGCCACGGGTCGGGTCATTAAGTTAAGTGTTATGTAAACAGTAGCTGCACGGTAGCTAATGACCCATGTCAAGGGCCCATGTCAATGGGGCTATTGTTTTCAAAACCGCTACTGTTTTGTAAACAAGCCACACATTAACAATGGGTAATTAGCTACTGTTTACATAACAGTTATACCCTCTTGACACCTCCATGTAATATGATACGCGCTATACCAGTCCATGTACTAGAGAGAGAGAGAGAGAGGACGCACACATCCACCTACGCACACCCACCCGCCCCACCCACACCCACAAACCCACATCCACCCTCACACCCCCACACCCACACACCCACATCCACCAACCCACTCACAGAGAGAGAGAGAGATGGCGCACCCACCCACCCACGCCCACCCACCCATCCACACTCACACAGAGAGAGAGAGAGAGAGAGACAGAGAGAGAGACAGAGAGAGAGAGAGAGAGAGAGAGAGAGAGAGAGAGAGAGAGAGAGAGAGAGAGAGAGAGAGAGAGAGAGAGGTGGGGGAAGAGAGAGGTGGGGGAAGAGAGAGGGGCGGGTAGAGAGTAAAAACAACGTTTATATATTTATTTATGAATATTTATTGACGCGCGCGCACACACAAACACACACACACACGCACGCACGCACGCACGCACGCATGCACGCACGCACGCACGCACGCACACACACACACACACACGTGCGCATACATTTACGTGCGTACGCAGACGCTGCGATTATCACACACACACACACACACACACACGTGCGCATATATTTACGTGCGTACGCAGACGCTGCGATTGTCACACACACGCACACACACACGCGCACACATACACACACGAATATGCACACATACATTTACGTGTGTTCGCAGACGCCATGACCGTCACACTCACTCACGTACATTTTCGTGTGTTCGTAGACACCGTATTTCACTTGTCACGGTGCGTACATTCATGTCCGTCCACTTCCCACACACGCGCACATTGTTTTTACACTGGTGCTGCTGCTGCTGCTGCTGCTGCTGGTGCTGGTGCTGGTGCGTCCTTTGATGGTGTATCCGATGCTTACCTTCACCAATACTTCAATCTATCCGACGCTAGGCGATCCGGGTGTGTCTATTCCTATAAGGCACTTACACGTGCTTTCGGGGCAGGCACCGCATCTAAAGTTTTTGCAGTGCCAGCACTGCTCCCATGACCGGCCCTCCGGGTCACTCTTGAGAATGCGGAAAGAATTCCGCACACGTTGCACTTGACGCTGGCGATATTGGATGGTGGTGGTGGTGGTGGTCTTTGAGTCCGTTGCTGCTGATCGAGGCGCTTTATTTTCGACTCTAAGCGTCGAATCATCTCCTTGGCCTGAACCGCACCGGCGCGATAACGTTCCAGCTTTTTATGATATATTGCGAACCTTGCTCGCAGACTCGCTACTTCTTGGTCCATTGCTCGGTGAATACTGGTGCTGTCAGATTCTGTTAAACACTGAGTAGAGTCGCGACTTGGCCGCGTTGGTGGGGAGGCCTCTGTGGTGGGGTGCGACTGTGGAGTGCTAGCACGTGCTAGCTGGGCTCTCCGAAGCGCTGACCCTTGCGCACAGGCCCACGCTTCTACCCCCCCTCTGCGCTCCTTAGGCCACACGCTCAAAAGTAAAGTAATGTCTTCGTGACATTTAGCCAAACTTTTGCTACGAATGCAAATATATTTACATATCTTATTTAATAACCGTCGGTCAGCGGGTCCGTCAAAGTCGCGCTGTATGCGGTTTTCTATGTTGGCCGCGTCGCTCTCAGCCCTTGCTATCTGTTTGGTTTCTCATTGTGCGTAATAGCAGAGTTCACACAGAACCGCTACTATAATCTGGAAACCCGCACAGCTAGATTCCATGGTGAAGACTGAACCGGGGTGCGTGCGTGGTCAACCTCATCCCCTCGGTCACGTGGAAGAAGCGGTGATGGTAGGGATGCACGAGTGGTGGACGTTTTGTACGGTACAGTCGTCGAATTTTTATGACTCAACCGTTCCGGCCAATATTATTGCCGGGAATTCCACATCAACGGGTTAGGAAGAAAGTGGTCTGCGTCCGTGCTGGAAATATTTTCACCCAAGAGTAGTTAACTCGAGAGAAATTTTTTATACACACGGCTAGCGGATGTTTGTCAGGTCATTTTTCAGTGGCATTTACAACACTGCGCTCCTGCACTCTTCAATTTTTTATCATAGCTCTTTCCATTTTGGCATCACTGCATTTAACGTCAGCTACGACGCGGCACAGGGGCTTTTGACTGGGCTTGTATAAGAGCTCTAAGCGACGCTGCAGCGGTATCAGTCTGTTCGAAACTCCGAGATGGATACGTTCGTAAAAATTTCGCTGCGAAAAGCCATACTGCGGCTCTTTGGTAGAGAGAGGTATAGTAGAGGTAGTGCGTGGTTGCAGCGCTTACGCGGGATGACTCGCGACGAGTTGATCTGTCAATTACAGAGGACCCTTAGGACGACGGGGTATCGCGCAATCGCGCGCTTATATCGGGGCTCTAGACGTTCCGGCGAGGTTTTACGGATAATCGAAGAGTTTCTTTTTAATCATGGATTAAGTGGTCTCCCAGTTTTTAGTGACATAATCGAAGGAAGGAGGAGCGGCTTGGTAAGTTTAAAATATTTCAAAATATTTCAAAATATTTATAAAATTTATAATCATTGACATGCTATTTTTCAGCTCTGGAGAGTCTACTAAATGACGATGATTCGAGCGATGCTACATATTTTTCAGGCGCGGAAGACAGCACGCCTACACACTCGCGGCGCGCCGCGGGGACGTTTAATCCAGTCGCACGCACTCTAAGTTTTGATACCAGTGATGATGATGATGATGATGAAGATGCTGAGGCTGCTGTTATTATAGCCGATGTGCATGCTGGCGCCGAGGAGAGTGAAGAACCTCCACGAGAGGTAGAAAGCCCTGCACTAATTGTAGGGGATATCCCTAATCGCATGGAGGAGGAGGAGGAGGAGTTGGAGGAGGAGGAGGAGGAGGAGGAGGAGGAGGAGGAGGAGGAGGAGGAGGAGGATGTAAGAGAAGCGCGAGAAGTAGCAAACGAGATCGAGCTTCAAGAAGAAGCCATAGGCGAGTATCTTGCTGCGTACGATCGTCTACCTCTCATCGATGATGACTTTCGGCTTCTGGAAAGTCAACCACCTGGTGTAGAGGCTGACGACCATTCCACCACTACTGAGAGTGCGCGCAGAGAAAGACGGCACATACTGGGTGTGCAGTGTGCCACCGCCAACCAATCGGCCCCAGGGTACAACACACGCGAGCGCCTCGACCGTGTGGTCAACGAATGTAAGTAAATATTTATTCTTATATTTTAAAATATGTGCCCTTTTTAAAAATATTTTTCCGTGCGTAGTTGTGCGAAGTCGCGATCGGTCTTTAACGCAGATTGTGGCATCGTTCCCCGAGCTTGCTGGTTTGCGGGAGGTATACGAGCGGGTATCAGACAATCGCCAAGCACGGCTCCAGCGATGGTTTCGCGACCAAGCCGAAGACGAATCCTCGCCTTTGTATACAGAAAGCAATCTGCGGGATTTGGTGAATAGAGTATTAGAAAGCTTTGCGGGTATCGCAGAACCTTAAAGTAAATCCCTCACCGTAAAACCATTAATCTATTTTAATATATTTTAATAAAAGGCATCATTTGTTTTGTTACAGCTGAGGTTCGCTCACCCGTGCAGGTAGGCGGTGGTGGCAGTGAGTACGTTTATGATGCCGAAGACTACGACAGCATACGGCCCCCCGGCGTACGCTTCACTACTGTGGTTGAGGGATAGCAGTACCTACGACACGTGCAGATATAAATCCCGTATTATGGGTAGAGGCCGCGATTAGGGACATGCACGATTATATAACGACACGCGTTCCAGGACATACATTAATCGGGATTACAATTTGTAATGAGCGATTTTCACGTGGTACGGGCGGGCTGTCGTTCAGGCTTGTTGCGAACTTTAATTACGCTGATTTATGGAATTTAATAAGTTCCATAAGTCAGAGTAACGAAATTTTGGGTATCGGAGAGGGACTCGAGTTACAGGTGTGCTACGTAGTAATGCCCGTAGGTGCGGGTGGTGGCTTACAGTTGAGCGATTTGCGAAAGCGCTCAATCGTTGTTATTAACAATGCCGATAATTTATGTTTACCGCGTGCGCTTGCGGTCGGAAGGGTATACATGGCTCTCAAGTCGCAGCCTTGCGATGAGGTGCGCGCAGAAAGGCATGAGATTCGCGACGGGCGTCGAAAATTGCAAAAAGAGCGCGCGGAAAGTCTCGTGGACGCCGCTGGGGTAAATATTCCGGGTGATGGCTGTGGTTTTGAAGAGCTCGTGAGCTTTCAAAATTTTTTTCTCGGAAGTGGCGTAGCACTCGTTGTTTCCGAGAAACAAAAATTTGGAAGCGGCGAACCCCCGCTCCTTGATGGACGAAACACTCTCCGGGAATTAAATGCCCCACTAGCCGGTATTATTTGTTTGATGTTTGAAGAGCGTGCACGACATTTTAATTTAATTACTAATTTATTCGGAGCGGCGGAATCGCGATTTCTCTGTTCTTATTGTAATAAGGCATTCCGCTGCGTAAATCAGCACAAATGTACGCGAACATGCGCGTGCTGTTACGTTTCACCGCCATGCAGAAGCGATCAAGTCGAAATGATAGAGTGCGTGGATTGTGGGCGACAATTTTTCGGTCACGAGTGTTTCGCGAATCACAAGCGTTGAGGCTCTTACAAAAAAAATAATAAAAAAGTGTGCGACGTTGTGCGGTTGTGTGAGAATTGCATGCACATTGTAAACGTGTATCAGCGGAAACACGAGTATGGTATCAGTTTTTGTAGGCACTGTCAAAAGGACCATGCCTTTAACGACTTGTGCTTCATGCAGCCAATCAGCGTTGTCGTCCGGGGTAAAAAAAAGAAACATCTTTATATTTTTTATGATTTCGAGACAACACAAGACACTCCGTATGGCGAAAATGCGCGCGTTCACGTACCTAATTTGTGCGTTGCGCACCAAGTATGCTCGGATTGCATCGGCGTGGACGACATACAAATAGAATGCCCCACTTGCGGGTGCGCGAATGCATTTTCACTCGCGATCCCGTTAAACAACTCTTGGAGCTATGTGTGCGAGAAAAGGCAGATTTTGCCGAAATTATGTGTATAGCGCACAATGCTCGGGCATTCGACTCTCAATTTATATTGAAAGAGTTGGCGGAAAGTTCCAAGTGTGGCACGCCGCGGGTAATATTAAATGGCCACAATATTACGCAGCTAAAGTACGGGAGCACAAAGTTTATTGATAGTATCAATTACTTTCAATTGAAACTGAGTGCTTTGCCTGCGACATTTGGACTGCCCGAGAGCGCTAAGAAAGGTTATTTACCCCACCTTTTCAATACCAGTGAGAATGAGCACTACAGGGGCCCTCTACCCGCACCCGAGTTTTATTGCCCAGGTACTATGTCTGTGGCTGAACGTGCCGCTTTTCTCGTGTGGTATGAGAATACAGCCCCAAACTACGTATTCGACTTTCAAAAAAAGATTGTCGAATACTGTAAAATGGACGTGGAAATATTGAGACGCGCGTGCATACGGTTTCGCGAAATTTTCATAGAAGTCGCTCAAACAGACCCGTTCGTCTCCGCGTGTACAATTGCGTCCACATGTATGTATGTTTTTAAAAAAAAAATTTTGCAGCCAAAAACTATTGGCCTGATTCCGCCAAACGGATATAGGCGCGGGGATAAGCACTCGCAGCAATCTATAGAGTGGCTTCTATACTGCGAGCGCGAGTTCGGGCGTGAAATTATACACGCGGGGTGATCGCGCGAGTTTCGTTTACGCGAGGGGTTTCTCGTAGACGGGTATCTACCGTCAATCGGGGGAGGAGAGCCTGCCTCAACAGCCAAAGGAATTGTTTTTGAATATCAAGGCTGTTACGTGCATAGCTGTCCGCGCTGTTTCAGCGATAATCGTACTGTGAGAAAAAATAAATACGGCCAAACATACGCACAGGCGTACGAGGGCACGGTGGCAAAAGTCGCAGCAATGAGGCGGTTCGGATACGACGTGCGTGAGATGTGGGAATGCGATTTCGCGCGCGTGAAAAGTCAGCAACCGGAAATTACGCAATATTTAGCGACTCTTCCGGTCATGAACAAAATATCCTTAAACCCGCGTGACGCTTTTTTCGGTGGCCGCACGGAAAATATCGTCACTTCTCGCAGTACCGCGCCGGACGAAGAGACCAAATATACCGATATTTGCTCTCTTTACCCATATATCTGCAAGAGGGGACGTTATCCCATTGGGCACCCGCGCATTTACATCGGCGGAGAATGCACGGAGTTGACTGGCGGTTGAAACAATGATCTCTCGCGCGTGGAAGGGCTGATAAAGTGCAAGGTTTTACCACCTCGTAGTTTGATGCTGCCTGTGTTACCCATAAAAATGCACTCTCGGCTGATTTTCGGACTCTGTCGCTCGTGCTGTGAGGAATTGCGAGAGGGCGACTGTAATCACGACCAAGCCGCTGAGCGTGAATTTACAGGCACATGGGTTGTCTGCGAGTTACAGAAGGCGATCGAACTTGGCTACTGCGTCACAGAAATATTTGTTATTTGGCAGTATGAAACCACGCAGTTCGATCCTGTCACGGGTGCGGGTGGGCTGTTTGCCCCGTATGTCAATACCTATCTCCGATTGAAGCAGCAGGCAAGCGGTTGGCCTGCTTGGTGTACAGACAAAGAGAGTAGAAAACGGTATGTCGACGAGTACGAGCGTGACGAGGGGATAAGGTTAGACTCGGAAAAAATAGAAAAAAATCCGGGGCTGCGTTCTGTCGCGAAATTGTGTTTGAATTCGCTGTGGAGAAAATTCGGCCAACGCTCAAATATGAAACAAACGACTATTATAAAAACGCGTGAGAGACTATTAAAACTTCTTACAGCGGCGAAAAAAGAAGTATTCGATGTTCTTATGGTCAACGAGAACCTTTTATACACGAATTGGCGCTTTCGCGAAGATGCCGTCGATGTTTCGGGTAATACAAATGTGGCAATAGCTGCGTATACAACCGCGCAGGCGTGTCTAGTTGTATTCTTATATTGAAAAACTCACCGCAGCGCGTGTTCTATACATGGACACAGACTCGTGTATTTTCACATGTAAGAAAAATGACCCTACTGAGTATACTCCGTCTCTGGGTGCTTTACTCGGCAACATGACAGACGAGCTAAAGGCCTACGGCGAGGGTACCTATATTACAAAGTTTCTCTCAGCGGGTCCAAAATTTTATGGCTTCCAAGCTGTCGTACCCTCTACCGGGGAAACTGTCGAGTGCTGTAAGATTAAGGGTATTAGTCTCAATAGCGCAAATTCGTGTATAATAAATTTCGAGAGCATCGCGCGTTTGATCGCAGCGTATTTTGAAAACGAAAGAGAACCTATCGTTTTGAAATATAAACCGATCAGACGCACTCGCACGCACGTAGTCATCTCTCGCGACGAAAAAAAGTCGTGTTCCGTAGTACTTAAGAAGCGTAGATACTTTCGCGATGCAGTATCACTACCTTTTGGTTATAAGAGCGACGCATAGTATGTATATTTTATAAAAAAACTTGTAACTGCGTGTATTTATGTAAAATAAAGATTGTCCTTTTTAATAAAAATTATTTACCTGTCAAAATTATTTCTACCTATATCCATCACTTTCCTCGCATTACTACGCTGAAAAAAAAGCATGCTATGATAATAGGCCGTTATATTTCCTTAACAAAGTAATATACAGAATGTTTTATAGCGTTTTCATGTTAAATATACTAAGAAGGTATTGTAGTTACAAAGTCGCGTCATGTTTCATAGTTAACTATATCGCCGGCTTGTGCATGCTAGTCGTCGCGGTAGTCCTGCTCATTCTCGCGGCGGGGGACAGCCTAGTCAACGCGCGCGTGCGCGCGTGAATCAGCTAGTCGCCGCGGATCAGTCCATCCCCCCCGCACGACCAGCTTGTCGCCACGTCAGCTCATCACCGCGGTAAAGATGCTAGTCCCCGCGCGCGCGCGCCCGCCGCCGCCCCGTCCGCGCGTCATGCAGACGATAATGTTTCGCGCGAATGGGAAAAATGGTATAAAATGTTTGGGAAAGCGTGGGACAGTCACATTCAGTGGCTAGAGGTCGTAAAAAAATGGATACACGCTTGAAACATCCGTTTACCTGCTGTGTGTGTGGACCCACAGGCTGTGGAAAAACACGCTTTGTTCAGCGCTTTCTCGCCCATTTACCGGTCATGTGTGCCGCACGCTTCGACCGTTTACTGTTTTATTACGCTGAATGGCAAGAGGCTTACAGAACAGCTTTTAAGTCCAATGGACCTATCATTGAGTTTCGAGAGGGACTCCCGCAGGTAGGCGACTATTCCTCGGACAACGAGAAGAAAAAATTACTCATTCTCGATTATCTTATGCAAGAATCCTCGAGCGACGTTATTTTAGACTTGTTTACGAAAGGTAGTCATCACAAAAATATCAGCGTGATATTCATAACGCAAAATGTTTTCCACAAGGGAAAGGCGCAGCGTGACATAAGTTTAAAAATAAAGTACCTAGTGCTGTTCAAAAATCCGCGCGACAAGGCACAAATACAGCATCTCGCGCGCCAAATCCATCCCGAAGACTCGGGTTTTCTCCGCGAAGCCTACATAGATGCTACGCGAGCGCCACACTCTTATCTCTTTATAGATCTCTCGCAAGACTGTCTCGATGAGTTTAGATTTCGCGCAAACATATTCCCCGGTGACAGTGCGTATTACGCATACGTGCCCAAATACTTTAAATCACGCTGATTTGCCCGCCGAACGTCAGTCGGGAAATAACTATGGCCCCGTACGGACAAACTACCTCTTGTCGCGGCACGTTACCGCGCGGTAAACATTTTTCCAAAAAAAATCTCGCGCTACTCGACGTGCTCTGCCACGGCGATAAGAAACATCGCACAACCATAGCCCGAGCGGCTGACAAACCCCTTGTCAAGTGCATATGCGAGTGTGTGTTGAACGTTTTACACGGGGTCGTAAAATTATCGGATAGCGAGAAGAGACGATTGAGCAAGCATAAGCACACGTTGCGCAAGTTATCGCACCCGAGTGGTAACACCGATTGGCGCACAAAGAAACGAGCGATTATTCAGAACGGGGGATCATTCCTGCCTATCTTATTAGCTCCAATCATGAGTACTCTCATTTCGAAAATATTTGGGTCGCGTGACACGCAATAAGATGGAACACGCACGTAAAATGATTCTCGTGCCAGAAGGTTCGATGGCCGCGAGCCCGACCGCGGATGTCGAGGAAAAAAGTTTACAAACGCATGGCGATAATTTTTCTCGCTTGGACACCGAAATGTACGACGTTTTACGCTCGAAGGCAGCGCGCGATGATTACGAAAAATGTCTGAATTATTTGCAGATTTTACGTCGCTATCTTTTTTTCCGCGACAACGAGCGTATCGCCGAGCGGCGCGAGACGAATCACGAGGTAGACGAAATAGAAGAGAGTCTCGCGCCGCTCAGCGAGGAGACCATCCTCCGAGGTATACCCAAAGTACTCGCGCCAAAAGCGCGACTCTTGCTTCGGCACTGGAGGACAACGGTTCCCGAGCGTCTAAAGTGGGACAATGCAGGCACTGTGAGCATCGATGGCCGACAAGTGGTGCGCTCGAGTATAATCGAGTTACTTCTCGACACACTGCAAAAGAGCCCACGTGTGGAGGAGGAAGAACCGCCTGTCGGGCGCTTTGAGTTTGCAAAATTTCTCAAAACTAGCGAGACGCCCGTTAATCTCATCGAAAATCCCAAAGTTTTGAAAATTGGGCGGATTTTGACTGCAACAGCGAATACGGCCAAACGACGTTTGCCGCGGCAACAGACTATAGAGACCGGAGAAAATAATGCACCCTCGCCCATGCTAATTCGCAGTAAAAAGCAGACCAAGAAAAAATGGATGCACTTTGATATGTAAGCGATAAGATACCATACGGAAAACAACACTAAGATCTCCAGCATGAGGCGGGTTACGCGGGTGCACGAAACCTTCTTCGCGTAAATGCGAAGAACGAGAAGAAAAAAATTTATGCATGGCTGAGCAATCAAGATGCCTACACGCTTCATCGCCCGATAAAAAGAAGATTCCCGCGCCTGTCGTACAATGTAACGAACGTCGATGACGTGTGGGAGTGCGATCTACTTCAGCTGACATCGATAAAGGATTACAACGACGGATACTGCTATATTCTCGTGGTCATCGATGTACTCGGTAAGTTTGCCTGGGTTGAACCACTGAAGGATAAAACTGCACGCAACGTTGCCGACGCTTTTGAGCGAATTACCGACAGAGCGAAGCCGCGCTTGCCCATCTGCGTGCAGTCCGATCGTGACAAGGAATTTCTTGGCGCCGCTTTTCAAAATCTTCTC
Source organism: Torymus aiolomorphi (assembly GCA_036365515.1). Taxonomy (NCBI): domain Eukaryota; kingdom Metazoa; phylum Arthropoda; class Insecta; order Hymenoptera; family Torymidae; genus Torymus; species Torymus aiolomorphi. The sequence continues at coordinate 183,374,138 of CM070874.1, forward strand.
AAGCGCATGGAGATCGGCTTTCGTGTCGCTAGAAATCCAGATGTCAAGGCAGCGGTGGTCGAGCGGCTCAACAGAACGCTGCGCGAGCGCATATGGAGATATTTCTCACATCGAAACACCAAGCGATACATCGATGTTCTGCAAAAAATTGTGTACACGTACAATCATTCTCGGCACAGCGGTACGCGAATGTGCCCAGCAGAGGTCAACCTTTACAACGCTGCGCGAGCGCGCGAAAATCTGGCCAAGCGCGCGCGCTCCAATTATAGCCGCCCCGCCGTGCCCTACCGTAAATTTGCTGTGAGTGACCTCGTCCGTGTCAGTCGAACAAAGAACACCTTCGAGCGCGGATACGAAAAAATTTCAGTGAGGAGATTTTCAAGATTATACGCGTATCTCCGCGGCAAGGGCTGTACACATATGTATTGGCGGACTTAAACGGAGAAATAATTGACGGATTCTTTTACAACGAAGAGCTCGTTTTGGTCGGGCACGATCGACTGACTGGCGATAAGAGCTTCAAAATCGAGCGTATTGTGCGCACGAAAGGTCGTGGCGCCAACAAACAAGTGCTCGTCAAGTGGCTAGGCTATCCCGATAAATTTCATTCTTGGGTGAAAGCGAGTCAACTCGAGAGCATTTCGTAGAAAACCACGAGCAGACATGGACGCGAACGAAGATTTTTACATTGTACTGCCTAGCAACAGCAGTATGGCTTACTTTCCCGATAACACAACCAGCTGTTTCACCACCCACTTGCCATGCGAGATCAAATTACACGGAGAGTGGCACGTCGGACTGGTGGAAATTCACGTACCATGTAGCATCGTGCATTTTCAAGGCAATGATGCCTTTTACACTTTTAGTTTGTTCGCCATGAACGACGACGAACAGAGTGAGAAAAAATTCTGCCATTTTCCAGTCGGCATTTACGACTCTCTTCAACAGCTGGCAGACGCCATAAATAACTCGAATGACACTTATAAGCATCACATGCTTGAACCCGTAAAGGAGAGCAATGGCTATTATGCAAGACGCAAGTGCGCCTGTCAAGAGCCACATGCGACTCATTTCAACGAAAAAATTCTACGCATTTTTGGGTTCGATGACGAGCCCGGGAAAAAAATTCTGTTTACGACCATGGCGCGCTGCGGGAAATTGTAGCCGAGAGACCAGCCTCGCTCTCTCGTGCCATTCCCGACCAACTGTACGTTTATACAGATATTTGTGAACCCTACACAGTGGGGGACACACAGGCCTTGCTCTTGCGCATCGTTTCCTTGGATAACTCAAAATTCAGATACGGCTGCAGTCATGTGCAGCGTTTCACGCCCGCCTACTACATACCGCTTCTCTATCACAATTTTCACAATATTATCATCGATATAAGAGACCAGCTCGGACAGCGCATTCCATTCGAGTACGGTACGCTGACCGTGACACTCCATTTCAGACGAAGTCCCTGAGATATCTCATTATACTAGATACTACGATGAGCAGATAGGTGGCGGGAGTGGGGTAAGAAGCGTTTTCGCTGGCTCGGCCTTTCGGTGTTGGCTCTTGGTTGGGGGGCCTCTTTCGCCGCATTCTGCCATACGTCAGGAGTGGCGCTAAGGCCGTCGGGAAAGAGACCTTGCGCGCAGGTATGAAAATCATAGACGATGTCACAAACAATGGTGTCAATTTCAAGGAGGCCATAAAATCGAAAGCCGGAGAATCGGGACGCCATCTCAAAAGAAAAGCGGCAGAGAAAATTAGCGAAATCATGAAGGGGTCAGGGTATAAAACTACGAGGCGCGTCAAACGGCAACGGCAGTCGACAAAGGCACGTGCAAGCGCCCGTACCTCGCGGACCAAGCGTAAGAAAAAATTGACAGCCGCACCGCGCAAGACTCGTAAAGCGAGCAGGAGAACGCGGAAAACCCCCGCTTTTCGGGACATTAACGATATTTTCGGTCCAAAATAAATCTTGAAAATGTCTTTCTTGCACTCTCACTCGTCAGAGTGTATGTCGAGCGAACTCGATCTTTTCTCCCTCCCATCTACTCAAACCTCCATCGAGGACAGCAGTTTTTTGAACTATAAGCCCGTCTCTTCGATCAGCGACGAGGGCGATGCGCCCATCGAATTAGTCGTACCTAGTGCCAGCGAGCATTACATCGATCTCGCACACACCATGCTCTTTGTCAAGGCACAAATACTCCCCAACGACGATGTCGACACAAATCTAAAAGTTGGCCCTGTAAACAATCTTCTTCATTCAATGTTCAATCAAATCGATATTTTTCTCAATCAAAAGCTCACCTCACCGCCCAACAACATGTACGCGTACAGAGCTTACATAGAGTCACTGCTGAGCTATTCCCCAGCTGCCAAAGAATCTCATCTCCATTCCACAAATGACGGCCGATTCGGAATAAAAATAAAAGAAGCTACCCTCATTGTTCGTCGTGTCAAGATAAATCCTGGTATTTTGATCGCACACGCCAATACACTGGCCAAAGCAACAGCCAAATACCCCATTACGCGTGTCGAGGTGAAAACATTTACGCTTCACACTGGTATACTAGGCGATAGCATTGATAATGCGATTCTTGGTCAGCTGCCGAAACGTATAATCATCGGTTTCGTCGATAACAAAGCGTTCAATGGAAATCGAGCGCTAAACCCATTCAACTTTCAACACTTTGACATAAATTATCTCTCGCTATATATCGACGGGGTTCAAATACCAAGCAAACCGTTACAACCGCACTTTACAGGCAACAGCGCAACGTTTATCGACGCATTCCAAACACTCTACTCAGGCACAGGGATACATTTTCTCAATGAGGGCCTAGGCATAAACCGTTACAGCTATTCAATGGGGTATTTTCTTACGGCATTCGATCTCACACCCGATTTATCAGCGCATTGCCACTCTCATTGAAACCTCGTACGCTCGGGCAGTGTGCGTATCGAAGTGGGCTTCGCGACGGCGCCGACTGTTACAATAAACTGCATTGTCTACGATGAGTACGATGACGTTCTCGAAATCGACTCCACTCGACAAATTTTAACGGATTTCAGCGCCTAAGCGTAAGAGCAGAAGACGACGGGCCTGCAGAGCCGCCACGTGTCACATTGCCACAGTCATAAAAAGTGGAGGGGGAAGCGTGGCGCTCACATGTGGGGCTCTCTCGCGTCACTTCGCTTTTTCTCTTACACGCGAACACGGGCCTCTACACAAAATGGACTACGTAATCGATATTCAAGGTTTTCGTGATTCGGAAAAAAAGTTTCTGCCCAAGCAAGTAGCTATTACGTGCCTGCAAAAGAAAATTAGTGATCATTGGATAGTGCAAGCGCCGCATAGTTTTGTCGACTTGCCGGACGATGTCAAAGAGACAAACACCTTTCTAGCCGTCGAAATTGACGGTGTTCATTGGTTTGACGGCGAAGTAACGCTTCGTCAACTACATCGGCAATCTTACAACATTGCCAGAGTATCGCGAACAATTTTTGTGCGCAGCGAGGAGAAGGTCCGATACATCGAAGCGCTTTTCGGACGCAGCGTCATCAACTTGGAATTTAATTCACGATCGTTTAAAAAGCTCAACAAAATGTTCCCAGACAATGCACTGTGCGCCACGCATTCAACCAAAATCTTTTTGGCCAAAAAAGAGTTTTGTGCTCTTTACAAAGTTCATCAGCTAAAAAAGTGGCTGTGCTCGATACTTCCTGCGAAATGGAAAGCGCTTCCTAAAGAAAAAGTGGAAAGTGAAATGTTCCTTGCAGCAGTTTACGAGCAAAGAGATACAAATAGTGACAGCAGCGATAATAATGACATATACTACTCAGCCATCGAGGGCGACACATCCTCTGACTGAAAAAAAAAAAATGAACACGAATGAAATAACGCGAGCCATCTGCGGCCTCTCTGCTAATTCGCTCGGAGTTTATGCAGCCAATCACATACCAAGCCGGTTGAGCCGTCCATCGGCGGTCATTGCAAATCTCGACACAGCGGACAAGCCCGGCTCTCATTGGGTAGCTTTCTACATAGACAGTCATGCAAGAGGTACCTATTTCGATAGATATGGACTACCACCATCGTCGCGACATCATCTCGATCGACTCAGAAGAAATTGCAAGTGGTTCAGGTGGAACAAGAAGAAGTTGCAAAGTTTCGATTCTAAAGTGTGCGGTGAATATTGCGTCATGTTTCTGCATTTTATGTGTAGTGGGTTTACTTTACGAAAATTTTGTAACATCTTTACGACGGATGCTCGCGCCAACGACAAAAGAGCTGCTAAATTTTATAGCATTATAAAGAACAAAAAATTAAAAAAAGAAGGAGGTGCGTACAATTTCCCGCGTGCTACTTCACAAGGGTGCGGCTCGTGCACTCAGGCATGTAGGCCAATGACTCATTATTAATCTCTCTAACTTTAAGATATATTTTGCATTGTTGGGCCTAGATTTGTAAGCTAATATATGTATGCGTGATTGTTCATTACTTGTAATATCTTAATACTGAAATGAATCAGCCCCTGGTTCAAATGCGATTTTATATATTCGTAGTTAATTTTAAGCATCGCTTGTGTCTGTCTCGGTTAAACCATATGTATTCGTAGTTTGTAAGTTTTTGTCTCTTTTCAAAATTTATATATTCATAGTTTGCAAGTTTATGTATTCATAGTATGTAAGTTTATGTATTCATAGTTTGTAAGTTTGATCGAATAAACAAAAAAATATATAAATCATGTTTTCATTTACAGACCTTTCATTTTCCCACTCCTGAAAAAAAAAAAAAAAATCAGTTAAATTCATTTTCCTTCCGCGAGAGAGTATTCAAAACGTTTTCTTTTATTACGAAATACTTACGCGTGAAAAATTTTATCATTATATATACATTTTCTTCACGCATAACTCAAAAACCGTTGAACAAAGAACGCATTTATGGCGAGGGTGAAGTGTTCTTAGAACCATTTAACGCAGTTATCGGGTACAACCATAAATAGTTACATGTCGCGGCACACATTTCCTTCTCACAAAACAAAGAATGCATTCATGTGAAAAATTTATCATGTATACGCTTTGACTCGTAATCAGTTAAACACACACACACACACACACACACACACATATCGTAAAATCGAGAGCACACTCTTGAAACTGTCCGTTAAATTCGTTGAACAATTGACGCATTCATGGCCAGCGTGAACTGTGCTTAGAACCACTTAACGCTGTTATCGGGTACGTGCCACAGCACGCATTTCCTTCTCACGAAAATCTTTGTCGAGAGTACATGATTGAAAACGCTAAACAATGGACGCATTCATAACGACAATTATTGGAAACGCTTTCCACAGTCATTGGGTACAACCATAAACCAAATATTTTTCTCGCGACCTTTCCCCACCACCGGGTACGTTGCGTTATACACGTGCTCTCATTGGCTGCGCCGCCATCCCCCACTGTCGGCGTCCCCTACCACCTCTCGAGGCGCACACCCACACGAATAGCGCAACCGACGACGTTACGTCAGTCTAGTAAAACACGCAGCACCAGCAGCACCAGCAGTCAAATCAGCTGTAGAAAGCACGCCTTAGTATTTTTTTACAGACACACACACACACACACACACACACACACACACACACACACACACACACACACACACACACACACACACACACACACACACACACACACACACACACACACACACACACACACACACACACACACACAGACACACACACACACACACACACCCACACCCACACACACACACACACACACACGCACGCACGCACGCACGCACACACACAAAGTACACTCGTACAACGACATTGCTTCAGCCACGAGCATTAGTATTTCTTTTTTAAAACAAGTTTGTGACAGCTATTTTAAAATGAATCAAGACGATCTTCCGCAAAACTTGCTTTTTAACACAAGTTACGCGCTTAATAAGTCTCACTCGAAATTTGCATACCTTCGATTGCAATATTACGGTGGGCGTTTCCGTACAGTGATTCAATTCGGTGGCGATACTTCGCCACGCAAATACATAACAATGGGAATCACCGCGTGGGAGGAATTCACCACGCATTTTCCTGCAGTAATGTATCATCTGTACGGGCACAAGCAAGAGTTTACAAAAATCGATCTAACTGAGCACGAGATTAATTTGACTACCGCTTATAACTCGAGAGTACTGGGAATCAATCAGAAAAAGAAAACAGTAGAGCCTGTGTCATTACGGAGCCGGCGCCGGTATCAGCATGAGGCACAAGATTGGGATACCAACGACGGATTGCGCATCGATACAGAGTCAATCATCACGGCCGTCGACGCAGATGACAACGACGACGACGAGAGTGCACGGGCGCGAAAGAAGAGAAAAGTTGAGAGTCTTCCAAGTGTTGTGATCATGCGACGTACTTTTCTAATATTAAAAAGCATGCGTGAGTGTATAGAGTTTCGTCTTCGCGAGTTAGAGGATATGTCCACGTATGTTAATGTCATGTATGATGTAATGATAGACAGTTTGAAAGTGCACGAGAACAGTCGCGAACTTGATAAATGTTTCGACGGGTCCACATTTCTTAAACTTTTCAACGACTACAAAGACGAATTAATATCTAATGTAAAAAACCGGATGATTTATTCAAACTTTGGTAATTCGAATGTGGATAGACTATTTGTAGAAATAAAATGTCTTTATTTACCGACACTAGAAAAAGATGTATACGAGGCTGTTAATAATAAATCAATAAATACAAATTTTAATTGAATTGCCTTCTTCTTCATTATTTCATAGCCCCTACTCTTCCGCTCTATCCCCATCCACCATCAATCACTTGGCCTTACATATAAGCTAATAGTAGCATCGGCGCGAGAGCAGAAGGACTGCAACTTTCACAGAGCACACATCATGGGTCCGCCATTTAGCAAGCAGACATCAGAGGATAAACAGCCTCTCATCGATAAAGAAAAGAAAGATTATTCGACGACGGATAAAGATTCATCGCGATATAAATCTTTTTCCACCAATACCAATTCCTTTCCCAAAAAACAAGGTTATTCACGATGTAATTAAAACTTAACACAAAAACGGCCCTTTTCAGGGCCATAAACTCATTATTACGTATACAAAACTATTTCTTATAGTTTGACCACTTGGGACTCCCGCTGCGCAGTTCGACGGACCAACGATGGAGTAGGGATGCTGACGCATACCTGCACCACACAAAGGAACTCTCTCTCTCTCTCTCTCTCTCTCTCTCTCTCTCTCTCTCTCTTGACATGGGTCATTAGCTACCGTGCAGCTACTGTTTACATAACACTTAACTTAATGACCCCACCCGCGGCGCTGCCACGGGGTGCCCCCCTCCCCCCTTGTAATATGATATGTCTCGCTATACCAGTCCATATACTACTCACAATGTTACAATAATTAAAGTGCAGTCATAAAATTTGAAAGGATATGAAAAGAAAGGTAAACGTAAAAGATAAAAAATGAGAACGAAAAAATAACGGCCCAGGCCGGGATCGAACCGACAACCTTCTGCTTACCGGGCAGCTACGCTACCATTTGCGACACTGGGCTAACAATCCTTTCCAGACCCTAACCGCTACTTAATCGTTCTCAATTTTTATTTCCCAAATCCCCCACGTCTGCATTATTTTCAGCCGAAACAGACAATATTATTTTATAGATTGAAGAAAACGCTCGACGATTTATGTTAATTTAATAAGTGAATCTAACGGCTATTCAGGGAGAAAGATAATAGATAAGCAAGGTAACTAACTTATCAATCACTTTTTTCTACATATGTGTTTAAATACATATTTATTTTTTTTAGAAGCTATTTGACACAATATTATAATTGTTGGAATATGTGAATGTTTCAACATGCAGCGCGCTGTACGCGAGGATAGGTACAATGGTATGCGCGTCTGCCAAGCGACGGCGGACGAAACACACACATGAGTGTCTCCCCACTCCAGTATGTCTGTATGAGAGTTGCGTGAGACGCGAGAGCAGTGTAGCGCACTTAGAATGTTTCTTACTCTCTCGCTATTCAACTGCGATGTAAGTCGGACGTGCCGACTGGCAATTTGTGCCACCTCAATAAACTCTATATTTATCTCTCTCTATTAAATAATGGTTTCTTACTTTACAACAAACCTCGACACTATTAATTATCCTAACCCCAACAATAATAATTAAAGTGCAGTCAAGAATATTTAAAGGATATGAAAAGGAAGGTAAACGTATAAGATAAAAAATGATTCTTGACTGCACTTTAATTATTATAATATTGTACATAATTCTTTAACTGCTATTTATTGTGTCATATAGCTTCTAAAAAAATTGAAATATGTATTTAAACACATATATAGAAAAAAAGTGATTGATAAGTTAGTTACCTTCCTTATCTATTATCTTTCGCCCTGAATAGCCGTTAGATTCACTTATTAAATTAATATTAATAAAGCAAAGCTTTAATTACAAAAAAGTTGAAATAATTAATTGTTTAATAATTACGAACAATTTAGCGAATTTCGCAAATTCTGAACAAAATTTCTCAATTTTTTTGACCTGTTTCAGAATTTAAAATCCGTTTTGTCTTTTATTAATTAAAGTAATTAGGCCAGCCAAATTAGTTTTTTCATGAAACCTAATTGTAAGCCGACCTTATCAAGCGGGCTATGATTGGGGAGGTCATCAGGAACAATAACCCCGTGAATGAGTATAAAAATTTACATGGGAAATGTTTTTAATTAACAATTGAATGCTCGGAAAAACAGTTTTTCGACTGCTACAATAAAACTACTGACTTTACAGAAAAAAGTTCGAAGTAAACTTTGTAGATATTAAAAAGATCTATCAAACGCAATTTACAGATTTAAATTTAGTTAATTTGTTTATCTGCAAATCGCAAAAAACCGCTTAAAAAGGCCATTTTTACGATTGTTTATTACTCTGTTAAAAATGTCGCTAGGTGCTTGATAACTCGTTTAAGTATAGCTCTTATAGCACTTAATAAGCAGTTAAAATTTTAGCTAAAAATATTTAATAGTTTTTGCATAATTCCATTTATTTATTAGATTTTGGTCATTTTTGCGTGATTTTTCCCAAGCCGTGGGACGTCGTACGAGGATGCAGTAAACAGATTTTGAAGGTTTAACATCTCTACTTTCACGAACAATGAATAGCTAAGCGATTTTTTCAAATTTAATTGTTTAAAATCGCAAAATAAAAAGAAGTCATTTTTTTTGTTATAAATAAAAGCAATTGCGGCTCGACTATTGGTCGTAGATAATCGACAGTAGGTTCGTTGGAAAGCTGGCATTTTTTCACAAATTTTAAGGGGTCTACGAACTCTCTAAGTGCTCTGGGAGCCGAGATAATTTTTTTTTTGTAAAAATCGCTGTGTCTTCAATTATTAATATTAAGAAACGAGACAGGGACGAAAAATCGAATTAATAGTTGTACTAACAGAAAAAAAATATTTCGTTACATTTATTGCAAAATTACATTGTTATAAATAATCACGAAGGCGCGAGTCTAAATTGGAGAAGGCTACAAGTGTCACGCGCAAAAACTGAGCGTAGGAACTTCAAATCCGACGCGCTCGAAATTTTTTTCATATATCGGTATATAATTGACGTAAACACTTCATTTTTTTTAATTTGGGGTAGCTCGCCAAAATATTAACATATAACCTACTCATTTCCCCGAAAAAGTTTATTTAACAATACTTAACAACAATTATTTTTATTAACTTTTTTCTGTTTTTTTTCATAAATAAATAATTAAATACATATAATTTTATGCAATGGTACATATTATTAATTAATTAAACATACTTTTATATTACTCTGTGTATGTGAGTTTATGTGTGTGTGAGTAGATTTGAATTTTTCCGCGCTTTCATGTGTTCGGAAACGTATGTTCCGAAAGGCATCGGGGTGAAACCTTTCGTTAGACGCTTCGACACTTGTGCGCATGTCTCCGCTAAGGGGAGCGTTACTATACTTTCTCTTTTGACCGTTGTGCCGGTGACGCCAGCCACCGAGTATAGAAGCATAAGCAGTATCGAATACAATTTTAGTATAACATACAGTGTATATTACAGTTTAATAAACAGTTTATACGTGACATTTATTGAATCCTCGTAAGTGAATATATACAGTATTCTGATTTATATTGTAATTATCAAATATATTTATAAGTTATATATTACAGTTGCATTTGCTGTTTTTAAACGAAAATCCGGATTGTTTGGGATATAGTACCACAACTATAAGAGAAAGACTTTATGAACTAGTGTTATCGCACCGTTGGTAAGTACATAAATGTTGTAATTGTTATTCATAGTGTTATTACGAAATCGGTAAATAATTTATTTGAAATTAGTGTTACGTGCAAATATACGTACGAATATAAAAGAGCGAAATAAGCCAGCCTTTCGATTAATAGAAGTCCGATTGGTACGGTGGCTTGATGGTAGCCTTTCTGACTTGTGCGTCGGCGGCTCCGGTTCGATCCCAGGGTCCGTCAATTTTGTATTCCTAAAAGTTGCTATAGCCCACTCGTAATTTTAGCAAAAATAATATTATTAGTTTAAAATAATTTTTATGAAAATTTTTTTGAAAAATATTTATTTTGGCATAGTGTAAACGGATGTCTAAATTATAATTTTTTTTTTTTTTAATATTTATAGTCAAACACAGTTTAATTATGAATACATTTTTAAAATCAGATTTATTGATATATTTTTTTTTGTTAATTATATGTTATAGTTAATTAAGTTTCAATAATTACAAAATTTATTGATACAATACATTATTTTTGTGCAGGTTGAAGTTTTCTTGAAAATGGAAACTGACGGCGCGAACATCTGTTTGCTGTGTGACAAACTAGTCAACCCCGAGCAGGCTCGAGTTCTCAAAGAGAAGGCTATAGCAACCTTAATTGATGCAAGTTTAAAGAGGAAGGACAACAAACATAAAAAACTCCAATAGTGTCAAGCATTAACAAGTCACACCAATTGTCATAGTAATTATGTTAAACAGTCAAGTATAAAAGCTGCCCAAAAAGAAGCAAGTATTTTAAAAGTAACTGCGAGACAAACTGCTCTACAGCAGTTTGATTTTAGCAAATATTATATTTTTTGCGGGGAAGAAGCGTCGCACGAGTACAATGCTAAAAGGGAAAAATATCCTAACGCGAATCTTTCGAAAGTCAAAATTGTTAGTAGCGACACTTTAACCTTTAGAGGACGGGGATTTGGGTTTACTGTTTTCTCTCACTTTTCTATAGAAATCGAGTTTTTGTGATGTCTCACATCTCAAAACTAACACATATAAAGGGTCGATCATGGGCATGGCCCGTATAGGGGCCATCCCGTCCTCTAAAGGTTAAAGGGCAATATTCTAGAAAAAATTACTTCACGCCAGAACGATGAAACTTTACGAGATAACCTTCGAGAAGAATATACAGTTTTAAAAAAACTTATTGAAAACGTAGATTTGGTAGAACGCGGCGCCCGTTACCATGATTTTTGCATACGAAAATTTTCAATTTTTAGACCGTCTCATAAAACCGGTAGACCTATGCGTAAAGATACATCTGACGTTGTGAACTATATTATCTCTTATTTATGCGAGTTTAGTGATGAGGAGTGTCAATTTTCCATTGCAAGTATTTTAAGCGAATACAAAGAAGAAGAAGAAGAACTTCCTTGCAAACTTGACACAATTCGCAATAAACTAGTAGAATATTTAGGTGACGCAATTTCCGTTTATAAAGTAAAAAAATATTTAGTTGTTTGTTTCGAGTTTGTAAGAAATAAGATTCTTTCTGGGGAATGGTACAACAATAAAAACTCAGATGTTAAAGCCGAACGCAAACGGATTATTGATACAGCAGCGGAATTGCTTCTTGAAGATATAACATCGAAGTATTATGATACAGTTAATTATCCTGCGCCTGATCATTTTTTTGATAACATCAAAGATGACATACCACCGACGTTACAATCGTTTTTCGATATTTTGATGGGAAGTAACAAAAGAAAAAATGAAATGCGAGATAAAAGAGTCATGACACTTTGTCATATTATTATATCCTACGTAAGACCTCGGTCATTTTTATCCCCGATTTTATTGGGTTTGTCAACTATGATATATAAAAAGCAAGCATCGAAAAATCTCATAGATTCATTGGCTTGCTTTTTATATATCATAGTTGACAAACCCAATAAAATCGGGGATAAAAATGACCGAGGTCTTACGTAGGATATAATAATATGACAAAGTGTCATGACTCTTTTATCTCGCATTTCATTTTTTCTTTTCTCATATCTTCAAGTGCAGCAGTGGGAAGGTTTCACAAAAAATCCGACGGATTGGGGTTGGAAAGAGCGACTTGATGTTTTACACCCCGTTCCCACACTAGAGCCGCTCATCCCAGACGAAGTACTGCGGAAAATTAGCTGTAGATGTGAAACGGGGTGCAAAAAAAAGACATGCAGCTGCCGAAAGCATGGCTTGGGATGCTCAAATATATGCTCATCATGCCATGGTGAAACCTGCACAAATGTGGAAGAAATGGTTATTGATATGGCAGATATCATGCATGATGATGCAGAATATGATGAGCAATTCGAAACCGAATGCGAAGTCCCGCCAAGTACACAAGAAACAAATGATGAAGAAGATCAAGAAGATGAAGAAGAAGAAGATGAAGATGAAGATGAAGGTAAAGAAAAAGAAATAGAAGAACATAATCAAGAACTGAATAAGTCAGTATCACGCCCAACAAAGGCAAAAAACCGTAAAATAACCATTTAAGTGTTAAATCTGCAATAAATGATTTTTTCAGAACAAATACATTATTTTTTATTATTTCATTAACTAGTAGAAGACACCCCAGCATTTATCCATAACTAATTCATCTTTATTTATGAAAAAAAAAACAGAAAAAGTTAATAAAAATAATTGTTGTTAATTAAGTATTGTTAAATAAACTTTTTCGGGGAAATGAGTAGGCTGTATGTTAATATTTTGGCGAGCTACCCCAAATTAAAAAAAAAATGAAGGGTTTACGTCAATTATATACCGATATATGAAAAAAATTTCGAGCGCGTCGGATTTGAAGTTCCTACGCTCAGTTTTTGCGCGTGACACTTGTAGCCTTCTCCAATTTAGACCCGCGCCTTCGTGATTATTTATAACAATGTAATTTTGCAACAAATGTGACGAAATATTTTTTTTCTGTTAGTACAACTATTAATTCGATTTTTCGTCCCTGTCTCGTTTCTTAATATTAATAATTGAAGACACAGCGATTTTTACAAAAAAAAAATTATCTCGGCTCCCAGAGCACTTAGAGAGTTCGTAGACCCCTTAAAATTTGTGAAAAAATGCCAGCTTTCCAACGAACCTACTGTCGATTATCTACGACCAATAGTCGAGCCGCAATTGCTTTTATTTATAACAAAAAAAATGACTTCTTTTTATTTTGCGATTTTAAACAATTAAATTTGAAAAAATCGCTTAGCTATTCATTGTTCGTGAAAGTAGAGATGTTAAACCTTCAAAATCTGTTTACTGCATCCTCGTACGACGTCCCACGGCTTGGGAAAAATCACGCAAAAATGACCAAAATCTAATAAATAAATGGAATTATGCAAAAACTATTAAATATTTTTAGCTAAAATTTTAACTGCTTATTAAGTGCTATAAGAGCTATACTTAAACGAGTTATCAAGCACCTAGCGACATTTTTAACAGAGTAATAAACAATCGTAAAAATGGCCTTTTTAAGCGGTTTTTTGCGATTTGCAGATAAACAAATTAACTAAATTTAAATCTGTAAATTGCGTTTGATAGATCTTTTTAATATCTACAAAGTTTACTTTGAACTTTTTTTGTGAAGTCAGTAGTTTTTTTGTAGCAGTCGAAAAACTGTTTTTCCGAGCATTCAATTGTTAATTAAAAACATTTCCCATGTAAATTTTTATACTCATTCACCGGGTTATTGTTCCTGATGACCTCCCCAATCATAACCCGCTTGATAAGGTCGGCTTACAATTAGGTTTCAAAACAGGCAAAAAAAAGACTATTTTGACTGGCCTAAATGAACGAGGAATTCCAACGGTATTTATTAAACTAATAAGTTAATAAAATCCTTTCTTTAATTGGAGTATTAAGCCTCTGATAAGAATTTTAGAAAAGTATTTTAGAATTTTCAGCGGGTAAACACAATACTCTTCCAGCGAAGTGCTATTACAACACATTTTTCAGTATCAATACTAATTATCTAAAATATTTATATACCTATTTATTTAGTTATCGAACAATTCAATTACACAAAATAATATTAATGAATTTTACGTAAACAATTAGCAATTAATAACTGGAAGTGGTACAATTCTATAATATTTGAGAGTGTTTTACAACTTAAAGTACAGATTTACTAAATAAATTAAAACACTAATTAGCTAGCGAGACTAACGTTGCAAATCCCTATAAGCAATTTTTTCTGCAGTCTTTTTTGAAAAACGAACGAATTCCTCCGCGTAACGCTATTTAATTGTAAATAATTACATAATTTAATAACCAATTAACAGAGATACTTATTTATTTATTTTTATTTATTTTGTTTGTTTGCGTACTATTATTCATTTTGTACACAAGTATATTAAAAAGCGAAAATGTCTGAATTAGACGAAGTTATCTCCGACAAAACCATAGGCCAAATGGGCGCAGCTCTAGGCGAACTAGAGCTAATTGCGATCGGAACACCTTTCGCTAAATCAGATAGATTATATAGGCGATTACGCGGTGACTATAATCAAGCCGATTTCGTGCGCACATCGGATCAAGAAGACGAGGCTGAAGCAATTGTGAGGCGCGACGGAAAATTGAGCGAGTTCATTAATAGAGTAGCGTTCAGTGAACGTACGATAAATGAATTGATCGCAAGAAAAAATGCGACAAGGCGCTTGCTTAGCGCACAAGCGCGCTACTCGTCAACGCCAAAGTCGGTAACAGAGATGAACTTTGAAAACCAGGACATGTCTCTGACCAGCGCGGCGAACGCAACGGATTTGCCAATATCAAGCGAACAACTGCAAGGAGCCGAGCAATGGCGGACTGAAGGTGCATCAGCGCTCGCGCCAAATGAAGAAATAAGGGAGACCATAAGACTAAGCAAAGCCATCGCGAACGGTGAGTTCCCATCACCAGTAACCACAATTATAACCACAATAGTTACAAATTCAGATGAGCCAACTCATATCGAGCACGCGAAAGCATTTAAACATGCAAAATAGCGCAGCTCCTCATAAACAGAAAACGATGAACTTCAGGGACACGTTTTCAATGCAATATCCGCAGGACACAAGCTCGGAAGTCAATGAGCAAAGCGCAGCGCTAAACACAAATAGGCAGCGCGAACAGCGCTAAGCGCAAATAGGCAGCGCGAAGCAGTGCTAAACGCAAATAGACAGCAAGAAACTGCACTAAATGCGGAGGCAACACCTTACAGGCCTCAACGTGTACCCGCACAGACGCATGCTACTTGGCAGCCTCAAGTCAACCTTCCCGGATGGCGCGAGCCTGAGGGAAGGGGGAACCAACCGAGTTTATCGCAAAGCAGATACTCCGCTGGAACCAGAACGCTCCAACACCCTCCGAACGTAGACATCGAACGGACGGTTAGGCAATGGAAACTGCAGTTTTCAGACGCCGAGGGCAGCAATATCGAAGAGTTCATAGAACGCGTCAGCGAGTGCAGAGCGCTAGCGCCATACGTCACGGACGAAGACCTGTTAAACGCCATGACAGAGCTCACTTCTGGCGTAGCGCGTCATTGGTGCCGCCAAGAGCGCCAAAAGTGTCAATCATGGCAAGACTTCTGCGAAGACGCACGTAGATGCTATGGAGTCGATAAAAGATTCCAGCGACGATTGCGCAAAGAAGCAGAATCGCGTACGCAAGGCCGAGACGAGCCAGTGCGCGATTATATAGTTTACTTACGCGCCATTTTGAGCAAATTCGACAGACCATGGACCGAGGAGAGGTAACTAGAGCTCCTCTATGACAACATGCTTCCGCGACTACAGTTTAAAGTCAGACAAGAAGAAGTCACCAGCATCAACAAGCTCAGTGAACTAGCGCGAGAAGCAGAAGCACAACTGGAGGTTGAGCGGAACTTTAAAGAGTCGCCAAACCCGAAATCGTGCATAATGCCAGAGGTGGCCTATCAAAGCCCCTCGACCTCTACAAAACGGCCACCGCCTCACAATAAGAACAGCTTAGTTGCCATAGTGGAGAGCGCAAACCCAAGTAATAAAGGGTCAGAAGCGGATGATGTAGCGCAGAAGGCAAGACTAGCGGCTGTCGCAGCGTAATCTCCTGCAGACCTTAGCAAATTAATTAGCAAGGTGCTGGAGGAAAAACTAGCGCAATTCGGCTTAAAACCGAACAAGCAGCCGAATTCGCCAAAACGTAGCGGCGCCTCTGAATGTAAGGGCACTTATCGCAAAACCAGCCGAAATAGCCCGCCTAAAGAGCGGGAGCCTAAGGAGTGAAGGACTCCTCTCCTAGAAAGAGCGACCGAACCGCACCGTCGCACACTGGGGCCGAAAGGTTCAAAACCACCTAGAGGTCATAATTATCAACCGAATTTGAAAATTCAAAAATAGGAACTTTTGTGACAAAATACCAAAGACCGCTACGAAGCCTAATTTTGAAAATATGAACCTATAAACCTAATTTATAACCTATAACCCCAAAATTTACACTTGTGATTCCCAAAAATGCTATAAAACTTCAATTTATAAGTCCTTGACACATGCTCTCTTAACCTTGATTCATAAAATTGGTCTACAGATTAAGTCTTGGGCCATTCTGTCAGAAATAGTGTATATTTTTAGGATATACATTGTATGTGGTTTAAATAACATTTTTCTCTTTTTTATAGCTGATTTTGGCCTCAGAAGCCACCAGGTGTAAGACCCCCTTAAGATTTATGAGGTTATGGCTTATAGGTTTAGAGTTTATGAGTGCATGGCTTACTGGATCAAAGGTCAAGAGTTCACGAGGTCAAGGGCTTACAAATTAAAGGTTTATCGTATTTTTGGGATTTGCAGGTCCAAAATTGAATTGATTGGTTGATGTGATAGGATTATATGACTCCTTAGATTTATAGGTTAATTTTTTGGAAAATCAGGCTTCGTAGGGCTCTTCGATATTTGATAACGAATGTTTCTAAGCAAAAATTTTGAGATTCCGTTGAGAATTGCGACCTCTAGGTGGTTTTGAACCAAAAAATCCGTATGGCCCCAGTGTGCGTCGCCTAGGCTGGCCAGTGCCAAGAATTAGTTAAAGAATATGTAACAACCCGCCTGACTCCAAAATATATGCGCGCTGCTGGGGGTGCAGCTGGTCAGACTACACCAAAGGCGGTTGCCCCGAGTGTTCGGAAAGCAACAGGCGGAACGACTAGACATGGCCCCTGTTGTTCCCTCACCAAGACAAGAGGCCACCGCGAACAGCGACGCCCCGCTAGCGTTGACTGAATCGACCCCGGAGAAACCGAAGGGAAGCACAAACGCTTAGAGAAATACACCCATTGGTACCCGCTTGTTGGAATAGGTGGATCCCGCGTGCGCGCTCTGTGCGACTCAGGCGCTTTACAGCCCTTGGTCGGATCGGCCTTCAAATTGCTTCCTAGTGCGGCAAAACTATTGCGCCTCACAAAGGGCGAGAGGCACGACTTGCTGATGGTAAGAGTGTACTCATTCTCGGCCACGTCGAGTTACCCTTCGACATCGCTGGCATTCGTCGCTACATCGATGCAATCATCGTAGACGAACTCGACGCGGATTGTCTCCTTGACGAAGACTTCATGCGAAAATTTAACGCTGTTCTGCGGCTCCGAAAGGCGATCCTCAGTATAGAGGGCGGAAAGGACCGAGTACCGCTACAATTATCCACGTTGGAAGAGGACGGAACAGGACCAATTCATCCGGACTCCGTTGGTCTCTCTGACGTGGATGAAGCCCAGAGAGCTAATTAAAGCTCTACTAGAGCGACTGCTCCCTGCGAGCGACGCGCCTTTGGGATGCACTAAATGGGCCGAGCATAATATCGAGATCATCAGCTCTCGACCCATTAAAGAAAAATATTACCTTGTCATCAGAAATCTGGAGGAGGAAATGCATGAGGACGTACGCCAAATGCTCGAAGCTGGGATTATAGTAAAATCCAACAGCGAATAGTCGAGCCCGGTCGTCATGCACCGAAAGTCGAATGGGAAATATCGCTTCTGCGTCGACTTTTGGAAGCTAAATGCTATCACGAAAGCGTGCGCGTACCCGCTACCTCGGATGCGATATTGCGCAAGTTGCAGAAGGCGAAATATATCTCGACCCTCGACTTGAGCAGCGCTTACCATCAAATTCCTATGCGAAAGGAAACGCAACAACTCACCGCTTTTACGGTGCCGGGCATGGGCCTTTCCGAGTTTACTCGGATGCCATATGGCGTACTAGGGGTCCCAGCCACATTTCAGCAATTGTCAGATAAGATAATTGGACCTGAAATGGAGCCACACGCCTTCTCATATCTCGACGATATTATCATCGTCTCAGATACGTTTGAAGAGCATATGAAGTGGCTCGAGCACGTTCTGACGCGCATTAAAGACGCTGGCCTCACAATTAATCGTGAGAAAAGCGAATTTTGCCGTAGCGAGGTTAAGTTTCTCGGCGTGCTCGTTAATCGAGATGGCTTCAAACCAGATCCGGATAAGATCCCACCAATCATGGAATATCCGGTGCCAAAGAATCTCAAAAAATTGAGGAGATTTCAAGGCATGGCGTCGTGATATCGCAAATTTTTGCCGGATTTTGCGATGATCGCGGATCCACTCACTCATTTAAGAAAACGCGGTATCGCCTTTGTTTGGAGCGAGGAAGCGCAATTAGCGTTCGAGCAAACTAAAGCTCTTATAGCGTCCGTGCCCATCTTATATAGATCTTCCTTCGACCATCCGTTTGTTATCCAAACTGATGCGAGCGACTCTGGTCTAGGCACGGTCTTAACGCAAACCATCGACGGCGTCGAAAGGGTTTTGTGTTTTGCAAACCGCACCATGACGCCGGCCGAACGGAATTATTCCGTTACAGAACGCGACAGCCTCGTTGTGTTATTGGCCATTCGTAAGTTCCGACTGTACGTGGAAGATAACCATTTCACGGTTATAACCGACCACAGCAGTCTGAAGTGGCTATGCAACCTGCATAATCCAACAGGGCGACTAGCGCGGCGGGCGCTTGAATTACAAGCGTATGATTTTGAAATCATACATCGCAAAAGCTCTCTTAATTATGTACGGGACGCGCTGTCTTGTATGTATGAAGATGAGACAGACGCCGAGTTAGCGTTCATAGAGGTCGCCGAAGAGACCACAGACACCTGGTACAAGCGCACGTTCGCATTCGCTCGACCGATCATCCTTATTGGAAGATCGTTCATGGACGTCTTTATAGTTATCGTCCTAATCCGATAATAGAGGATTTGATGGGGGACGAAGACGCCTGGAAGTTGGTTTTGCCGGCGGAAAAACGCGAGAGCACTCTGCTAGAAAGTCATGCAAAGCCAACCGCGGTACATTTGGGCCGCGCCAAAACGCTAGTGCGTTTATCGCTATACTATTATTGGCCGTCCATACGCAAGGAAACTGTTGACTTCGTGCGTAATTGCTCGATTTGCCAACAGTGCAAGGTCCAACAAACGGCACCGGCTAGCCTTGTGAGTAGCAGCCGCGCCGTGCGCCCTTAGCAAATGGTGGCTGGCGATATAATGGGGCCTTTGCCTAAATCGCCGCGAGGCTGTGAATATTTACTTGTATTCATGGACCTCTTTTCTCGCTGGATTGAATGCGACCCCATTCGTAAAGCAAATGCGCAAACAATCCGAAAGGAACTTAGCGAGCGTGTCCTCTTGCGATTCGGTCTACCCGAAGTCTTTCACTCCGATAATGGGACCGAATTCAAGAACAGAGTGCTAGATAAGTTTCTGGAAGAGCGCGGAGTGACACACACTACAATTCCACCATGTCATGTGTAAGCAAATCCGGTAGAGCGAGTTAACCGTACGATGAAGACGATGATCACGTCCTATCTCGAAAACAATCACCGTGACTGGGACTTATACGTCCCGGAGTTGACATACGCCTATAACACGGCTGTACAGGACTCAACCGGGTGGAGCCCGAGCCTCCCTAATTTAGGCAGGCAGTCGGCTCCCCCAATTTCTCTCCGGCGTTGCGAAGAGCGAGCCGCAGAAGAACATGCCGAGTCGGCAGATATCGAAAACTGGCGCACTCACATGCTAGCGTTCCCAGACGTACAGCAAATAGCTGCTGATAACGCCACAAAAGCGCAAAAGCGACAAGCACGCTACTATAATGCGTCACGCCGCGAAGTGCAATATAACCTAGGCGACAAAGTCTGGAAGCGAAATCGCATGCTTTCGTCCGCCTTACAGGGCGTAGCCGCGAAACTAGCTCCGAAATTCGCCGGCCCATATACGGTCGCCGCCCAGCTAGGGCCAAACGTGTATCAGGTTATCGACCAGGATGGAAAATTCGTCGGTAAAGTCCACGTGGAAGATCTTAAACCCTTCCACGAGAGGACGGCTACCGAGGAAAATTCGGAAGATGAACAAGCCGAAGCGAGCCCCTCGGAAATTAGCGAAGAGCGCAATGCTTCTTCCACAAATCATGGCGCAAACGCCGAAGCTCCAGAGGCCGCGACTCACTCGCGCAAGCGAGGTAGACCGCGGAGAGCTCGCCTGGTGGTGAAGCGAACCGCGCACATTCTCGGTAGACAAGCGAACAAGCGAACACTGGTCGCAAACTGCGCTGACGAGTGACCCACGCAATCAAGTACCAGTAACGCAGCAGCGCCTCTACCCAGACCACGCGGGCAACCTGCAAGTTCGCTAAACACCGCCGCGACTACCAGCACGATAGCGCACTCTCCTCGGTACACGAGAGCGATGACTCGCCGTGCATGTAACTAGGAACCGGAGCGCGCACCCCGCGATCCTGGCCAGGAAGGTCGAAGATGCGAACCAGCGCTAGGCGCTGCGAAGAATCGCGAACATTTTTTTTTAATATCCACGTTTTTTATATATGAGTTGTACGCCATGTACCTGACGCGATCTACGCTCAATAAATAATAATCTTTGGTAACTGCCGAGTTTTTTCTGGGTAGTTAGTTCCCTATTCCTTATAATTTTTTTTTCATCTCCTTCTTTATTTTTGTTGGATGCTTCTTTATTTTTATTTTTATCCCCCTCATTGTTCCTATATTTTGCATGCCGACAAGGAAAGATAGCAGGGTCTAGATGGAACGCCGGTCAGCAGCCAGCGTCTGGGGGAGGGGCGTGTAACGGATAATTTCTCATCCGTCGGATAACTCTCTCCCGTCGCCTATACCACACATGTATAATGTAATAGTTATGTTACAGGTGCCGAGAGCGCGCACTAATTAGTATTGTTCTGGCCTTGCACGCGCGAGGATATTTTCGACAATAGTCAAGCCCTCGTAGAAATAATCTATAGCCGTATCCTCCGGATCACCGTGCGATTCCGCTTACTACTCAGTGAAGAGTGATTTCGCGTGTCCGCTTCGCCGCGTGTAGTGCTGTGCATCCACCTCTTGCTGCGCGACCTCACTGATCACGGGGACAAAGCGATCTACGCTAGAGCGGATGAGCGTCTAGAAGTCGAGCGACCACAAGCGAGCCATTCGAGACACCGGCGACACTGTAAGTGCCTTCTCGACACTCTCTCTCCCTCTCTCTCTCTCTCTGTCTCTTTGTCTCTCTCTCTCTTTCTCTATCTCTCGCTCTCTCTCTCCCTCTCTCGCTCTCTCTCTCTCGCTCTCTCTCTTCTCTCTCTCTCTCTCTCTCTCTCTCTCTCTCTCTCTCTCTCTCTCTCTCTCTCTCTCTCTCTCTCTCTCTCTCTCTCTCTCTCTCTCTCTCTCTCTCGCACCCATCAAAAGCTTCGGCGGGCAACCTTCGCGGCCGCGCTCCTCCCAGTACTGTATTTTGTATCACTGGTATTTTCGCGGAATAAACTTAACCATCATATCGTACTTATCGCGTTTTTATTTACGCTTTCCCCCTCATGTTCTCGTATTAAATATATTTGTATCGGCTAGTCGGGAATAAAGAGTCCATTACAGAATTACCTTCACTCAATTTTGAGATAAATATTTTAAAGTTTAAACGTTTATGATTCACGGGCATGTAATTATATATACACTCATTTTGCCTTCACAAAGTTATGTTAATATTTTTATTAGCTGCCACTGATATTTGTGTTTACATAATATATTATATGCTTTTTTTATTAAGATGGTGTAAGAAATGATAAAATCAACAATCAACGATATTTTATTGAAAATAAAAGAAGAAGATGACGAAAATTATAACGGACCATTAAAAAAATCAAAATAATTTCAATTTTTATAATATGTACACAATTATTTATAATAAAGATACACAATTATTGAATAACAATATATTTAAAATGTAAAAAATGGAGTTATTATATATGATTTTGAAAATGTGATTAAGTTGATCTCAGGGTAGATAGCAATTTTTTAATTTTATATTTTAAAATATTTATTTTTTGTTAAATAAAATAAGTGTCAAATAACAAATAATTTCAATAATAAGAATAAAATATTCGATTTTTTTCAATTTGGAGGAAGCTACGTGCCAAGGAATTGTCAGCAGTTTTTTTATATTTATATGTAATTCAAATAATTAATTCATTTTTTCAATGGTTTCCATTATTTATTATTTCTCAAAATCTAAAGTAAGTTTAACTGTTTTTCTTTCTCCCAGAGGAAGATTTAAAGGGGTCACGAGAAGAATTAAAAAAAAAAAAAAAAAACACAATGTAGGAACATTAGAAAAGATAAAAACTAGGCTAAATTTATAAATCAAAGAAATTAAGGTAGTACGTCGCTAGTCAAAATGAGCGCATTTGTTATTTCTTGTTATTCACGAGATATACTTTGCTAAAGAAGATACATAGATGAACATACACCAAATAACGATTATGTGTTGGCATTAAATAATTCTATTCGTTCTAATTATTAATAAAAAGTTCAATGCAGAAGCTGATTTGACTTATTTTTTGAGGTTAAATGTAACCTTTTTGCTTTTAATTAATTTTTGTTAATAGTATATCTGCTTGATCATAGTTTTCCAAAAGGATAAATATTCTTCTAATATTTATCTTTTAGTACTAAAATTCTCAACAAAAACTGAACGGTAATTTATATCAAATAATTAATTGAACCTACAAAAAGGAGCGATTTCCTATGTGTATATATATATAGGTATATGTGTTGGTACTTTTGGGGTATATATACACCATAGATTGCTACTTTTGGGGACTTTTGTCCTTTTTGGGGACCGGCTTCAAAAATACGATGCATCTATCGCTACTTTTGAGGTCCATAAGGCTTCGTCTACAATACATCTTAGGTACTTTTCCGGGCTTTTGTTCCGGAATTTCGGTACTAAAAGCGGGCGCCGCAGGCCCCCTGCGAATCACGGTACCCTTAGGGTCATTATTTCTTTAGTCAAGTGTATTTGTTCCGGTATTCCAATGTAAACTCTCAGAGTAAGAAACTCTAGGACCCCAATAGTACCGATGTATGTATTTATATATATATATATATATATATATATATATACGACGAGGTATGGACCTTTATCCCCTCCTGAGTCTAGATTGCTGTCTGAAAATAAGCGCCCGTCGTGGACACCGCAGCACGAAAGTAGGAACTGTGAACTCGGAAGACCCTATTCCGAAAGCAGTTGATCTAACGCCTCTATTCTGGAAGTGGCTGGAAACTCAAGAGGGAGAGAGCCGAGAATATACGAAGACGTCAGAAACAGTGCTTCGGAAGCAAATGGCTTATCAACCTCGACAGAAGTCACGGCCACCTAAACCCAAACTAGGTTTAGCGCTGTGACAGACGAGGCACGGACGACTGAAGTAAGATTGGGGCCATAAGAAAGAACGTAAAGCACAGATCTCGATAGTCGTTTTCCACATTTCAAACTTGATTCCATTAACGTCGGAGCTCTTGAGAAATAACTCTAAATCCATTTTTAGTGATTTAACGGCGTCATAGATCTATTGACCTTTGAAGCCGAAATCACCTGAAAAAATATCATAAAATATAATTAGATATACATATATACTAATAATATATTATAAGTAGACACAATTTTTGATAAAAGGGCCCGATAAATAATCTGTAGAGCAATTTTACTCAGAGATATTGCATTGCCAAGATTTTTGCTTTGGTACAGCTTTCTGAAAATAGTATTCGATAGATTTGCATGGGACAGGGCCTAAAATACTTGAAATTAATGTAATTATGGAGTTGGAAATATAAGATTTCCTGAAGCAAATATTTTTTTTTGTGGAAAAGACTACTTTTAATTCATGAATTTTATGAATTTTTATGTTTTTTAGTGGTTTTTAGCATTTACAAATGATTCGTTTCAGGAAATCTTACACTTTCAACTCTTAAGCCCAGAACTGCATGAATTTCAAGTATTTTAAGATCCGACCGATAAAAATCTATCGAATACTTTTTTCAAAAAGCTGTACCAAAGCAAAAATCTTGGCAATGCAATATCTCTGAATAAAATTGGTGTACAGATTATATCTAGGTCCATTTTATCAGAAATTGTGCCTACTTATAATATATTAGTGCATATATAACTAATTATACTTTATTATATTTTTTCAGGTAATTTTGGCTTCAAAGGCTTTTGGATATATGACCCACTTAACACCAGGACAATTTTGGCATTCATTTAAATAACACTTTGTCGTAGAATTTTTACAGACTATTTCAGCTATACAATTCTTTTAAGTATTCATTTAATCGAAAAAAAACTTGCGTTGTTTAAACCAGTTAACAAGAGTTAGACATTTTTATCATAAACGCACACAGAGACCGACTCAGTACCACTAGTACCAGCTAAAACACAATACTGAGAAAGACAATACGCCAATTTAGTAAAACCAATTTTCGATTCGGGATATTGTTGCTGATACTTTAAATATAGTTCTCTTAGTTTGTACAAAATGTCTTTTTTCAATGTAGCTTTTCGATCCATCCTCATTTTTATACCCCCTTATTATCTTTGTAACCTGGCATAATTCTACTATTATCTTTGTTTTCATAAAAAAGTTCTACTTGATCTTGACTACCATTTGATAATTTTGTTTCCTCTTTCGACAACTAAAAGGGATTCATTATTATCTAATAATTTAGATTTAATGGTGAGCCGACCAGAAGTTTTTGAAAATTTAGCAACTTTACGAGGGCTACATTTTCCGGAGGTAATCGCAAGAGGATAATTTTTTTATAGTAGATAAGCTAAGGGGCTTCTACGTCCCCCTCACCACTGACCCATCAACCAGCTCCCCACCCCCACCTCTCCGGCGAATGTTCTAGAACGTTCTGTAATTTGACACCTCCTGCAGGGTCACGATGCAGATTGTGCAAACGCGGATCCCCCATTAAATATTGCAAAATATAATGCCATTTACCAAAACCCCAAATAACGCAGTCCGCATGATGTGTGAGTACATGCGTTATCTATCGTACCTCCTCTTTGTTCCGATATTCGCACCTCATCGCCTGCGATTCTTGGAACTCGAGATTATTTCAATTGCGCATGTTATCTGTGCGAATGCTGCAGTGCGCATGGGATAAGCTATGACTCATTAACATATCCAGGGAAGCTCTTACACTTACAACTATCGCCCTTCCTATTTATTCCCTCTGTGATATAAAGGTGGTACTATATGATGTAAAAGATGTTGATGTACAATATAAAAGTTTAAAAGGTTTTAACCATTATGGGACATAAAAGGTGTTAATCTATAACATAAAAGTGGTTAGTTTCTGATATAAAACATGACACTATAATATAATAGGTTTTCCGACGTTAAAGATGTTCCTTACAATATGAGAGTATTAAAAGGTGTCAATCTATAACATAAAAGAAGTTTCTGTGTTAATATCTGACATGAAAGGAGTTACTCTGTGATATAAAAGGTTGCACTGTATGATATAAAAGATGTTACAATACAGCATGGAAGAGCTTCCTCTATTTTAATATAATAGTTTTAAAGGTGTCTTACTATGAGAAAGAGACGGTACTGTGTGGCACAAATGGTGTTACCGTACAATATAAAAGTTTACAAGGTATCACGATAACATAAAGAGGGTTACTGTCTGATATTGAAAATATATGGATCGTTCTTGTACTTTTCGGTCATAACCGGTCGCACGGGGTCAACCGTTTTCCTCGCTGATTTTTCATGTGAAACTACATATAAAAAAAGTGAGGAAGCCCCAATATTTGCTCCCCATATCATTTATTGAGACAGCTACACCGTGCTGAATTTCGAAAAATTGTCAAAAAATGTCTATTATCGAAAAATTCTGTACGGCTCGTTTTTTGATCGATTTGAATGATTCAAGAAGGAATTTTTTTGCTATTTTGCCAAATTTTAGAAAAAAAATTTGTGGAATATAAATAATGCAATAAAATTTTTACACAAAGGAAAACGTGAACCAAATATTTTTGTTTTTACGGTTACCTTTCAACCTTTGCAGTTCCTCGACTTTTATAGATATTGAGATCGGACACAACCTATTTTCTTCCTCTTAAAAAGACGTTTCATTTTCACTCGGCCAACTATTGATTTGATTAACTGCAAGCAAACATACAGCTTTTTCAAAATGGTCGATTGTCAAAAATCGCAATGTTGGCACCCCTGTAACTATTTTCTATCAAAATCGATTGGGCTCGTATTGGGCGGAAAAAAAGTTTTAACCTTCTAGAAAACGACCCAATTGGTTTTGTTCGGTTTTTTGGATATTTGCAAAAGTTACGAATTTTTCAAAATGGGGTTTTTCGTATAAGTATCCATTAAGGGCGTGTTACACCTAGTGGCTTCTGAGGCCAAAATCAGCTGAATCGATGGCTTTTCATGGGTCTAAATTACTTAAAATTCATGTATTTATTGCCCAAAGAGTTGAAAATATTAAAAATATTTAATTAAATAATTTTAAAATGCTAACAACGACAAAAAAAATTACAAAAACTCTTAAAATTAAGCAATTAAAAGTGGTTTTTCAATTTTTAAAAATACTTAAACAAATAATTTAAAAATTTCCAACACTTCAAGCCATTACGGCTAAATTACTTAAAATTCATGTATTTATTGCCCAAAGAGTTGAAAATATTAAAAATATTTAATTAAATAATTTTAAAATGCTAACAACGACAAAAAAAATTACAAAAACTCTTAAAATTAAGCAATTAAAAGTGGTTTTTCAATTTTTAAAAATACTTAAACAAATAATTTAAAAATTTCCAACACTTCAAGCCATTACGGCATGAATTTTAAGTAATTTAGGACTTGTCCCATGAAAATTCATTGAATACTTTTTTTAAAAAGGCCTCAGAAGCCACTATGTGTAAGACCCCCTTTAATACGTAAAACACAAATCCTCAATTTCTTGTTTGAGCATCCGCAGCAAAATTTATATTTCGATACATATTTTTACTATCTCATTTTTTAAAATATTGTAGTGACCGCATTATCGTTCCTCATTGTATCTGTTCCTCAAAGATATGTAAAAGGCTGATAGATCGAACTATATTCATTGCTTAAAGTGTTGTTTCAAATAAACAAAATGAATCTATAGAAAACATAATCTATGGATATACGATCCTGGATACAAGAATCTTTCATGGAAAAAGAGACAGGACCATTACAGACGAGCTTTTATAGATATAGAAACAATGTTTTAAAAAGTGGGATAGTAAAAATATGTGTCGAAATATAAATTTTGCTGCGGATGCTCAAACAAGAAACTGATGATTTGTGTATTGTATTTTACGTTTTAAGGTGGTTCCCTGGAGATCAGAGTTGATTCAATACATACTTGAAATTAAACACGCAGGTCAATAAAGACATAACGAATGTCATATCCAAATTTCAGAGCATTTTATATTTTAGCTTCTGAGTAACTGCTGTGTAAAGTTACACGGATTACATGGGAGATATATCTATATATATCGAAACTGTCGCGTTATGTATCTGTTTACAACAATATCTAAGCAACGAGATTCAAGTCAGCCTTGGAATTTCATGTACTCATAGAATATATAATAAAGAATGTTTTCGCGCAAGAATGAAGTTGATTCATCGTTTCATTATTAAAATAGAGCTTCTTAAATATATCGCTTTCGCAGAACTTGATATGTTTCGAGGGTTGTGTACGCTCAGCGCGCCAGCGTGCACTTTCTATCTCTCGCGCTCAAAGCTGTCTGTCTCTCTCTTACCCAGGGAACCACCTTAAGGTGGTTCGATAGCTCATCGCTCGCGAGGCGTGGGGCTCACCACGCACCACCTCCCGCAGCCAACGAACTCAATCGTATGTTTACGTTTTGCCGCAGTACTCGGAATCGGCGTTGTCAATCGCGATCAGATTGCGTTTAAACATTCTCCTGTATATTTGCTATATTGCCTGTAGTTTTTTGATTCGCTCTAACCTTTTTTAAAGACTCGCGTCCTCAGTGTTTTGTGTTTTACCAAGGTACTTCCATAAGAGCCCGTGTATAAGAGTTGAACTTTGAAGTTGAATAATTTCATAACCGAGTTGACAAACGATCTGAAATTTCACACACTAATAGAAAATCAATCGAAGAACAACAATATTTAGTTTTTGGAATGGCATAACCTTTTTCATTTCAGTATCGAACCTCCTTAAAGGAGGTCTTACACATAGTGGTTTCTGAGAAATTTTTAAAAAAAAGTATTCAATGAATTTTTATGGGAACAGTCCTAAATTACTTAAAATTCATGCAGTAATGACCCAAAGAGTTGGAAATATTAAAAAATTATTTGATTAAGTATTTTTAAAAATACTTAAAAACCACTTTTAATTGCTTAATTTTAAGAGTTTTTGTAATTTTCTTTGTCGTTCTTAGCATTTTAAAATTCTTTAATAAAATATTTTTAATATTTTCAACTCTTCGGGCAATAAATACATGAATTTCAAGTAATTTAGACCCATGAAAAGCCATCGATTCAACTGATTTTGGCCTCAGAAGCCACTAGGTGTAATACGCCCTTAATGGATACGTATACGAAAAACACCTATTTTGAAAAATTCGTAACTTTTGCAAATATCCAAAAAACCGAACGAAACCAATTGGGTCGTTTTCTAGAAGGTTAAAACTTTTTTTTCCACTTAATACGAGCCCAATCGATTTTGATAGAAAAAAGTTACAGGGGTACCAACATTGCGATTTTCGAAAATCGACCATTTTGAAAGAGCAAAATATATAAAATATTTAGACTCTTTCTCTGCTTCATATTCATCGCCCATGTATCTATTGTTTTTCGAGCATAGCGGTTAGAACACTGACTCACTCCACCTCGTATTCCACCCTCAATAAACATAACTTGATCAATATCAGTAAGCAGTTCTAACTATTTTCGTATACTTGAGCATGGCATCCCAAGTTATTTCAGAGCTTGTGTAGTAATGTGTTGGATCTAAACCATACGTTTTGAGACAGCTATTTGGAAAATTTTCAAACACTTCTGTCAAAAGTAACACAGTTTTCAAGTATAAATCTGAATATTGACCTACATTTACTATGTTAAATACTTTCCAGACATTTTTTACATGCTCGTTATCTTGTTCTGATATTTCATTACCATTTTTCATCAGAGTTCACATAATCATAAGGAAACACACCTTTTCCTCTAAGTAACTGAAATTTCTCCTCAGTAAATGTCGAATAATTTTTATCCTGAGAGAATTCTTGTTGCAAAATATTAAGTTCTTCAAGGTATGATGATAATCTGTCCAACGATGATGCCATGAAGCGATAGAAGTCAATGAATCTAAAGTTGATATCACTACTATCAATGTGTTTTGTGAATGAGATAAAGCGTTCTTTATTTAACGGAAAAAGATCAACTCTGCCAGGAAAATCTTGAGCAATATCCTTAATAAGAAAGTGAGAGTCATAGCCGGTTATTGGAATAGTACGAGAACCTTGATAATTGAGATTACATTGTTCATGCGCTGCTCCTCGATATCTTCCAGTTAAATGTGGTCTCAAACGCATTCTTTACTCAAAGGTTTCTCACAAATGTGACATTTAGTTGCGCTTTGGAATGCTTGTTCTTGTTCCATACTTAAGGTATCCATTGGAATCGGACACCAAAAAACAGTCTCAACATTCTCTGCTAAATCTTGTAACTCTTTTGCAAACCATTGAGCAGGGCTCGGTCCTCTGTATCTACGATAATATGGTAGAGTGTTATCGTAACTACATTTCAAGTAATACCCTACACTGAATGCCTCGTGTTCTTAATAAACGTTTCCACTTTGTATATTTTTTAAAAGACACTCAAAGTCTGTATAAATAACAAATGGTACTTTCTCCTTGTTATTGTAATTTTTTAAATTGTGAAATTGTATCTTTTGGTGTCGATAGATTGAATCTACAATTGTTAATTTGTACACAATCTACTTCACATAATTCCAATTCAATTTTGCTATCAAAATAATGTAAACATCTACACAGATATGTTTCTTAACCTTCTTTTTTTATTCTTGTCTGGATACCAATCGAGACAAATCTTTGATCCAAATGTAATGGAGTATTAATGAAGTGTCTTCTTCCTGCTCTTGATCTTCTTCATTCTCATCTGCATAATTATTTTGTATGAGAAGAAGGTTTACACACTGATAGAAGTATTTATTTACTGTAAGCCCCGTGACTTAACTGTTAAGCCACCGAGCTTTGAAATTTCGACAAATGAATATTCCTTAACTATTAATCCACCTGGATTAATATCTAATAACGTGGTGTATTAATAGTTATAGTGAGTAGTGTATCCATCACTGCATACATAACCTTCAGAACAGCGGTCAGAGGTGCGAGGAGAGATCGCCGTAAACACACACACACATCCATCCACATTATACACGCACATAATAACCGCGGGTCCGCGGCCGGCGATCACAACATAGAAGATGGTGGCGCATGGCGCTCGCTTGTAGAGGACAGCAGTAAGTACGCCGCACAGCAGCGTGCCGTCTATACGCAAATTCGTGCATGCAAACGCATGCGTACTCGGCAGCTGAAAGCACATGGACAACCCGTCCTTTTCCTTCTCGCCGCTTGTCACCTCATTTTTCGATGCCGTTCGCCGCGGAGAATCGACGGCCTCACTGCACGCATGACGACAGAACGGAGTAGGCCGCCCATATGTTTTCAGGGACTCAGTAGTCTACGCCGCGTTCTGCATTGCCGGAGCCAAACCTTCCAAATCCTACGGAAGTGTGCGCAAAGCCAGATTCATTAACTATAAGAAATCTGCATTTAGACTAAACTAATTGATGGATTTCATACAAAACACATACGAACGTACTGGTTATGAATATTATGTAATAGTAACGAAATTTGCCTTTAATTTAAATACACCATGTTTTTAGATTTTAAAGGAATATATTCGTTTACTATAAATGAATACTTCTATCAGTGCATGGGTTTCTTTCTTACATGATGTAATGTAAAGTGTAATGTAAATTACACTTTCTCAATATACAACCTGTTCTGGAAATGTATGCGTCCCGAAAGATGATCGTGTAGAGAGCGAAATTCTAAGAAAAAGTTCCTCTTGCCGTTTTTGCAAAAACGGCTTATTTACGCCGTTAAAAGCGACACAAAATTAAATAAACCGACCAATCAGCTTCGACGTCAGCGCACGCGGCAGAGAAGTGGGGCGGAGCCCCAGCGCCACGGCCGAAGGAGTGGGAGAGGCGCTTCGGCCGCTGGAGGTGGGCCCGCCGGCGTCTATCGATCTATCGATTACTCGGGCCCTCTCGATCTTTCTTGCTATGTCTCTATTACTCTATCCCTCTCGCTCTCTCTCGCTATTACACGACCCCTCTCGCTCTCTCTCGCTATTACACGGCCCCTCTCGCTCTCTCTCTCGCTATTACACGGCTCCTCTCGCTCTCTCTCGCTATTACACGGCCTCACTCGCTCTCTCTCTCGCTATTACTCGGCCCCACACGCTCTCTCTCGCTATTACACAGCCCCTCTCGCTCTCTCTCTCTCTCTCTCTCTCTCTCTCTCTCTCTCTCTCTCTCGCTATTACACGGTCCCACTCGCTCTCTCACGCCATTACTCGGCCCCTCTCACTCATTTTCGCTGTCTATCGCCATCACTCGATCCCTCTCTCATTGCCTCTTGCCATCACATGGTCTCTCTCGCTCTCTTTCGCTATTACACGGCCCCTCTCGCTCTCTCTCTCTCTCTCTCTCTCTCGCTATTACTCGACCCCTCTCGCAGTCTCTCGCTATTACACGGCCCCACTCGCTCTCACGCGATTACTCGGCCCCTCTCACTCTCTCTCTCGCTATTACTCGGTCCCTCTCGCTGACTTTATCTATCTTTCGCCATAACTCGATACCTCTCGCTCTCTTTCCTTGCTTCTCGCCATCCCACAGCTCCTCTCGCTCTTTCTCGCTAGCACTCGGTCTCTTTCGCTCTTTTTCGATATCGCCCACTCCTTTTTTTCATGACTATCGCTTAGTCTCTTAATCTTTTCTCACTTATTACCACTTATTGTATTTTTCTCGATTGCTCTCTCTCTCTCTCTCTCTCTCTCTCTCTCTCTCTCTCTCTCTCTCTCTCTCTCTCTCTCTCTCTCTCTCTCTCTCTCTCTCTCTCTCTCTCTTTCGCTCTCTTCTCCTTTGCATTTTTTTGAACTTACCATCACTGACTATGCTCCGATGCTCCACTAAATTTTCTATTAGTTACAGTTATATCTACAGTATGACTTTAGCAAGTAAATAATAAGTCTTACGGTTTCCGTAAGCATTTAATAAATTCTTTCCATTTATTCATGTTTTTAAATTCAGTTTAAAATTTTAGCCTTTAATCTCAGTATTAAAGGATTAGTAAAAGGTAAATATTAATATAACAATTTTATTTTCGTTAATAAGGGTGGTGACTTATTAAAAAAATCACGGTGTTTGACAAAGGAAAAATTAACTTTCCCAGACTTTATTCGTGATATGTTACCTAATGCATTGAATGCTGCCGAAATTAAGTTTTTCACTCTGCTTGAATCTTTTTTATTTCTTGATGTTTTATATTATGTTGATTTGTAAGGTTTCAATCTGAACATTGTAGAAATAAGGAATTGAAGAACTAAGAGTTAACAATAGTCAACTGTGTGCCTGTGCTGTGTAATGTACTATGTCGAACCTAAGGAGCATACATCGACTAATTAATGAATGTTGAGCGGGCGCCAAACGTTCATTTTTTGACCTATAGCGAAAATTGTGCCAGTTTAACAAAAGTATTAAAAGTCAAATCAAGCTTCCCGGCTCTCAAAAACTTAATTTTTCATGATTTATAGCAATTTTTTGATTTTTGGTATTTTATTTTTCTGAATTTTTACTCTTTAAAACGTTTCTTATTTATGTATCAATAATGAAGTTGGACAAAAAAATATTCTCGGCAATTTAAAAAAAAAATTTCTTGTAGTCATCTCTTGATCAAAAATAAAAAAAAATGATATGGCTTTTGTAGTAATCAATTCAGTGTCAAAATAGTTATTTTCGATACAAGTGCGAATAAGTGATTTTATCCTCGTGTGGACGTTTGCACCCGGCCGAAGCGAGGGAGAAAATACCACACGAGGATAAAATCACTATCTCATTCGTGTATCGAACACTATTTTTTGACACGACGTGTGAGAAACTTAATTTAATTTAATTTGCACACGGAGTGTTAACAAATAATAAACGCAACACGTGCCCAATGTAGGCATGTTGTGCACGGGTGATTTGTCACCCTCGCTTCGCTCGCCCGACAAACCTTACCCGTGCAAATAATCTACAGTACTAGTTGCGTAATGTACTATTTTGTATCTAGGGTTTAAAAGCTTACATCCACGTTTGATCGCTGAGCCCGAGGGTCGACGAAGTCGGCTCGAGAGATCTGGGATCACATAAGGGTGTCAAGTATTACGCCCGTGGTCCGAATATTATTTTGCGACGCTGAAGACGTGGAATTGCATTTTTCAAAATTGGTACAAGGCCTAAAATGCGATGTTACGTTTACTGTATAAAAAACGATATTTTTTCAACAAGCCACAGCTTCAATTACAGTTTTTCAGATCTAGTTTTATAATTTTTTTGTTTGTTTTCATAATATAAATATTTACAAAGTTTATCACAATAAAAGAGACATGATTTTTTTAATAAAAAACATATTTCGTGAGGTGAAAAAATGAAGGGCTATTTCAATGAAACGCTAGAAAATATCGTATCTCAGCCGACCCTGTGATCCTTTCCCGACGAAGCGCATTCAAAAGTTGTATCTTAGTCGAGCGCGTGAAAAACTGTTAACTTATGCACTCCGTTTTTTATGTTCAGAAAAGAATTAAGTATTGGGTATACAAATAAGTTTCTGGCGCTTTCAAGAGATGGCTCCACGGACAAGATTACTTTGAAATCGTCAGATGTAAAATGTCACATAGAAAGTTTGGACACCTGGCAACAACATAACCTTAAAATACTATTGACTTTGTATTGGCAGTATACATTTTTTTTTTGTTCGAAAATGTCGAGTTTTGTACCGAATAAGAGTCATTTGCGGGAAGTTTTGATTTATTTATTTCATTTAAAGAAATCTGTTGCTGAGGCGCATCAGTCGCTTGTAGAAGTTTACGGTGATGCTGCTTTAAGTGAGAGAAGGTATCGTGAGTGGTTTCAAAATTTTAAAAACGGCGAGTTTGATGTGGAAGATAAAGAACGCGAAGGAAGGCCAGTCAAGTTTCAAGACGCTGAGTTAGAGGCATTATTAGAACAAGACTCATGCCAAACTGAACAGCAGCTCGCAGAAAGCTTGGGAGTGACTCAACAAGCGATTTCATACCATCTCAAGACCATTCGTATGGTACAAAAGCAAGGAAATTGGGTTCCGCATGAACTAAAACCCACAGACGTCGAGCGCCGTCTTTTCACGTGCGAACAACTTCTCCAAAGACAAAGTCGAAAGGGTTTTTTTGCATCGAATAGGGACGGGAGATGAAAAGTGGATCTACTACGACAACCCAAAGCGTAGGAAATCATGGGGTAAGCCTGGCCATGTACCAACTTCAACGGCCAAACCGAATATTTATGGCAAAAAGTTAATGTTGTACATTTGGTGGGATCAGCTCGGAGTAATCTATTACGAGCTACTCCAGCCTAACGAAACTATCACTGGAGAACGTTATCAACAGCAACTGTTGCAATTGAGCAGAGAATTGAAGCTTAAACGCCCCCAATATGTCAAAAGACATGAGAAAGTGATTTTTCAGCACGACAACGCTTGGCCACATGTTGCAAAAGTCGTCAAGGATACTTTGGAAGCTTTACAATGGGATGTCTTACCCCACCCGCCGTATTCACAAGACATTGCTCCTTCGGACTTCCACTTGTTCCGGTCGATGGCTCACGCCCTGGTCAAGCAGCACTTCACATCTTACGAAGAAGCCAAAAATTGGGACGATTCATAGGTAGCCTCAAAAGATGAAGAGTTTTTTCGACGTGGCATCCGAATGCAAAAAGTAGTGGCCAATGACGGACAATATTTTGAATAAAATGTAACGTATATTTTTTTTACAATAAATTGATAATATTTAAAAAAAAACGGCGGAAACTTATTTGTATTTACAATATTTACGCAAAATCTATTTTTAATTTATAGTTTTATTTTATATTGCAATAGCTTGCTATGTCGAAAACGAAATCATAACAGAATTATTTAATCTGCAGCGGCTCAAACGTTCGATGAGAAAACAAAGCGCCCTAGTTGTAGGCTATTTTTACCACTTCAACAACATAGGACATTCTCATATCCGCTCAGCTGACATAGGATAAGATTCTACATTTCGTATGTGACGATTTGAGATACTTAAGACTTCTCATATCTTTAAAAGAAGCGTTAATTGATACAAATGATAAGCAATTGTATGACAAAGCCTTATTTTTAATCTGTTTTCGAGAGGTCATGGACTGTCCTGGCTAGCTTATCCAAACTTAACTTATTATTGAATAGAGCATCCACATAAATAACATCATGATTTTTATGTATTTTGAGCTCATAAAGTTAAGTATAATCTCGATCGCGTAAGATCTAAAGATATTCATTTAACTGACGTGTCTTCAAAAGTACGTAAATAGTACTTTCCAGTACTAGGCCGTAAAGTAACATTTTACGGCTGTGGGACGAACATTATTTTTTGTTATACTTGCTATACGGCCTATTTTGTGGCAGTAAAGTACGTACTAAATGAACAAATGACAAAAAAATTGTTTTTAACACTCCGTGCGCAAAGCTCGATTTTGCTCACGCTCGAATAAAAGCATGCACTAAATCAAGCTTGGTATACGTCGTATCAAAAAATACGGTTCGTTAAGCGAGCGGGTAGGAGATTTTAACCACGTGTGACCTTCTCACCCTCGCTTCGCTCGGGCGCAAACGTCCAACCGAGGATAAAATCACTTTGACGCACAAGACTTAATGTGACACTTAGTGTCGAAATGTAATATTTTAATGACACGCCTTCCAAGCTTCATTTTTTCTACTGTTTTTATCACATGTAATATTGGAGAAATACCATGTACAATTAAAAATATCTTAGTAACACTCTTTTTCTAAAGATTGAAAATTAAAAAAAAAAAAAAAAAATGATTTTTTTCAACTTTAACTTTTAGCCATTTATTTCAACTTTAACTTTTAGCCATTTATTTCAGAAACGTGTTAGGCAAATTTATAAAAAATAAAATAAAACTAGAAACCACCAGCTTTTATTTATATCTAAAAAATTTTAAAATGTTGATTCCTTTAAAAGTCTAGTGTTAAAAGTTTAGCGATGAAAAGGTATAAAATACGCACAAAGGTCGGCCTGCCAATTTGTACGACATGCGTATTTTAGTATCTTTTTGATGTTTAACTTCAAATGGACAGAATTTTTTGCCATACCCTGGCCGAAGGTACCCCTTTCGCTCCCGGCTCAAAAACGCGAATGTGGTATTTTCGGCCCGAGTATGGCGAAAAATAGTCGCCTTCAGCTCGGGTGACAATTTCCGCAAGGACTGTCCAAGTTTTTCTTCCTTAGTGCGCGTAACATTTTTTAATTTTTAAAAAAGTAAATAAAAGCTGGTTTTTAATAGTTTCATTCTATTTATTGCACATTAGTCAGTGCAATTTCTGAGATAAATGAGCACGGAAAAAATAAAACAGTAAAATCAATTGAATTATA
This sequence comes from Torymus aiolomorphi, assembly GCA_036365515.1. Lineage (NCBI taxonomy): Eukaryota > Metazoa > Arthropoda > Insecta > Hymenoptera > Torymidae > Torymus > Torymus aiolomorphi. The sequence goes on from CM070874.1 coordinate 183,411,636, forward strand.
GAGAGATTCTACATTTCAAAATGGAAATTCTGCTTTTCAAGAATAGGAATTCTACATTTCAAAATGAAAGCTCTACTTTTCAAAAACAGAAATTCTACATTTCAAAATGAAAATTCTACTTTTCAAGAATAGGAATTCTACTTTTTAAGAATGGAGATTCAACATTTCAAAATGGAAATTCTACCGAAATTTTTGAAAGTAAAACGAACTTTCCACTTTATAGTCAAATCAACTGTAGGAAATGTAGCATTTACTGATTATTTTTTCCGCGATTAAAAGTTAAGAAAAAGGCCTTTTTTGTATTTTTTTTTAATTTTCAATCTATGAAAAAAGGGTGTCACAAAGAAGAATAAATTAACAAAAAATCAACATAACGCAAATTATGAGCAAACAGAAATAGATATTCTTGTTATAAAGTCTTTTATTAAAAAAAACAATAGTCCATTACAAATTATTGCTTTGTTTACAATAATTTAAGGTACAATATTTCAGATCGGAATATTTTTTCTGCCACTTCAACTCAATGGTAAAATGTACCTTCAATTTTAAAGGGAAGATTTGCTAATTTTATCAGCACGATGGAGCACCTCCACGTGTCACAATTGCTGTGCGAAATAATTTTAATCAGGTATTTCCTGGCAGGTGGATCGAGAGATCAAGAGCTGACTATAAGAAACTAGCATTAATTTGGCGCACAACGCGCGCCCTCTCTTCGCTGTTTCTCGATTTCTTTCGAGTTTCGAGATCGATTCGAGATTTCGAGATATCTCGCAAAAACGCTCGAAAACCGAACGAATATCGATCGCTTAATTTATTTATTTATTTATTTCAGAGTAATACAAATCGTAGTACATGTTATCGCTGACATCTAGGTGTACAAAATATATCTGAAGCAGCAAAAAAACATCCTATAGAGGTAGTCAACGCTACCTGTACATAGGTCTGATATAATATAACTTAAAATAAGTAAATCTAACTTAAAAATTAAAAATTAAAAGCTCTCACGAAAAAACATTAAGTATAAATATAAGGATATTTCATATATAGTATATAAACTTAAACAATAATATTATTTGTATTAGAATTAGGAGAATATGTTATTACATATCCATTTCTGAATTTTTATTTTATTATAATTTTTAGTAATGTCTACAGTTTTTAAATTTGGATCACTTTTTCGTAACCAGTTGTAAATTTTAAATACTTTTATATAATTGTTTTTGTCACTAACAGTTTTAGAACACCTAGGTGGTATTATAATTTTGTTTCTAGTTCTACTGACTGAAGTTAAGTATAAGCCTTTAAGTTCATTATAGTGGTATGTAACACATTCGTATGCGAAAATTTGAAGTAGATTTGGTGGGTTATCTTGTACAAATTTAGTCTTGTTTATAATTTTTAATAATTTCTAAAATATCTTTAGCTTTTATTCTATCGTTGCTAAATGGCAAATTGTGCAATTCCGATTCAAGTTTATTCGGAATACCCGTTAATAACTCTTGTCTACATAGTGTATTTCGATACCCGAAATTTACGTGTCCTAACATTCTATCCCATTTCTCTTTCAAACTCATACTGTTATTGTTGCCTTTACATGCGGCTGTATTTACATAATTTTCCCTATGTTTCAAAATACTCTTTATCTTATAAGTTCGATTTTCTTTGTATGCTACAGCTATCAATTTATTATTTGTATCTATTATCTCTGCTTTATTTCCCTTCGAGATAATTGTATTGTTATCTGTTAATTTCCCAAAACTTATTAAGTTTGTATTCATTTTTACGGCATAAAAAACATTACTCATATTAACTTCATTCTTTTTACCAAACGCGTCAAAATAGTTAACTACATTTCCAATTTTCGTTGCTTTTATATATCTATTATCCCCTAAATATATATTTACCGGTTCTTTAAGATCAATACATTTATCAAAGTAGTCGACGCTATTTATTATGTGATCGGTACATCTGCTGGTCAGCAACCACTTTATTTCATTACCTAGCCTACCTTGACTATCGTTACTCTGCGCCGCATACGCTGTAGCTATCCATGTGCTCGCACCTTCGCCGCTCTGCTCACTCGTGCTGGCTCCTTGGTGACGGAAGTTTTCGCGCCTCCTGCCGATGTTACCTCTTCCTCCTCTGCCTCGCCTGCGGCCACGTGTTGAGCCTCGCCATGATGTGCCGCTTTGTCCTGCTTGTCCTCCATTTTGGCATTCTCGTGCGAAATGCCCGTTTTTCCCACACTTGAAACAGCTTCCTTTCTGGCCCTTCTTTGCAGCGAATACATTTGACCTTTGTTCGCTGTGCTCACTATTACTTTTCATTTCAGCGATTTGAATTTTATTTTTCACATTCGATACTGTTTGGTCCTCATCGTGAGTATTCTGGTTGACACGGGGTACTCAAATTTCCCTCCAAGTCGGTAGAGGTTGCTGCGACGGACGCAGCCGGGGCGCCTTGCAGAGGCGCCGTTGAGGTCACGTCAGGTTTTGGAGGGGCAAGAGGAACTTCGTCTACGCGCCCCCTCTGCCAGCTACAACCCCAGCACCGCACGTGCTCTTTTGGCCCGGGCTGGTTGTTGGAGTTCTTATCACTGGTTGGTGTTGGCGGCGCGTAATTCTTCTCACCGGTTCTTGCCGGAGCGTTTTCCCTATGCTTGTTAGGGGGGCTGCGACTACTCTTGCGGTACGCTCCTGTCCTCTTGGGAGGGCTGCTGCTTGTTGGCGGCGGACCCAAGGGTCGTTCCCTGCTCAAATTAAGTTTTGCCAGTTTTTCGTCTAGCAGTCGGCTAATCAGCTGGTCGAGCCCCTGAGCCGACTGCTCTGCCATCGCGGCTAAGCTCGGCTTTCTATCGCTCGACGCGGATCTTCCATGCTTGTCCTTTGGGACCGCGCCACTCGCCAGAGCCACCAGACTGCTCTTGCCGCGCTGCGGTTGCGTTTTCGCGGACTTTGGCCCTTTGTAGGCTAAGTCTGTTAACAGACTATCGTCCGGGTTCGGGGGAGGCTTGTAACTCCTCTCCGCCTCCCTTAGCGCTTCCGCTTCTCGTGCAAGCTCTACAAGCTTGTCTATATCGGTGACTTTCTTCCACAGCACTAAGCGCTGGAGACTGGGCAGCACATTTCTATATATGTGCTCGAGTTGCCTTTCATCATCCCAAGGCTCCTCGAACTTGCTTAAAATCGTATCTATTGCCAATTTGTGACGGATAATTAATTCTCCGGCTGCTCGGTAATTATCCAGCTACAAATATAGTGCATGCGGCGGCGAGGCTAGCGCACCCCGTGCAAGGAACGCCGCATGCGAATGTTAATGATTGAGTTATTAAGGGAGAACAGGGTAAGGTAAATAACCACTCGCGCGTGTAAAATAGAGACTTACGTTTATTAAACTAGTCGAGGGGAAAGGGACACCTTGCGAGGCGCAGTCCGCGGGCGCAGAAGGAGGCCCGCGTTGCCGCGGGTCCGAGAGAGAGAGATTTATCGAGCCGGCACTTACAGGTGTTGAGTAGTCGCTGTCGCCGGCTTTCCGCTCGCACCAACTCCTGGTGCGTCGCTCGCTCTCGGTGGCTTCTCACAGGAATGGGCCACGAGGTCGTGGCTGGAAGCGCATCAACACACACTCTAGCACACTCAGACGGGGTACACGACACGGGATTTCCTGGCGTAATCGAAACGAGGAGCGCGGGCACTATCCCAAGCGAGACTAACTCTCTCTCCAGAGTCTAAGCAGGTCGCGCGCGCTCCTCGCATACTCTCTCTCTCTCTCTCTCTCTCTCTCTCTCTCTCTCTCTCTCTCTCCCTCTCCCTCTCCCTGTCCCTCCCTTGGCTAGGCGTCCTTTTACGTCGTCTGCACCTGTAACAATCTCAATATGTTAATACAGAGGTAATGCGGAGAAAGGGGAAAATGACGAAGAATTATTTTCTGTCATAATATATACATACATATAAGTTTACAAACCCAGACTTATGTTGACGAATTCTAGCACGGAAAGAGACTTATGCAGACTTTGCGGTACTTATGCAGACGTCTGCATAAGTAGGGAGATTATTTCTTTAGTCAAGCGTGACTTATGCAGACAGATTCTTACACGGAACCGGACTTATGCAGACACTCTCTATAACTGGAACCCGACTTATGCAGACAAGTCTGCATAAGTACCTATATCACAAACATATATATATATATATGGGGCATTCTCTGTCAACGCGATACCCCCTCTGCCCAGAACAATTTTGATCCAAATGGGGTCTACCTGGGCTCAAATGAAAGCTCTTGACTTCTACTTTCGAACGCCGTCTGGCGATTCCGAAAATTCAAAATGGCGGATCCAATATGGAGGCTGAAAGTCTCGGAATGATGGAAAAACAAGTTTTTCTTCACTCTAATAGCGAATCTGATACAAAAATTGTTATTTCTTGCCACTAATATGAAGTTTGCGACATATTTTCTTACTACTACCGTTCAAACCGAGCGGTTAAAATTATATTTCAAGGTCATTTTGAAGGTCAAAAGTTATTTTCTGGATTTTCGGACTAGTATTCCACGAAACTAGTAGAAAACTTGATTAAGATCATAACTAGACTTGACCTTGGATCATTTTTCAAGGTCATTTTCATGGTGAGTTCTAATTTTAATAAACCGATTCTTTCGCAGTTATACTTCTTCAATTCATGCTATCAATCGGTTCTAATTCGGAACAGTAACAGAAAACTGTGGTTATATCCACACTTCGAAACATTTCAGAATCACTGAAAAAAGTTTGGTGGAGAAGAAACACGTTAGCGTAGAGTATCAGTACCAAATGCAAGAATTGTTTCGTAACTAAACATAAGTCCTTTACTCTTCCATTTTAGAGCAAATGTTGCACTAAAATTGTTCCGCATTTAACCTATTTCATCGTTCTTCAGGAGTACAAAAGTTTAGGGCAGAAGAAGCACTAAAAGGTGTGGCAATGGTACAACACATTTGTGCTGCACAAAAATCGTGCAGTATACGCACTGAGAGAAAAAAATCGACGTGACGCCGTGGATGCTATAGTTGGTGTAAGACCGTGTGACTATACACGTATACAATGCGATCAAAAATTTTTGAATTTTACAATTTTTGAATTGACTTTGAAGGTCAACGACGAGGTCAGATTCAAGGTCATCAGACCAGACAAATCCTCGTTGAAAATTACTTACGGTATGACCTTAGCTTGTTAAAAAAATATCGTTTCTGGCAAAATACGGGGGTCCCATACTTTTTGATAACCCTGTAATTAAACTTTACAATAGAACATTTCTAAAATCTCTCTAACTTTTTTTATTCCTCTTTTGAAACTCTTTAAGTACCGATGCTTCTCTAAAAGTTTAGTGCGGCTGTTACTCTAACTCTTTGGTGTATCTGTGGTTCTATATTTCGTGCATTATCTTTCCTAAACGTTTCGTACATATAGTTCCCATCGATTTTCGAGAGGATTCAAATTAATTCGAAGACATTTTTCACATCACCTGTTCTAACAGTCCTACGTTATTATATTCGAGTATTATCACTTACTTAGATGGATTGAATATGTCTACTGTAGCACGGTCCGATCGTTGTATCAACCCTCTCAATGGTAAGGGTCACATAGGTAATGATTTACGCTTGTTGTCGAACAACTTAAAACGAAGATTTCCAGATTTGCCAGATAATTAAAAAATTTGTAGTAAGTGTAGAAAGTTATGTGGATCTCCCATTTCATCTATTGGTACAAGAGATAACGAAGGCAACAACGAATATGAAAACATGGATATAGAGACGACATCAGAAAACACTGGTATTGATAAATCTATTCAAGAAGCTACACGATCAGCTAGAGAAATCGAATTGGAAGACATGTTTTCAGAATTAAAAGAAAAGTTTTCTAGATTAGCAGTTAATGACCCTTTGAAACTAACTATACTTACAATCGCCCCATCAACTTGGAATATTAGTCGAATTTCCCGTGAATTCAATACATAAAGACATTTAGTAAGAAAGTCGAAAAAACTCAAAGCCGATGGAGGTATTTTAGCTACAACAACGGCTAAACATGGTAAAACTTTGTCAAAGGCAGTAATAGAAGTCATTGTTGAATGTTATAATAACGATCTGTACAGTCGGATGATGCCGGGTCGAAAAGATACTGTCTCTGTTATTATTGATGGAAAGCGGACTCAGATGCAGAAACGTCTTTTATATTTCGATTTACGAGAACTTTACGAATTATTCAAGATAGCAGAACCAACAGTGCAAGTAGGATTCAGTACTTTCGCGAAATTACGACCAAAACATTGTGTTCTTGCTGGTGCTAGAGGAACGCATAGCGTCTGCGTTTGCACCATTCATCAAAATTGTAAATTGATGTTGGATGCAATCGATATTCAGAAGCTCACGAAAAATCAAGAAAAACCCATTTGTAGTTATAAAGATTGTTTACAGCAAATTATGTGTAAGAATCCTACACCTGACTGTCACTTGGATGAATGTTCGAAGTGCCCTGGTTCTGAAAATCTTACGTCTCGTTTACTTGAAATATTGGATGGGGTAAATATCTCACAAATTGAGTACTGTGCGTGGTCAGGAACGGATAGATCAACTTTGCAGAATTTAACTCTACCAGTTGAAGAATTTGTTGATGAATTATATGCCAAATTGGCGATACTCAAACCCCACTCATATATTGCCAAAGAACAAGGTAATTTCATTGCTCAAACAAAAAGTAATCTAGGCAATGGAGAAGTTCTGGTAATGTTCGACTATTCTGAGAATTACTCTTTTGTAGTTCAAGATGCATCTCAAGCCTTCCATTTTAATAATGACCAGTGCACTGTTTTTCCAGCTATTTACTATTATAAAGAAGATTCAGAGCTGAAGCATGAAAGTTGTGTATTCTTGTCGAATAGTTTGAAGCATGACACTTCTTCTGTCTATACTATTCAGAATTTATTGATTCCAGAAATCAAGAGAAAAGTAAAAAAATTTAAAAAGATTATTTACGTGACAGATGGAGCAAAACAGCATTTCAAGAACCGCTTTCAGATAGCAGATCTTCTTCATCATGAGAAGGATTTTGGTATTGAGGCAGAGTGGCATTTTTGCGCCACTGCTCATGGTAAAAGCTGTTATGATGGGTGTTGGTGCAATATTTAAAAGAGAAGCTTATAGAGCTAGCTTGAAGGCGAAACCGAAAGATGCTATTTTGACGCACACATCTCTTGTGAAGTGGGCTAAAAATCATTTTGAAAATATAAGGATTTTTTATTTTACGCAGACTGAACATGATAAATTCAAAAGGAAACTCAATCGTAGGTTTCAAGATGCATTACCTGTCCCACAGATTCTTAAACATCATTCTTTTCAATTATCAAGTGACGGGAAAGTTATCATGAAAAGGTACTCGAATGCTGCTAAGTCTGTATCTGTTCTACTTTAATTTTCAATGGGAAAATATACTGAATTTTTTTTATAATATTCAAGTTTTTCTATTTTTTATCCTCCTTTTTTTTAATTGTTTTTATGTTCTGAGAGAAGTAGTACCTCCACGTGGTTCAGAATGGGTTATGCTAAAACTACTTGATAGTTCTATTGTGGAACTTTATCTTCTCTAAGGATTTTATACATGAAATTTTTAGATCGCCGGTCCCACGATATGCACAAAGGAACAAATGTCTCATAGGAGGTTACGTTCAACAAAACATTAATTATGCAGACAGAAATCATGACCTTGAAAAATGATCCAAGGTCAAGTCTAGTTAAGATCGTAATCAAGTTTTCTACTAGTTTCGTGGAATACTAGTCCGAAAATCCAGAAAATAACTTTTGACCTTCAAAATGACCTTGAAATATAATTTTAACCGCTCGGTTTGAACGGTAGTAGTAAGAAAATATGTCGCTAACTTCATATTAGTGGCAAGAAATAACAATTTTCGTATCAGATTCGCTATTAGAGTGAAGAAAAACTTGTTTTTCCATCATTCCGAGACTTTCAGCCGCCATATTGGATCCGCCATTTTGAATTTTCGGAATCGCCCGACAGCGTTCGAAAGTAGAAGTCAAGAGCTTTCATTTGAGCCTAGGTAGACCTCATTTGGATCAAAATTGTTCTGGGCAGAGGGGATGTCGCGTTGACAGAGAATGCCCCATATATATATATATATATATGTGTGTGTGTGTGTGTGTGTGTGTGTGTGTGTAATGTGCCATTACCAGTACTGTCATTTGGTCTAGTTGTATGAATAAAACCTGGAAAGTATCCTTTTTCAAGTATATTATTCAGTAATTCCTGACGAATTTCATCTTCCTTCATAATATTTATATTATAATCACCAATAATCAGATGATTTTTAGTATTTCTTTTATTATTTAAATATGTTTGCATATTAGCAATAAATTCTAAAGGAGGAAGTTCATGACATCTGTATAAAGATGATATTTCTAGCATACTTTTATTTAAAGTTATACGGGAATTTAGAATTTTGAGCTTACCACATTCAATAGTTTCCGTAATTTCAGTTACCAATTCTTTTATATATACAACGACACCATTATTTTGATTTATAAGACTATTGTTACAATATAGTTTATAGCCTTATATTCTAAAAAATTGAGGATTTAATAAGTTCCATGTCTCTGTACATACAATTATATTTGGTTTAGTCTTCAAACTCTTAATGAAAATTTCCAATTTATCATAATTAGCTTCTGATGTTAACATGTAATATGAGGCTATCATTACTATTTAAATTTGCATTAAGAGTTTTAAGATTTGCATAAGAAATTTCTTCATATATTACTTCCTTCTGTAGTTCTTCTACAAAATCGACGTGTTGATCCATTATTCAGTTAATAGTTGCGGAGGCAGCTGTGGACTGCTCGAGTGATGTGGCAGGAGCACTGATTTACTAGCACCAGGTGTTGTTATCTTCCTCAATACATTAGTAGCGTAGTTTAGTAGTTTTATTGATGTTTCCTACTTTACCTATTAGCTTCCTTAGTAGTTTTATTGATGTTTCCTACTTTACCTATGTATCTTGGTATGGTAGGTCGTATGGGATAGTCAGTCGTATCTATGTATCTGTTGAGCTTATTTTTTAGTATTGGGCATTTTTCAGTATCATTGGCCATATGATTTACCTCCAAATTTGCTTTGTATTTAGTATTGCTATATAAGCAATTGATACATGTGTTTCCAGATGTATCATTACACTGTATGGTTAAATGTGAACCAGCACATTTTAGCACATTTAGACAGCAAAAAGTGTTTTTGCATTTAGCTGAATTATGTCCGAACCGTCTACAGTTATTGCATGGCTTTACATTTATCAGATCTCAGATCTTGCAGCATTGGTATCCAATAAAAATTCTGTCTTGATTGTTTTTGATGTATTTATATATCTCTCTTGGTACTTCAATTATAATGCTAATTCTGTTTGAATTGTCTTTTTGATTTATATGTAGTATTTTGCATTTTTCTTGGTATTCATTGAAATTTCTTTTATTCAGATCATTTTCAAGTTCTTCTGAGTCCCATACTTGTCTACACCAACGATTTTCATCTTTGGCATTTCAATACTCTCAATTGTGGTTTTGTAATTGTCGGGAAGTTTTTTATTAAGCAACACCGCTGTTGCAAGAGTACTTCTTTCATCCATACTTCTTATTTAAATTTCACTGTCATTCACTTATTTAACTTGTTTAATTTGTATGTCTTTTTCTTCTATTAAGCAACTGCATACTTTTCTTGAAAATTCTTTAAAAATTTGTGGTTCTTTTTTAAGATTTTTAACTGTTATTTTAGGTACTCTTTTAGTTTTAATTGGTGGTATGGGTGATATAGCTTCTGCATATATTTTTTGGTTATGTTGCTTTATTTCTACATCATTTACATTTTCGGTTTTAATTTTTTCCAAAAGTTCTTTTAGTATAATATTTTTATCAGATATTTCTTTATTTAGTTCTTTTAAAAGTTTATTCTCTGTTTGTAGATTTTCCAGTTCCGTGTTTTCAGATATAATTGTAGAGTTAAGTTTTTCACTCTCTTCCGCTTTTCTTGAATTTTCAATACAAATTACAAACGCAACTTCTTGTCTAGGATGGTATTTATATACTTTTTCTTGGTTTTTATCAGGAGGGACTCCGGGAGGTTGACCACCTCCCGACGCCATCGCGACGGTTGTTAATTTATATTGAGGACTTTTTTTTCAAGTTGTAGAGAATATTCTTCTGTTCAAGTTCATTATTGATACATAAATACGTTTTAAAGAGTAAAAATCAGAAAAATAATATATCACAAGTAAAAAAAAATGACTATAAATCAAGAAAAATTTAATTTTCAAGATTCGGAAAGCTAAATTCGACTTTTAATGTTTCTTTAGCAGGCGAAATTTACGCCCTTGGTCCCAAATTAAATGCTTTTTATTCGCTCAAGATACATCAATTATTCGATATTTGCGCCACAACTTCCTCATTTCAGGTATTACAAAAGCGAGAATCGTGCCACATTGGTAACAACCATCATTTTACATACCACAACGTTCAGACTGAACTTTACAAATCAACATAAAATAAAATTTTAATTACAAAATAAAAAAGTTTCAAGCAGAGAGAAATATTTTACTTTGGTAGCATTTAATAGATTAGGTAACATATCAACATCAAAGCCTGGAAATGTTCATTTTTCCCTTGTCACATACCATGATTTTTTAAATAAGCGCCACTCATATCAGTGAAAATGAAATAGTTATGCCCTGGTAAAAATTGCCTCGATCGAAAATATCCAAAAAGTTAATATAATAAATAGCTAGTAAAAATAGCTAATTTCTAGGTAGTGGTGAAACGATTTTTTTGGCCATATTCTCTATTTAATGGAGATAAGCTAACCTTAAAATGTTTTTACCAAATTTTCTCTGTATTTTAATCATGTATTTAAAAGCAAATATTAAAAAAAGATAGCGAACGAAAACGTATATACGAATTATTGAGATTCAATTCGTTTATAGTACTTTTTCAGGAGATACACATGAAAACAACGATTTTTCCGTCTGATTCTGTCTCTCTCCCTACTCGCCATAATGCAAGCCTTCTTAAGTCTCCCAGTTGGCTAACTGGCCAACGTTAATATTTTTTAAATATTCATTAATAAGCTAATGTAAATTTGTGAAGAAAAAATTTCTGTATTCTGTCTGTTAAATGGCGAATATTGCAGGAAAAATCGTTTCATTGATGAATAGAACTAGCCAAGAAAAATGTCTAGTTTTTGGCGATTATTGGGGAAACTAGCTATTTATTAGGTAAATAATGGAATCCATTTCCACCAGGGTGTTAATACTTATATTTTATTATTCTTAATGATTGTGATTAAATAGTAAAATTTTAAACTAACCTTAAAAACTTAAATAAATTGTAAGAATTTATTAAATGCTTGCGGAAACCGTAAGATTATTTTACTTGTTGAAGTTATACAATTGACATTTTCACCATCTGTGAGTAATAGTGAGTGATAGCAAGAAAAAGAGCGTGCAAGCGAGTGATAGCAAGAAAGAGCGAGAGAAAGCGAGTGATAGCGAGAAATGGTAAGACAGAGCGATAACGTGCAAGGGAGAGCAAGAACGAGCGAAAAAGAGTGAGAGGGACGGAGTAATGGCGAAAGATAGCGAGAATGAGCAAGAGGGACCGAGTAATAGCGAGAGAGCTAGAGGGACCGAAAAAGAGCAAGAGGGAATGAGTGGTGGCGAGATTGAGCGAGAGGGGCCGTGTGATGGCGAGGGCAACGAGAGAGTGAGAGGTACCAAGAAATGGCGAGAGATAGCAAAAATGAATGAGAGGGACCGAGTAATAGCGAGCGAGAGAGCAAGAGGGACCGAGTAATAGCGAGAGGGGACGAGAGACCGTCTGATGGCGAGAGGCAACGAGAGAGAGTGAGAGCAACCGAGTGATGGCGAGAGGCAACGAGAGAGAGTGAGAGCAACCGAGTGATGGCGAGAGGCAATAAGAGAGAGTGAGAGCAATCGAGTGATGGCAAGAGATAGCGAGAGAGCCAGAGGGACCGAAAAAGAGCGAGAGGGGCCGAAAAATGGCGAGAGATAGCGAGAATACGCGAGGAGCCGAGTAATAGCAAGAGAGAGCGAAAGGGGCCGAGTGTTAGCAAGAGAGAGCGAGAGGGACCGAGCGATAGCGTGAGAGTGAGAGGGACCGAGCAATAGCGAGAGAGTGAGAAGGGCCGTGCAATCGCGCGAGAGAGCGAGAGGGGCCGAGTAATGGCATGAGAGAGCGAGTGGGGCCTTCTAATAGCGAGAGAGCGAGAGGGCCGAGTAATAGCGTGAGAGAGCGAGAGGGGCTGTGTAATAGCGAGAAAGAGCGAGAGACCGTGTGATGGCAAGAGGAAACGAAAGAGTGAGAGGGATCAAGTGATGGCGATAGATAGCGAAAATGAGCGAGAGGGGCCGTGTAATAGCGAGAGAGAGCGAGAGACCGTGTGATGGCAAGAGGCAACGAGAGAGAGAGAGTGAGAGGGATCAAGTGATGGCGATAGATAGCGAAAATGAGCGAGAGGGGCCGTATAATAGCGAGAGAGAGCGAGAGGAACCGAGTGGGACCGTGTAATAGCGAGAGAGAGAGAGAGAGGGTCCGTGTAATAGCGAGAGAGAGCGAGAGGGTCCGTGTAATAGCGAGAGAGAGCAAGAGGGGCGGAGTAATGGCGTGAGAGAGCGAGTGGGGCCATGTAATAGCGAGAGAGAGCGAGAGTCGTGTGATGGCAAGAGGCAACGAGAGAGAGTGAGAGGGATCGAGTGATGGCGATAGATAGCGAAAATGAGCGAGAGAGCCGTGTAATAGCGAGAGAGAGAGCGAGAGGGATCGAGTGGGATCGTGTAATAGCGAGAGAGCGAGAGGGGCTGAGTAATAGAGAGAACGAGAGAGACCGAGTGGAACCGTGTAATAGCGAGAGAGAGCGAGAGGGGCCATGTAATAGCGAGAGAGAGCGAGAGGGGCCGAGTAATGGCGTGAGAGCGAGAGGGGATGTGTAATAGCGAGAGTGAGAGGGGCCGTATAATAGCGAGAGAGAGCGAGGGATCGTATAATAGCGAGAGAGAGCGAGAGGGATAGAGTAATAGAGACATAGCAAGAAAGATCGAGAGGGTCCGAGTAATCGATAGATCGATAGACGCCGACGGGCCCCCTTCCAGCAGCCGAAGCGCCTCTCACACTCCTTCGGCCGTGGCGCTAGGGCTCCGCCCACTTCTCCGCCGCGCGCCCCGACGACGAAGCTGATTGGTCGGTTTATTTAATTTTCTGTCGCCTTTAACGGCGTAAATAAACTGTTTTTGTAAAAACGGCAAGAGGGACTTTTTTTTAGAATTTCGCGCTCTACACGATCATCTTTCGGGACGCATACATTTCCAGAACAGCTTGTATACACATTAACAGATATATTATTTGTTTTTCGAATTTCGTTTGTTTGGGTTTTACAGGAAATTTTATTCCTGTAAAATTTAATTCATTCTCATAGGTCTTATACATCGACACCCTGTCTTGATATACCGCAAATTTTATTGTTGTAAAATACTAAGAACTATTGACAGGAAATGGTTATAATTTAATATGTTAAAGAATAATAAATAAAGTTTATGTATGTTCTACATCACTCTTTTAGTTTTTTTTACCAATATAGAAAAAATAAACAAATTTAAATTCTCTTATGAGAAGCGATTGTAGGGGCGGCTTAGCCCCCCCCCCCACCGCCCTGACATGTATTGATAAAAAAGCATTTTGAAGGGTTTTCGAAGAAGAATACAAAAAAAATTTGTCGAATAAAGAATATTTGGCCGCAGCCTCAATATCCTTTGATGAAGGTATACTAAGAAGCAGCCAATCAGAGACTTTCAAAAAGAGTCATAAAATAAATACTGGCACATTCTACAGAAAAAATTCAAACCTTTTGCCAATCAATGTATTATACAAAAAGTTTCAAGATTTTCAGTTAAAAAATGAATAAACTTGGATTTTAACAAAAAATTGCAAAAAAATTGAATTTTCAATATTGCATAGCTTTTTTATTTTTGCAAATATCGACCTAAAATTTGACGAACATTTTTTGTTCATAAAAACTAAAAGAAAACGAGTTTTGAGGGATTTTAAAATTTTGAGCTGCTGACTTCACGTGAAATATCCCATATACGTGAAACAACAGGAGGGTGTAACAAAATTTGAGACCAAGGGTTGAACTTCAAATGAACCTGAGTATGGTATATAAGTTGATCCGCATTTTAAAATATACACCTTCCATCATATAAACGCATAACTGCAAATTGAACATTTTAACAAAATTTGTATTATTAGAAGTATTGTCATTAATAATTACTTTGCATTATACTTGTCATGCTACTGAATGATTGGCAAAAGTAGAGCTACTATAATTTCATTGAGCTAGGCTCATAAGTTTCTTTAGCTTCTTTTCAAATTTTATGAGTTTTGTTGAAAAAAAACGGAAAAGAATTAATTTTATGTCAAGACATCTAGTTTCTTATAAATAGATAACTAAATAAACTCATGTAATTGTAATTCTTTTCTGTTATAATTAAATATGTTCGCCCATACACCTTTCCTTATAACTAATAATTGTGCGTATTTCGTCTATACGCATTTTTGCATTATAAACAACTGTGCGTATTTCGTTTATACATATTTTTGATATTATAAATAATTGTGCGTATTTCGCTTGTACGAATTTTTTATTATAAATAATTGTGCGTATTTCGCCTATACGCATTTTTGTATGATAAATAATTGTGCGCATTTCGCATATACGCATTATTTATTATGAATAATTGTGCGTATTTCGCCTATACGCATTTTAATATTTACTATTTTTTTTATTACAAACACATGTCAATTTGAACGTAATTACGTTCGAATAAGTATTTATTTATAATCACGATTTTTACTTATAGTATAAAATTACGTGATTAGTAATACTTTAAGTTTTGACATGTCCAACACCTATTAGCCAAAAACTACGGAGCGCACCACCTAAATATCGTCACCGGCTTCCCCGAAGACCTGGACCACGTATTAGATACGCCCTGATATCCAAACGCAAAAGACTACAAAGCGCACCACCTAGACCTCGTCATCGGCTACCCTGAACACCTGCGTATTAGATGCGCCCTGATATTTTAATGCAAAAACCTAGACTCCATCATCGGCTACCACAAAGACCTAAACCACGCATTTGATACGTTCCAACATCTAGAGACAAAAAACTACGGAGCGCACGACCTAGACATCATCATCGGCTACCCCGAACACTTTGACTACGTATTAGATGCGTCCTGGGATCTAAACGCAAAAAACTTCGGAGCGCATCACCTCGACTCCATCATTGACCACCTCAAAGACCTAGACGACGCATTCGATGCTTTCAATTATCGATAAGTAACACTTCCTTATAATAGTTGTCATTTCCGTATTAGCAGGTAGCAACCGTTACCGCTATAGTATTTCTCCCTTACAATTGAAGGTGGAAGCAATGTATACTAAAATCGTGTAACGCTGTTACGTCGGTATATGCCGCTGATCCAACGATCGTATAATTGTGCAATTGTTGTAGTATGAAAAGCAACATACCGTAAAAGTATGGGTCCCTTACTAAGATTGCTAAAACCACCTTACTTATATAGTAAAGGAACTCCTATACTCCACGAGTAAGCCGTTTTAACTGTAGCAGTAAGAGTTTTCTTTCCGTGTGCACCCGCAGAAAACTGTTACTTTTTGGGGAGATATAATTCGTACCTAAAAATCAGGTGTGCCCTAAATACTGACATTAGTCTAGGCACCAGGGGGTTTCCGTGGCCGATGGATGTCACGCCTCCACCAAAGCTTTTCTTACGTATTTTTGTCTGCTGATTCTGAATTTCGAAGGTGGACAGTCGCCAGAATGTTAGTTTTTGTTATTAACAATTTAATTGTTTAAACTGCGGCCAAATCAATATGATTAATTATAACTGAATCTAACTGTCTAAAACTGTAGTAAATTGATCTAGAATTATGCACGTTTGCGCTCGAATTCGCGACTTATTGCACTAAATTTGCAATAATTCGGGTTCTAATCAAAATTTTTCAATTCTGAAAAAACGAGCATATTCTAGATCAATTTACTACAGTTTTAGGCAGTTAGGATTCAGTTATAATTAATCATATTGATTTGGCAGCAATTTAAACAATTAAATTGTTAATAACAAAAACGTAACAGTCTGGCGACGTTCCACCTTCGAAATTCAGAATCAGCAGTCAAAAATACGTAAGAAAAGCTTTGGTGGAAGTGTGGACATCCATCGGCCACGGAAACCCCCTGGCGCCTAGACTACATCTCGAGTCTGTCGCGGGAGCACAGACATTCAAGTATACCTTCGTCGTCCCTTCTCCGTCGTGTCCGCCTAGGTGATGTCCTCGGGAAGTGGTAGTTGCGTTGGCTGCCCTCGAGGAGAGTAGAATGATATGAAGACCTGTTGTCTTCTGCAGGAGCTCTTCGCCTAGAGCAAAACAAAATATATTAATAATGTTTTAGGCAGTAGGGATGAGGAGAGCAGTATCAAACTGCCAGGAACAGAGGAGTAGACAGATGGAAAGTTGGAGGCTAGGTTCGGCTATACTACAGGATAAAGTCCAAATCCGAAGTGAAGTACTTACTCGAGTGTCACGGAAGCGCGAACTACATTCAACTACACCTTCGCCCTCCCTTCTCCGTTGTGTTCGCCTAGGTGATGTCCTCGGGAAGTGGTAGTTGCGTTGGCTGTCCTCGAGAAGAGTAGAATTATATGAAGACTTGTTGTCTTCTACAGGAGCTCTTCACCTAGGACAATACGAAATATATTAATAATGTATTAAGGAGTAGGGATGAGGATAGCAGTATCGAACTGCCAGGAACAGAGGAGTAGACCGATGGAAAGTTGGAGACTAGGTTCGGCTGTACTACAAGATAAAGTCCAAATCCGAAGTGAAATACTTACTCGAGTCTGGCACAGGAGATCAAACTATATTTATATACACCTTCGCTCTCACTTCTACGATATGTTTGTCTAGCTGATGTCTTCAGGACGTGGTAGTTGTGTTGGCTGCCCTGGAGGAGAGTAGAATTATATGAAGACGTGTTGTCTTCTGCAGGAGCTCTTCGCCTAGGGCAAAACAGAATATATTAATAAAGTGTTAAGCAGTATAGGAATGAGGATAGCAGTATCGACCTGCCAGAAACAGAGGGAGTAGATAGATGGAAAGTTAAGATATCTGTAGAAAATGGAAAGGGTCTTTGGAATGAAAAGTCGAAAAAGTGCATGTGCATTTCCAACTAAGACCTCATCACCCTCGCTTAAAGTTTACCAGAATGTTAACACACAATCCAATACATGTTGAGGCATTGTATATTAAATTTTAGATCTTTTCAATCAGCCAGTGTAGGCGGAATAACTTTTTTCTTGAACATTTCTTAAAAAGAGCATACAAATTGCAATATCTCCACACTTGCTAATTATTTAGATTTGAAACTTGATAAACAATATCCCTCAGCATGTATTACATAGTGTGTGTAAAGTTTGAAATATTTGTAGAGAATGGAAAGGGATCTTTGAAATGAAAAGTCGAAAAAGCGCGTGTGCATTTCCAATGTAGACCTCCTCACCCTCGCTTAAAGTTTATGAGAATGTTTACACACAATCCAGTACATGCTGAGGCATTGTATATTAGGTTTCAGATCTACTCAATCAGCCAGTTTGGAGGAAATTACTTTTCTTTCTTAAAAATTTCCTGAAAAAGCACAAAAATTGCAATATCTCCAGACTTACTAATTATGTAGATCTGAAACTTGATAAACCGTCCCTCAGCATGTATGCCATTATGTATGGAAAGTTTAAGATACTTGTAGGGAATGGAACGGGATCTTTGGAACGAATTGTCGAAAAGCCGCATGTGCATTTGCGACAAAAACCTCCTCACACTTTCTCATAGTTTACCAGAATGTTCTCACACAATGCAATGCATGCTGAGGCATTGCATATTGAGTTTCAGATATACTCCATCAGCCAGTTTGGAGGAAATGACTTTTCTTTCTTAAAAATTTCCTGAAAAAGCACAAAAATTGCAATATCTCCAGATTTGCTATTTATGTAGATCTGAAACTTGATAAACTGTCCCTCAGCATATATTGCACGGTGTGTGTAAAGTTTAAGATATGTTGAGAGAATGGAAAGGGATCTTTGGACTGAAAAGTCGAAAAAGCGCAAGTGCATTTCCAACTAAGACCTCCTGACCATTGCTTAAAGCTTACCAGAATGTTAACACGCAATCCAATACATGTTAAGGCATTGTATATTAAATTTTAGATCTTTTCAATCAGCCAGTGTACGGGAAATAACTTTTTTCTTGAACATTTCTTAAAAAGAGCATACAAATTGCAATATCTCCACACTTGCTAATTATTTAGATCTGAAAGGTGATAAACAATACCTCAGCATGTGTTACATAGTGTGTGTAAAGTTTGAAATATTTGTAGAGAATGGAAAGGGATCTTTGAAATGAAAAGTCGAAAAAGCGCGTGTGCATTTCCAATGTAGACCTCCTCACCCTCGCTTAAAGTGTGTGAGAATGTTTACACACAATCCAGTACATACTGAGGCATTGTATATTAGGTTTCAGATCTATTCAATCAGCCAGTTTGGAGGAAATTACTTTTCTTTCTTAAAAATTTCCTGAAAAAGCACAAAAATTGCAATATCTCCAGACTTGCTAACTATGTAGATCTGAAACTTGATAAACAGTCCCTCAGCATGTATGCCATTATGTATGGAAAGTTTAAGATACTTGTAGGGAATGGAACGGGATCTTTGGAACGAATTGTCGAAAAGCCGCATGTGCATTTGCGACAAAAACCTCCTCACACTTTCTCATAGTTTACCAGAATGTTCTCACACAATGCAATGCATGCTGAGGCATTGCATATTGAGTTTCAGATATACTCCATCAGCCAGTTTGAAGGAAATGACTTTTCTTTCTTAAAAATTTCCTGAAAAAGCACAAAAATTGCAATATCTCCAGATTTGCTATTTATGTAGATCTGAAACTTGATAAACTGTCCCTCAGCATATATTGCACGGTGTGTGTAAAGTTTAAGATATGTTGAGAGAATGGAAAGGGATCTTTGGACTGAAAAGTCGAAAAAGCGCAAGTGCATTTCCAACTAAGACCTCCTGACCATTGCTCAAAGCTTACCAGAATGTTAACACACAATCCAATACATGTTAAGGCATTGTATATTAAATTTTAGATCTTTTCAATCAGCCAGTGTACGGGAAATAACTTTTTTTCTTGAACATTTCTTAAAAAGAGCATACAAATTGCAATATCTCCACACTTGCTAATTATTTAGATCTGAAAGTTGATAAACAATACCTCAGCATGTGTTACATAGTGTGTGTAAAGTTTGAAATATTTGTAGAGAATGGAAAGGGATCTTTGAAATGAAAAGTCGAAAAAGCGCGTGTGCATTTCCAATGTAGACCTCCTCACCCTCGCTTAAAGTGTGTGAGAATGTTTACACACAATCCAGTACATACTGAGGCATTGTATATTAGGTTTCAGATCTATTCAATCAGCCAGTTTGGAGGAAATTACTTTTCTTACTTAAAAATTTCCTGAAAAAGCACAAAAATTGCAATATCTCCAGACTTACTAATTATGTAGATCTGAAACTTGATAAACTGTCCTCAGCATGTATTCCATTATGTATGGAAAGTTTAAGATACTTGTAGGGAATGGAAAGGGATCTTTGGAACGAAATGTCAAAAAGCCGCATGTGCATTTGCGACAAAAACCTCCTCACTCTTTCTCATAGTTTACCAGAATGTTCTCACACAATGCAATGCATGCTGAGGCACTGTATATTAAATTTAGATCTTTTCAATCAGCCAGTGTAGGGGAAATAACTTTTTACTTGTACATTTCTTAAAAAGTGCATACAAATTTCAATATCTCCTCACTTGCTAATTATTTAGATCTTAAACTTGATAAACAGTCCCTCAGCATGTATTACATAGTGTGTGTAAAGTTTGAAATATTTGTAGAGAATGGAAAGGGATCTTTGAAATGAAAAGTCGAAAAAGCGCGTGTGCATTTCCAAGGTAGACCTCCTCATCCTCGCTTAAAGTTTATGAGAATGTTTACATACAATCCAGTACATGGTGAGGCATTGTATATTAGATTTCAGATCTACTCAATCAGCCAGTTTGGAGGAAATGACTTTTCTTGAAAATATTTTGAAAAATACAGAGAAAATGCAGTATCTCCACACTTGCTGATTATTTAGATCTGTAATCTTTGGAATGAAAAGTCGAAAAAGCGCATCAAATCTATAGTTGGCCGTTGTTATTTATACGCCAGATTGCTAGATAGGTATACCTATATATACGTAAAACCTAACCTTAAATTTTCTTTAGCCGAAGAATTGACGCTTGATTAAAGAAAAAAATAGGCAAGGATTGACGCTTGACTAAAGAAATAATAGTCCCTTCCATCTCAGACTTTCAAAACAGTGATTTTTACACGTTTCTAAGTGGGTTATAGGTCATTTGTACGACAGATCTGTCGTACAAATAACAACGCCGTAAAATAAATAAATTCTTGAATGACTTACTTTTCTGTCTTACGGCGGGGCTAAGTCCAAGCGGCACGGTCCGTTGGGTGTGCACGCACACGGTGCGGTACGGACGCTACGGTCTGCGAGGTGGGCGGCTGATGCGGCGCTCCAGGCTGCGCCGTCTGCGAGCGGTCCAGGCGGCAGGCACACCGATGACACGTCGATTAGCAATGGATAGAGGAGGGCACAGGTGGCGAAGGTGGCGGCGGAGGTGGTGGCGGCAACACGGGACCGCCTCCCGGAGGGCCTAGGCCCAGGCATCGGCGATGGACTGATGGCTCAGCTGTGATGCAGCCAGCAGCGCATGCGCGTATACACATACGGGGCACGGGCAAGGCCGCGCCGCTGGCCGCTGCCGTCGCTGCCGTCGCTGCCGTCGCCGACTCGCGAATCTCGCGATGCTACATATTACCCATATGGTACAATAATCTATTTTTTTTTTTTTTAATATTATGCATAATCATGAGTGCATTGCCCTCCGTAATGACATTATGAATCATTCTGCAAAGTTTCACGTCGATATTTTAAGGCATCTGAGAATGGCATTTGAACGAAATTTTCGTTCAAATGCCATTCTTAGACGCTTTTGAATATTGACTTGGCATTTTGCAGAATGATTAATAATGTAATTACGGAGGGCAATGCACTCATTATTTTTCATATATCGTTATATTTTTTTTTTTCTATTAAAAACAATATATTTTTTGCTCGGTCGGTAAAAATTGAGTTTGACACCCCCTTAATGTGTGATATCAGGAATATGGTTACGAGTCGTGAGGATGGAATGTTATATTTACTTATTCTTTGGCTCAATTTTATATTTAATCAAAAATTTAATCTTTGTTTTTTAATTTTATTTTTAAGGTTTAAACTTGAAGAACTTCTATTAATCACATTGTTAATAGAAGATTAGATTATATACAATATTAGCTGCATGTCTATGACCAACTTTTAGAAAAAAATAATTTGTTTCTTGGACCAACTTAGAATAATTTTAAGTAAAAAAACATTTAGGGATTTAATCTTTTAATTTTTGTTACTTCAATATCAATTTATATTTCTTATTATATATTTTTATTAGTGTTTTAGTTTACATAATATTTGGCATTTTATAAACAATAGATATTTCTTTTTTTAAATTATGTTTTCAATGTGTTTATCTCATTTTATAGCACAGTGTGACCTAAGTCCGCACTTAAGTCACGCCTACCCGTGACTTAAGTAGTCGATTATTGCACCGTGAGGTTAGCGCGCGAGCGTAGCGAGTGAACTGATTAAGGTACGGATAGGCGTGACAGCGGACTTAGGTAAACGTGCTATAAAATATCGTACGATACATGTGACTTCAGTGGCAGTATCGTAATGTACTATTTTAACATTGTAATTAAATGTAATTTTATATCTTATGATTATATTTTTATAATTATATGATCTTTCGAATGTTATATTGATTTTTCCGATATTATTTAAAGCTATTGCATTGAATAATTCTTTGTCAAATCGAATCATGTTAAATAAGCGAAAATTGAATATGTAAAGTGTCGTATTTATAGATTTAGATAATCAGGATTGATTGTACATTAAAATATTAATTGGGAAAAAGTTTTGTTTAGATGTTATCCATAAGGTAAAAGTACCAATAGATGGACGCTTAGTGAAACTAGAATTTTGAAGTCATATTTTAAATGCGAAATAAAAAAATTAATTAAATTATGAATACATGCTTGTACTAGTAGTTGGACCGTGCTAAAAAGTCATGTACTAGTGGTCGAAATTGTTAGTCCCAATACTTGGACCATATAATTTGTACTCTATATTTATTTTGATTTTTATGTAAAAATAATAAAATCGCTAAATTTTGGACTGGAAATACTTTTTAACACTAAATCAAACGTTAATAATATGAAATTACAGAAAATCAATGTATAATAATCATATTATGGTTTTCCAACCTAATAACTCTACCAATACGTAGGAACCACAACCATCAAAACATCGGTGAAATACATAGGGCCAAGTATTGGGACATGACGTTTAAACTGATACTAGTAGATAAACTTGAATTACTTTTATTAAAAACAATAATTATTGGGCTTCTAACGACTGTAATTGAATTCGATGCATCTTAGAAGTGTCTTAAAACTTTCAAGAGTAAAGATTTACTTCAAATTTATTTAAAAATACCTAAAAGGCGAGTCATGAATCCTTACGAAATCATTAAGGACCTCTCATAGAAAGCCGTGATCCCCGCGAGTAGCATTTTCAAATCGTCTTTATAAGTATTAAATTTTCACTAAGAGTAATAATACTATTTAAACAATAAGCATTAATTATTTTAGAATCATCTTATAGAATAAAATATTATCCAACTACTACACATTCTTTAAAGTAATTGAATACTTATCTAGATGGCCACGTACTGGGTACTGGCCGCTCATTGGTACTTTTACCTTATATCTTTAGCATTTAATATTTTTGTGTAAAGTCAAATCGTTGAAATAAGCGAAAATCGTCCATTTTATGTATGTTTTGGCGTTAAAAATTGTTTGTTTGGATTTAACTCGTCGGGAATTGATTGTACAAAAAAATGTTTAATAGGAAAAAGTTTTGTTTTAATTATCTATAACTTTTACACTCAACATTTTTGTGTAAAATCAAATCCTGTCAAGTTATAGCCGAAAAGCGTCCATTTTATGTATATTTAGGCGTTAAAAATAGTTTTTATGAGTTCAACTTGTCAGGAATTGATTGTACAAAAAAATGTTTAACAAAAAAAAGTTTTAATAATTTTAAAGTGCAGTCAAGAATAATTGTGCATTAATATCCTTGACTGCTTTACTCTAATAGCTTAGAATAATTAGAGATGTGTAAGTATACATACGTAAAAAGAATAAAATCGATCATTGATAAGTTAGGTACCTTCCTTATCCTTTATCGATTGCCCGTAATAGCCATTAGCTTCATTTATTAATTAACATAAAAATATTCGGGCATTAGCTTCAATTGATGAAAAAAAATTTTTGTTTTAATATTATCTATAACTTTTATATTTAACGTTATTGTGTAAAATCAAATCCTGTAAAGAAATAGCAAAAAAACGACTATTTTTGATGATTTTAGCGGTTTTTTCGCTATTACAATGTTAAATATTCTTCATAGAAAACAATTTTCCATGTAAAAAAGACGTGTTTTAATTAGTTTTAGCAGATGCATTTGTTGTTTTTTGACGTAAAATTAATTTTGTTCACATTATGTTCAAAAATCGATTTTTTCAAATTTTGATTTGCTCTGGGGTTTTTTGATTTGTTGATCGATTCGGCTCGGTATAAGACTGGAGCTTACTTGTAATTAGACGAGTATCTGGGCCAAAATTCGTTAAGATCTATTGGAAATTCGCTGAGATATTCCATAAACTTGACTACATATGAACGGACATACACACATACACCATAAAAACGCCTAAAATGAACTAATTCTGGGTGAAAAATAGTTTTTATGCAACAAATTGTTCGTTTTTCAAGTGTTACAATTTTCGCTCTAGTGAAAATATAAGGCTCTCCCGAGAAGCGGTCGTGCCTAACCGAGAAGCGGTCGTGCCTAAAAATCGTCCATTTTATGTATATTTAGGCGTTAAAAATCGTTTTAATGAGTTTAAGTCGTCAGGAATTAATTTTACATAATAATGTTAAATAGGAAAAAGTTTTGTTTCAATATTATCTACAACTTTTGTATTTAATATTTATGTGTAAAATCAAATCCTGTTGAGTTATAGCCGAAAATCGTCAAATTTTGACCTTTTTTGCCGTTTTTTCGCATTTGTGTTAATAAATATTGCTCGTAGCAAAAGATTCCCAACAGAAAAAAGGTGTCTTTTAATTAGTTTTAGCAGTTAGACCTGTATATATTAGCTTAAAATTAATTTTTCTAGACATTAAGGTTAAAAATCGATTTTTTCAAATGTTTCTTTGTGCTCTCATTTCTAAAATTTTTCATCGATCATCTTCGATAGGGAACTGTCAGTTTCGTATAATTAGACGAGTATATTTCCCAAAGCCCGTTTGGATCCATCGAAATTTCGCAGAGATAATAGGGTTAGTTGATCACATACATACGTACAGACACACATACATCTCCAAAAAACGCTTAAAATGAACTCATTGTGGGTGGAAAATAGTTTTTATATCGTAAATTATCAGTTTTTGAAGTGTTACAATTTTCGCTCTGACGAAAATATAAGGCTCTCCCGAGAAGCGGTCGTGCCTAATAAAAAGTAGTTTTTTCAATTAAAAAAATACTTAGTCATGATATTTTTTAATTCCAGAGCTTCATGCTATAGATACGTTTTCCAAGTAATTTGCGGCTTCTCTCGTCAAAATCCATCGACTGATTGCCAAGAAAACTTGTTCATCAGTTGATTTTTCTGAAATGACATAATTCTGCAAAAGGTGGATTAAGAGACCTATCTCTTGGGATTTTGTATTAGAAATAAGTTATATTAGTGATACATATTATTTTATAGTAATTATATTTTAATTTATTTTTTCAGCTAATTTTGGACCCAGGAGCCATTAGGTATAAGACTAACTTAATTAAATAAAGCGTTCACCTAAGCTAAGATTTGTTTTAGTAGAAATGAAAGCTCGTTTTTCGTTACCGAAAAATAAAGATACAAAAGATAATTCATTTTTTCAGGTAATTTCGGCCTCAGGAATCATTAGGTATAAGACCACCTTAAGAGGGTTAAAGCAGCGACTGAAATTCATAGTAAGTGCAGTAAAGTATTATTAGCAATTATTGTAATAATAATTGTAATAGATTGTTAGTTGCATCTAATGGCAGTTTTCTTTATATTACTATATAGTGATCCTAATGGCTTATCTACCAGGTAATGTTTTTGTAAATAAAAAATAACATTTGTCGTGTTTCGACGATTCGGACACTTTTATTTGTGTCGCTCATCAGGATTAATGAGACAGTGTCAATCTAGTTACGCAGAGAACAATCCGTTGACGAGCTTAATAAAGAGGGGCAAAGAACGCCCTGGCCAACCTAAAAAATTTGAAGACGAAGAGTTGGGAGCATTACTGGATCAAGATCCATCTTTAACGCTGAAAAACTTGGCACAATCATTAAGTGTTGACGAATCAACCGTTAGTAAACGGTTAAAGTCAATAGGATATATTCATAAACAAGGAAATTGGGTGACACACTTATTGAAAGAAAAATACGTGGAAAGACGTTTAATGACCTGCGAAATGCTTCTTCAAAGACACAAAAGAAAAGGATTTTTGCATCGAATGGTGACTGGCGACGAAAAGTGGATTTATTTTAAGAATTCTAAACGCAAAGAAGTGTGGGCTAAACCTGGCGAACCATTACCATCAACGTCAACATCAACGCTAAAGCATGCCATCCATAGTTCAAAGGTTATGCTCTGCATTTGGTGGGATCAGAAAGGTATCGTCTACTATGAACTTCTAAAACCGGGTGAAACAGTCATTGGCGAACGATATCGAGAACAATTGATGAGTTTGAGCCGAGTTTTGAAAGAAAAACGACCAGAATGGGCTAAAAGACATGATAAAGTGATTTTCCTGCATGACAATGCTCGGCCGCATGTTGTTAAATCCGTTAAGGAAACATTGGAAGCACTTTACTTGGCTGTTTTACCACACCCACCGTAATCACCAGATATTGCGCCTTCAGATTATTACTTATTTAGATCGATCGCACATAGCCTTGCTGACGAGCACTTCCAATCTTACGAAGATATCGAAAAATGGCTTAACAAACGGATTCAGTCCAAAGACGAGAGTTTCTTTCGTGATGGCATTCATGCTTTACCCAACAGATGGGGAATGGTGATAGATAACGATAAACAGTACTTTGAATGGCATGTAATTAATTATTTAACAAAAAATAAATATTCCTTTTCTACGCAAAAAAGGTGGAAATTAATTCAAGTACCCAATAAAATTTTAGGGTTTTATAGGTCAAGACTTGTACTTTTAAATGAAAAAATTTATTTAAAAAAAAATGGTACTCTTTCGAAAAATCGCTCCGAACATTTAACTCAAGTTTTGAACTGTAAAAAGTCATTTCGCAGAAAAAATAATAGCATCATTGGAAAGAGAGGCCAAAGATCTATCGATTCATGCATTTTATTTTGTTCCGAGAGACTTAGTATATGATTATGAGCTGGCTGAATAGAGCGCATTTTACACGAAAAAGTATCCGCCTTCTTTCTGTCGCACGCTGCCATATATAGTGCCAAGATTCAGATTCATTTTTAAAAGAGAGAAACTCTGAGCGGA
The DNA here is from genome assembly GCA_036365515.1 of Torymus aiolomorphi. Taxonomy (NCBI): domain Eukaryota; kingdom Metazoa; phylum Arthropoda; class Insecta; order Hymenoptera; family Torymidae; genus Torymus; species Torymus aiolomorphi. The sequence goes on from CM070874.1 coordinate 183,438,639, forward strand.
GAAAATAAAAGCATCTACTTTTGTTAATAAGCTTCAGCACAGAACATTGACTCTAACTCACCATGATATAATTAAGATTATATTTTCTGAAACAGTTGTGCATTGTAATGAAGGCCAGGCATCGACAAATTTTATAATATGTATTATTACCAAGTGATTGGAAAAATTACCCTACCGGTGATTTATAAATATATTGACCTGTTATAAGTTTTGATTGAGATTTTGCAATTACAATATAATACATTTATGTTATACAGTATTCTACGTTTATCTTAGTATGTTCTTAATTGTATATCTGAGTGCAATGTATAGAAAAGTCATTCAACAGTAGAGATTGATCAAAAGCACAAGAGTACGTGTACTGAGATAACAAGTTAGAAGGAATGCATGTTAAGGTGCCAGTGTTAATCATCTCAAGCTGAGATCAATGTTTTTATGATTTATAATAAATCGCAATGTTATAAATTATAACTTTTAAGTCAATTTTTTCTGAATTGTTTTTCTTGATTTTAAATATATAAAATCAGTTAATATATATTGTATAAAAATAGAATATACTACTATTAACTGGATTCAAGAAAATCGCCTATTATATAACAAAGCTTGTCGTCGATGGTCGGCGGTATCTGATCGTCCATTCCCTCTAACATGTCACTTTACACCTTTTTCAACCTTTTGCATGTGGATACAAAAAGTGCATGTGCCCAAAAAGTACATGCGCATACAAAAAGTGCATATGCATACAAAAAGTGAATGCGCTTAAAAAATTTCCATATACATGAAGGTGTCCGTTATTTACCAATATTTTTGTTTTCGGAAGTTAGTTGAGAACTTGTTTCAATAGTACACAAAAATAAGTTAGCAGCCTACGAGAGCTAGACATCCTTTAATTTCATGTACCGCCAGGCTATTGACGTTTATATAGCCCTTTTAAAACTTGAAACCAAAAAAATAAAGGTTTTTCCATTTTAAACAAAAACTATTTGAGCTAGATTAAAAACCCACGCTAATGTTAAGAACGGAAAAAATATATCTTTTCTATTTACTAAATTTTTAATTTTCGATAAATTGACCTATTTTTATAGCCCTAAAACATGTGAAAAAATGTAAAATAACAATTTTTTTCATTTTAAACAAAAATAAACACAATATTTAAGGGGTTACAAGAAAGAACAATGAGGAACAAATTAACATACAAGAGGAAGCAATATGGAACAGGTCAAGCAGTTTCTTCTTGGGATCTTGCACGATTAAAGGAATACATAAAAAAAATAATTTAATGCTAAAAATTGTGAATGAACTTTTTCATTAAAGATTATCATTTATTACAAGTTCTTATAATTGTTCACTATATACGAGCAGAGTTTCTGTGTGCAGAGACTGCGGTCTTGCTGCAGCGTATATATGTATGTGTGTGAGGAGTCGCGGGAACTGCGTTCACCCCCCACTCTCTAGTCTAAGCCGTCTGTGCCGGCACTGCACCCGCGTCTCTCGCGGTGCCTCTCACTCTGTTCCGTACCTTTACACCGGCAACACGAGTGCTCACATATAAGTTAAACTGCTTGTTATATTACGCACTTTAAAGTTCGTTTAGTTGGATTGCATTGTATTTGATAGCACAGCTCGATATTAAGTAAGACCGATCAATAAACAAGTATTGATAACTCTAGTGTACACATTTATTTATCCCACACAGAAAACTACTAGCTTTGATAAAGTCTCAACAATCATAAATAAATAATAAAGAAATACAAAAATGGGTTTTTAATTGAAGTTTATTATCTCTTCAACAACCATTTATGACTGTCATTATAGGAGCTACGGTGGCTCATGGGAAAGAGCCCAGCCTCTCGTTTGCGAGACACGAGTTTGATTCTGACCGGGCACCTCTGAGTTATTTTCGAAGGAAAAAATTGATCATGTACCTTGTCAAGACTCCGGTTCGCAGCCGGTCCATTAGTATGATAAAGTCAATATCCAAGTAACAAATAGGCTTGTTTTAACGCTTGGATGGCAACCACCCTGCCGTGCCGACAGAGAGCACATTATAATGGTGTGCAAAGATAAACTGAGCATATTTTCGAAATACTCAAGTTTGATTCCTTTGCCCGCTGGTCCAGGTGTAGTTTTTCCCTCGTGGCAAACAAGTTTTCTCATACCACAGGAAACGTGCGAATGCGCGAACCCTGAATGAATTCCGCAATAGCAAGTATAAAAAAAAATTAAAAAAAGCTCATATTATAATTTATAATCCTTTATACCGAATTATGATTGATAATAATCAATGATAGACATTAAGAATTTGCAACAGCACACGGCAAGTAAATAGCGAGAATAATGAGACACAGCAAGATCGCTGTGCGTTGTGCGACATGATACTTTTTAAAAATAAATATTACTTTATTAAATAAATAATTATCAGCCGGGTACCCGGCAAATATACGATACTCTCCTCCTCTCACTTACCAAAAGGGAGTCTTAGGGAGTACGTTCTTCTCCAAAAATGATTTGACCCATATTTTTTATTTTTTTGTTGCATCAAAATTTCATGCGGTCAGCGATGCCAGAAAATTCCGAGAATATCCTTACTTAGAAAAAAACATTTTTAATATTATTTCAAACGGACACTATTTTATCAGTTTTTTAAGCTTCTAAACGTATAACACATAATTTCACTCACAAGGAGTGTATACCAGATGCGGGTGATGGATTCACTCCAGGTTGTAGAATATGACTTTTTATACAGGAGCGTCCGCCAGAAACCAACCAGCATGTGCGCGCGCTACCGTTCTTGCGTAAAATGCACTCTGTTCAACTCGCTCATAATCATACGCGGAGTCTCCCAGAAAAAAACAAAAGCCACATATCGATAGATTTTTTCTCCAAAAAGCTTTCTTTCTTCTGATAGAAAATTCAAGTTGAATGTTCAGAGGAATTTTTCTCAAGGTATACCATTTTTTTCAAAATGCATTGCACCATTCGAAAGTACAAGTCTCAAATTACAAAAGTCTAAAGTTTCAAGTTGAAGAAATGAAGGTTCAAAAGTAATGAAATTGAAAAGACAGTGGCGTGAGGTCGGGCGCGCTCCCCACGCTGCGCTGCAATACGTTGTTACTGATGTATTGCTCCAGCGCAGTCCGTGCTACACGCGGATGTGTGTAATTTTCAGTCGTTTTTTCGTTACTAGACGGATTTAAAAGATCTGCTCTCCATACCAAAAAAGCGACTTCAATGTGAAATTTTTTATTTCCTTTATTTTATTTTATATCACATCATATAATTTAAACCATAATTGTGAAAGAAAATATTATTTAATCCAGTGTGTGGTTAATCGTATTCACGATTGTACTCCCCATTGCAGTAATTAAAGAAATAATTCAGTCAATGTCGACAAGTGTTGTGTAGTCCAATGCGACGTTTCGTTTATTCTAAATTTATTCTAAGTAGGGATGTCGTCTTCTACGAAGACTTGAATACTCAAACTCAGAAGTCAGCAGTTATGTTACCATTAGGCAACGCACAACTACCTCATCCTGATGACAACAATAGCTCTAGTGACAGCAGCGATTTTGAAGATGCAAGCTCAGAAGCCATTGACGAGTCTCTTTTATCAAAATCTGTAAATAGAGAAGTGATTGATAAAATTAACTCTAATGGAACCTGCTCTCAAAGAAAAATTCAAGCTACACCAGTAAAAAGATCAGAAAGGACAAGAAGACCACCCGCAAGACTTTTAGATTATAAATGTGCGATGACAACACTTTATAACTTGTAAACTTCTTCTGTGATTTTTAAGTCTAGCGAGAAATGTACGTATTATTTTATTACCTTTAATAAGTGACAATACATGGTAATTACTTTTATAACATGTTTGCGAGTGATTGTAAATTTTATTATGTCTACATTAAGGACGTTCTCCGGGTCGAAACAGCAATTTTAGTTTTTATATTTTTATATAATGTTTTATTAATTTGATAATCCAAGAGTAAGTACATGTAACAAATATATACTTGAAAGAACATAAGACAATTTTTTTTAGATTAATTCAGGCAATAGTCACTATGGTATTGTTACAATTAAAGACAAAAACTTGAATAAGTTCTTTAAATTTTTTTATTTTTTATCCGATCTTAACGAAATAGAGCTTATTTTGTTCGTTAAGAAATTTCAGGGAGAGTATCGATGGGAAAATTTATGATACGAATTACCAGTAAGGCGCAATATCAATTTATTTAAGAAAAGCAAGTCAAGTTTTCATCAAAACTTTCTTAAACAAATTTATATTGCGCCGTACTGGTAACTCGTATCATAAATTTTCCCATCGATACTCCCCCTGAAATTTCTTAAAGAACAAAATAAGCTTTATTTCGTTAAGATCGGATAAAAAATAAAAAAATTTAAAGAACTTATTAAAGTTTCTGTCTTTAATTGTAACAATAGCATAGTGACTATTGCTTGAATTTGTCTGAAAAAAATTGTCTTATGTTCTTTCAAGTATATATTTGTTACATGTACTTACTCTTGGATTATCAAATTAATAAAACATTATTTAAAAATATAAAAACTAAGATTGCTGTTTCGACTCGGAGAACGTCCTTAAGGGAGTGTCTTATTGTCAGTAAGTGTGTAAGTAATGTAAAAATGTATGTGTGAGTGAGAGAGAGCGTAAGTTCGAGCGCTAGTTAGTTAGTCCGGTCTGGTCAGTCAACCCATACACACACTCTGTATATCTACAGTCAATTCATATACATATTATCTTGAAGTGTAGTGTGTGAGCATTTTTATTCATAACCTATCTCTCTCCAGTATTTCCTTCGGGCATAGTCGCAATAGAGTTAAAGCATTGCAACATTATTTTTTGTTCAATGTTACAATGATAAATTTATAATCTTCCACTCTCAGTATTATTTTAAATAAAATGTATGTAAGTACTTATAAGGATACTATTATTTTTAACGTTGTGTATTCGCACAACTAATCCACACAATTACGTGGATACGTGCCTTCTGAATTTCTCGTATCTATGATCTATATTTTTCAACATGAATAAGTTTAGACCCGTTAGTTTTCCGCCGTGAAGTTCAGACACGTAAGTTTTTCGCGACACAATCCAGACAAGTTTCTAAAACTACGTGAAACACAGGACTTTGAGGAAACGAAAAAAGCTTCCATTCACGTAAAAATTCGATACTGTTCAGCACCATAAACTTATGTATAAACTATAGAGCATGGGGGTTCACGGTCATGTTTTTCTCTGGCTAAAATTTCATTTATCGGATAAAACCCAGATTGTACGTTTGCGTGACTACGAGTTGGAGGGTGTGAATATCCTTTAGGGCTCACGCCTGGGCCCTCTACTATTCATAATTTTCATTAATGAAATTACTCTGAACATTAAAAATTGTAAAGTCCTGATATAAGCGGATGATGTCAAACTATATAGGACTGTAAGCTCCCATGGTCTCCCCTGCGGTTCAATGTGATCTCATGGGGATCCAAGACTAAGCTATGGTAAATGACCTGTACCTGAATTTAATTCTATATCATTTACTAAATCAGCACATCCACATATTTTTGCACACGAATTGTATGTTGAACCACTTCAAATGGTTTATTCGATCACGGACTTGGGATTCGTATTTGACCAACGTTTATCTTTTCATGAGCACCTCGACTTTACTGCCTCTAAAACCTCTTGTTCGTTGAGATTTTTGATATGCAACACCACGGAATTTCGTAACTCCCAGTCACTAATTTACTTGTGCAGAGCCCTAGTTGTGCCTGGTTTGCTCTGTAGCTCACTCATTTGGTCTCCCTATATACAGCAATGTATCACTAACCACGAAACTCTCCCAAAATAGATTCATGAGATACTATATCGGATGAGAGTGCCAATGAGCAAACTGGAGCATAACTTTAGTACTGCTCTCAGATCTCGCAGACTATCTACACGGAAAAAAAAGTTGTAGTAAAAAACCTCCAAGAATAACGGGTATGATACGTCTCGATGAGATTGAAGATTTTCATACTATAATGCGACTCTAATACCTCCAAAATGGAAATGTCATATGCCAAAGAAAACTAGAATAAAAATACAAGGATAAGTTTTGTAGGTAACCGCGTTGGTTATACAGAAATCCGGGTAAGAACTGAGTTACGGCGACGTCAGACTGGAGTTGTCGAGTGTCGACGTTAGGCACGAGAGATGCCTAGCGTAGAAATGAAAGACCGCGTAGAGTTATTGACGTATTTAATACCTATTTATGACGTCTTATAGTTCCACAATCGATTTGAAACCATAATTTGTAGAATTCAATTAGATTCATGTGCATGAAATTATATTATTATATTAATTTTTAATATAAACAAATATTCACCATAAAATGTTGATCTAAAAATTATTGACAATGTAATGCTAACCATAAATAGATGAAAAAATTTTATTTTATATGTTTTAAAAATTTCTTGATAATTAAAAATTATAATAATAATAACAACAATAACAGATTTTTTTTCCTTAAGAAACTTTGTGATAGTATAGATTATTTCCGAAGTTTTCTTTTATTTACCGTGAATTTTTAATACAATTCTCTACATTTAGAACCATAAATTTTTTCTACGTATATTTGATCTTCAGATATTCATAAAAACGTAATCTTTTGTAAATGAGTTATATCTCACAAACAAAAAAAAGCTATCATTATTAAAAAATTGGTATTAAATTATAAAAAATACCTATTTTTGGACATATTCGGAACGTTGAAATTCATTTTCATGTTGTGAGTCGAAGAGAATTTTTTGGAGAAAACTTGGTAGAAACATGTTTTGAGTCATTTGGAATCGAAATAAGCTTTTTTTTATATGTTCCTCGCGCATGTGTGTGCGTAATGCCCCTGTCGTAAATTATAAATGTTAATAACAGTTAATAACTGTTCAAAATTACTTAAAACTGTTTTTAACTATTTAAAACTGTTTATAAATGTTACAAAATGTAGGATTTTGGACACATTTTCAAATAGTTTTAGGAGATTTAAATAGTTTGAAACAGTTTCAAATAATTTTGAATGATATTTAAAATGAATTAATAATTTGTAATTAATTAAACTATTATTAATTAATAATAATATAATAATAACTTAATTGTTCTTAATCAATTAAACGAATGATATTTGAGAATTATATTTATGAATGATATTTTGAATGATATTTAAGAAGAATTATTAATGGATAATAAATTAAACTATTATTAACTAATTAACAATAGTAATAATTATTAATTAATAATTTGTAAAGAATTAAACTATTATTATAACTATTACAACCTGTTAAAAACTGTTACAAACAGTTATAAACAATTACTAACGTCCAAAATCCTACATTTTATAACATTTTTTAACAGTTTATAATTCATATCAACAGTTTTTAATTTTTTCTAACAAAAATATTTCTGCTAGGGGTAGTACAAATTATCTTATCCGTTTAAGATCTTTAAAAAATAATTTTTTTACTTTCGAGGTTATATTCTTTTTATATTGTTTTTTCAGTTTTATTAAAAAAGAACTTTTCATTTTTTACAAACTTTAAAGTTAATATGGTGCTTCTATTAATGATGGATAAAGTGCAGTATGAAATTCTCTATAATTAACAAAAAAAAAATGAATTTTATGTATATTTACTCCTTAGTTTCAAATTTCCAAAAAATGAGTTGAAAAGTGACTTCTCTATTCGTGATTTGATTTGCGATAACAAAGGCTCACGAAGCGCGCATAGTTAAAACATTTAAGAAAACATAATTTTTCATTAATAGATTATTTCAAAATTAACAAAAGATGTAACAATAAAAAATTTTCTGCTAATATCTCATATATACTGTGTTAGAGTCTACTTTATCGGTCTCTTCAGGTCTGAGACTCTGGCAAGTGACCGAAATTAACGACTCGCGACGATAATTGAAGTTTCTACTTTACCCTCCGAATTACCCTCCGAAGAATCATTAGAGATAAGTATTTAGACAAGCCCCAAAGCCTCTGAGTTGTCATTATTGTGGAAGCGAACACGCGAAACGGCCTCTGCAATTTAGAATAAGATTGAACTACAAAGGAATTAAATATAGGAATTAAAAATATAGAAGTTAATTCGGAGCAAGAAGTTGTGAAACGACGAGGACGTCGTTCTCCTCAACCCCGGAGGTGTCATGGGCTTAGCTCGACCGTCATCCGAGCCCTGATGCATCCGCGGCGTTAGCTCAGTGGTAGAGCGCGGGACTACAAACTTCCGATCCGTCGGTTCGCGTCCCGCCCGTCGCATATTTTTTATGCAACTAACTCGATTTTAATTCATTCTGCTTCCTTTCATACGTAATAGATGCTTGCTCGAGAGCATCACGAGCGTCTAGTTCTTACCATAAAGCGGATGCGTCAGGGCTTGGATGACGGTCAAGCTGAGACCATGACAATACATAGAGAAAGCTTTGGAACGATTAAAAATATTTTCGAGACAAAGAGTGTTTGGAGTGTGCGCGCGCGCGTGTGTGCGTGCGTGCGTGTGTGTGTGTATGTGTGTTTGTGTGCGTGTCCGCATACGCTAGTAGTTATAGTGGCACCATGGGCCGTCAAAACAAACCCCCACCACTGACCACCTGAGGGAGGTGGGAGGGGAGCATTACAGATACCCCTATAACGCCCCCTCCACACCCCCTACAATGGTCGGCGGTGGTGATAGTTTAGCCAGCCTATGGGCCACAATGCATAATTTGTGTGTGTGTGTATGTGTGTGTGTGTGTGTGTGTGTGTGTGTGTGTGTGTGTATGTGTGTGTGTGTGTGTGTGTGTGTGTGTATGTGTGTGTGTATGTGTGTGTGTGTGTGTGTGTGTGTGTGTGTGTGTGTGTGTGCGTGCGTGTGTATCTGTGTGTGTGTGTGTGTGTGTGGGTGCGCGCGAGCGTGAGCGCGAGCGAGGGTTCTCATAAGTACTGCGAGCGCTCTGCGGTAGTATAGTGGGGGCTGGCTAGCGCTTGCTGTTCTGCAACGGTTGGTGCACTCTCTCTCTCCTCTCTCTCTCTCTCTCTCGCTTCCTTCCACACACACACGCACGCACGCACGCACACACACGCACGCGCACGCACAATATTTTTAAAATTAATTAATAATTATAAATAATAGTTTAATAAGAGAGAGAGAGAGAGAGAGAGAGAGATTTACACACACCCACACACACACAGGCGCGCGCGCGCACGCGCACGCACGCACGCACAATATTTTTAAAATTAATTAATAATTATAAATAATAGTTTAATGAGAGAGAGAGAGAGAGAGAGAGAGAGAGAGAGAGAGAGAGAGAGAGAGAGAGAGAGAGAGAGAGAGAGAGAGAGAGAGAGAGAGAGAGAGAGAGAGAGAGAGAGAGAGAGAGAGAGAGAGAGAGAGAGAGAGAGAGAGAGAGAGAGAGAGAGAGAGAGAGAGAGAGAGAGAGAGAGGAATTAGAATTAGAATTGTTGTTTATTAGAAAATGGCTAGGGACCCGGGGTCCAATGTAGCCAAAACATTGTACAATATTTTAACAGAGTTAATATAGTAGTAATATATATTAAACATATTATACATAAAACAGTCGCCGGTTAAAATTCGTGAACGAGAGTGATACAATTATTACAAAATATATAAGAACAACAGTAAGTAAAATATAATAAATTAAAAATTAACAGTAACAAATAAAAAGGTAAAAAAGAGAAAATGTCGCAGCACAATATATACAAATAAATAACCAAAAAAAAAAATGGAAAAATAATATGAGATCGCTTCTATACTATAGCGCAATCTTTTCATATAAGTCTATTAACAACTTCTTGAAGATCGGACGATGATACGCTTGTCTGATGGAATGGGGAAGACCGTTCCACAAGTACTCCGCACGAATATGGAAAGAGAATCGTAGGCAGTTGGTGTCAAATTTAGGAATTTCAAGGTTAAGTGGCGAGATCCTCTTACTACCTAGTTTGTCGCAGTCTCTAAACTGAAACCTGTTAAAGAGGTAGTCAGGCTTCTTAGTACGTAGGACCGTTACTAGTAGACAGATCGCCAGGTAGTCACGCCTGGTTGTGTACATCAAAATGCCATGATTTTTGTAGTCTGGCGTTATGTGCTCAAAAATTTTTGTCCCCGTGGCGAATCAAATGGCGGCATTCTTACACCTACCCAGCTTCTTGTACAGTTCTCTTGAGAGATCTAAGAAAAGTCCTGCGCAATAATCAAGATATGGGAAGACTAGAGACTTAATGAGCGTCATTTTTATGGATGCCGGGAAGAGGTTTTGGTTCCTCCGCAGACGAGCTAGAGCGGCATAGGTCTTCTTAGCAGTTTGATTGCACTGTTCTCTCCAGGAGAGTGAACTTTCAGTGATCCAGACGGTGTGATGACTGTGTTACCGACTAGAATTAGGGGGCATACTATCTGCTTCATTTGACTCATGAAGCCTCTTGATCCAATCCACAACGCTTGGGTTTTACTTGCGTTTATAACAAGTCCATTGTCGACAGCCCACTGTAGTATGTTGGAGATATCACTATTCACCTCATCAACAATATTCTCTATTTGCGAGATATGACCACTGTAATAGATTACGAGGTCATCGGCGTATAGACCATACTTTCAGTGCCTGAGTGATGATGGTAGGTCATTGATGAAGAAGGAGAAGCACGGTGCCCCAAGTATACTGCCCTGAGGAACACCTGAAGTTCGACAGAGAGGAGCAGATACAGCGCCGTCTGACAAGACTACAGCTTGAGATCGCTCGGACAGATACGATTCAAACCACTTACATGCAGAGTCGGATAGACCGATTGAGCGAAGTTTTTCGACCAATAGCCCAATATTGACGATATCAAATGCTCTGGTGAAGTCAAATCCCAGCACAAGCGTAACTTTCTCCGCATTAATTGCTTCTCTAAGGTCGTCAACCAAGTTGACTAATGCTGTGTGTGCTGTATCCCTTGCGAAAGCCGGACTGAAATGAGCAGTAGATATCATTCTGCTCAATATACTTAGAGAGCTGTTTGTACGCAACACACTCTAACAATTTAGCTGCAGCACAGAGGATGCTTATAGGGCGATAATCCGATAGAGCTACTGCTGTTCTTTTCTTTGGGAGGGGGCGTACAAGTGCATGCTTCCATCTTGTCGGAAAAATTCCAGACTGTAACGAAACGTCAAAAATGCTGATGAGCGGTTGCAGGATGACAGGGAGACAGTCCTTCAGGTGACGCAACGGAATCCCATCAGGACCAAGGGCGTTAGAGCGCGCAGAATTAACGGCCTCAAGTATATAAACGACTAAAGAAGTCCCAGTCTGCCGACTGAACGTCTTGGAGAAGTAAGTTCATATTCAGATTCTTGTAACAGCGACGAGTAACAGGCGTGCGATTAAGTGGGATCGCGGGCAGTGCTAAGGACGTAAACAAGAAGTCATGAAAAGAAATATTGGGCACATGCTTTTGCATACACCAAGTAACTTTCGACGAGTCAGAGAAGCACAGGTAATCAATGGCTGAACTAGAATTTTCAGGATGATGTGTGGTCCCGAAGGGCAGTCGCTTATGGTTATGATTATCTAGGAATTCAGCTAGAATTCGACGCCTACAGCATTCCTCATTCCAGTTAATGTTAAAGTCGCCCATTAGGAATACGTAGTCATATGGGCCGCTGCAGCTTGATAGTGCTTTTTCTACGTCCTACCAGTAGCCACCAGCAGGAACGCTGTAGACTAAGCAGCATAGCAGCTTTACCTGACCCAGTCTAAGTTCTATGAATAAGAACTCTGGTCTTTTGACGTAGGTGGTAGACTAGCGAGATTTACATACAACTTTCGTGGGAATCGAGTAGTGAACGTACATCGCCACTCCACCCCTCTGGCCACTCAAGCGGTCTACGCGAAAAATATTATAGCCGTGTACATCGAACTCGCACAATGCCGTGTAAGGTTTTAAATACGTCTCACATGCATCCAGAACATGGAGGTTATGGTCGCGTATCACAGTTTGTATGTCGTGCAGGTGTAGTGGAACTGACTGCGTGTTCAAATGGCCGATATTGATCTTTGATGCCGTTAAGTCACCATTGTGTAGGTTGTGCCTTGTGGTCGTGGTTTGAACACTATCCCCCATAGTTAATATATGCAGTCCTTTGCTTGACTTTCTGACGCAGGATTGGACATTTTGCCTTATCGAAGGCGGTGTGGTCAGTTGTCGTTTGGCCGCTGTCTTTACAGTTAACACGGCAGGGAGAGCGTTTAGTGGTGCACTGCAGAGTACTATGGTTCCTCGCACAGTGGCCGCAATAAGTATCTTTATCACAGTCCTTGGCGACGTGGCCAAATCTCTGGCACCTAAAACATTGCAGAATTGTTACATGGTCGTCACATCGGCAGCAACTGATGCCAACGAAAGCGCGCTGATGTTCGCAAAGTGCGGAGCGACATGCGGGAGGCACTTCTACGACGCAGGACCTGAATATCTTTTTATCGCGTAATGGATACAAATAAACAATTTTGAAGTCGTCGATAGTACTGTCCGGAAATTTTTGACTTACAAGCGCTGCTTTAATCTCATCACTCGTATACTCTACTGGTACGTCGTGTATAATCACGCGCGGATTCTTCCTCACTTTCTCTTTAATTTCAAGACCGGCCTCGTTCAGTGATAAGCAGCGTTTAATATTTTCCACGTTACACGAATCACCGACAATAACAACAGATTTATTTGAGCTGGGGTAAATACGCTTTACTTTTAAACCAAGGTCAATGGGTTTAATAACCTCGAGCAGTTTTTTCTTGATTTCATCAGAGTTCGCAAATTTCAAGATATCGCTTACTTTAGGGCCTATGATTACCCGTGATTCCGCGTCTATTGGTAGACTCTTGCCCTTGCTTAAAAATACATTACTGTCGACTTTACGTGCTTTAGTAGAAGAATCGCGAGCGATGTCAGTAAACGAGGTGCCACCGGTTACTGCAGTGTACGAAGCCGTTTGTGTAAGGGTGTTGACAGCAGCCGACGCTGATTCAATATTCCCACATGCACTCTCGAGACTAGACGTTAGTGAAAGAACGGCATTTTCAGAGGCAATAGAACATAAATAAGCTGTTGATACGGTGTTGAACGCATCACAGAATCCCGTTATCGCCGCACGCAACTTATCTTTCCGTTCCGTGGATTTTTCTTTGGAAAGCGAGAGTAACAGCGCATCACGGTGCAGATTGACGGTTTCGATCAATTCATTGACGTCGGTAGTGCTCAACTTCAGTAGAGTGGGCCCGATGATTCCATCGTCGGGACGAAGTCTTTTCGTCATTATCGACTAAGGTGTCAGCGGTTCCACGAGGTAACAGGCGCCGCATCAAGGCGGCGCCTGTAGAGATAGCGCCCGTTGATAGTGATACAACCTTGAGAATGTTAATTTGAGGTTAGAAATTGTAGAATCTTGCCGTGCAAATTACGCACTCCAGATGAAAAGTGCAGCAGATATGCAAGCCCTCATCGATGCAGTCCGCAAAGCTCGAGTGAACGCTGTAACAGTCAACGCCCGAAGGCAGCCAGAGCAGAACAAGTTGACCAGAATAAAAGGACACCACAGAACACTACCTCACCTTGCGAGACGAGAGAGAGAGAGAGAGAGAGAGAGAGAGAGAGAGAGAGAGAGAGAGAGAGAGAGAGAGAGAGAGAGAGAGAGAGAGAGAGAGAGAGAGAGAGCTATCAATATTAAAAAATTGGTATTAAATTATAAAAAATACCTATTTTTGGACATATTCGGAACGTTGAAATTCATTTTCATGTTGTGAGTCGAAGAGAATTTTTTGGAGAAAACTTGGTAGAAACATGTTTTGAGTCATTTGGAATCGAAATAAGCTTTTTTTTATATGTTCGCTCGCGCATGTGTGTGCGTAATGCCCCTGTCGTAAATTATAAATGTTAATAACAGTTAATAACTGTTCAAAATTACTTAAAACTGTTTTTAACTATTTAAAACTGTTTATAAATGTTACAAAATGTAGGATTTTGGACACATTTTCAAATAGTTTTAGGAGATTTAAATAGTTTGAAACAGTTTCAAATAATTTTGAATGATATTTAAAATGAATTAATAATTTGTAATTAATTAAACTATTATTAATTAATAATAATATAATAATAACTTAATTGTTCTTAATCAATTAAACGAAGGATATTTGAGAATTATATTTATGAATGATATTTTGAATGATATTTAAGAAGAATTATTAATGGATAATAAATTAAACTATTATTAACTAATTAACAATAGTAATAATTATTAATTAATAATTTGTAAAGAATTAAACTATTATTATAACTATTACAACCTGTTAAAAACTGTTACAAACAGTTATAAACAATTACTAACGTCCAAAATCCTACATTTTATAACATTTTTTAACAGTTTATAATTCATATCAACAGTTTTTAATTTTTTCTAACAAAAATATTTCTGCTAGGGGTAGTACAAATTATCTTATCCGTTTAAGATCTTTAAAAAATAATTTTTTTACTTTCGAGGTTATATTCTTTTTATATTGTTTTTTCAGTTTTATTAAAAAAGAACTTTTCATTTTTTACAAACTTTAAAGTTAATATGGTGCTTCTATTAATGATGGATAAAGTGCAGTATGAAATTCTCTATAATTAACAAAAAAAAAATGAATTTTATGTATATTTACTCCTTAGTTTCAAATTTCCAAAAAATGGTTGAAAAGTGACTTCTCTATTCGTGATTTGATTTGCGATAACAAAGGCTCACGAAGCGCGCATAGTTAAAGCATTTAAGAAAACATAATTTTTCATTAATAGATTATTTCAAAATTAACAAAAGATGTAACAATAAAAAATTTTCTGCTAATATCTCATATATACTGTGTTAGAGTCTACTTTATCGGTCTCTTCAGGTCTGAAACTCTGGCAAGTGACCGAAATTAACGACCCGCGACGATAATTGAAGTTTCTACTTTACCCTCCGAATTACCCTCCGAAGAATCATTAGACATAAGTATTTAGACAAGCCCCAAAGCCTCTGAGTTGTCATTATTGTGGAAGCGAACACGCGAAACGGCCTCTGCAATTTAGAATAAGATTGAACTACAAAGGAATTAAATATAGGAATTAAAAATATAGAAGTTAATTCGGAGCAAGAAGTTGTGAAACGACGAGGACGTCGTTCTCCTCAACTCCGGAGGTGTCAGGGCTTAGCTCGACCGTCATCCGAACCCTGATGCATCCGCGGCGTTAGCTCAGTGGTAGAGCGCGGGACCACAAACTTCCGATCCGTCGGTTCGCGTCCCGCCCGTCGCATATTTTTTAGGCAACTAACTCGATTTTAATTCATTCTGCTTCCTTTCATACGAAACAGATGCTTGCTCGAGAGCATCAGGAGCGTCTAGTTCTTATCATGAAGTGGATGCGTCAGGGCTCGGATGACGGTCGAGCTGAGCCCATGACAATACATAGAGAAAGCTTTGGAACGGTTAAAAATATTTTCGAGACAAAGAGTGTTTGGAGTGTGCGCGCGCGCGCGTGCGTGCGTACGTGCGTGCGTGCGTGCGTGCGTGCGTGCGTGCGTGCGTACGTGTGTATGCGTGTCCGCATACGCTAGTAGTTATCGTGGCACCATGGGCCGTCAAAACAAACCCCCACCACTGACCACCTGAGGGGGGGAGGGCATTATAGATACCCCTATAACGCCCCCTCCACACTCCCCGACAATGGTCGGCGGTGGTGATAGTTTAGCCAGCCTATGGGCCACAATGCATAATTTGTGTGTGCGTGTGTGCGTGTGTGTGCGTGTGGGCGTGTGTGTGTGCGTGCGTGCGTGCGTGCGTGGGTGCGTGCGTGCGTGCGTGGGTGCGCGCGAGCGCGAGCGAGGGTTCTCATAAGTACTGCGAGCGCTCCGCGGTAGTATAGGGGGAGCTGGCTAGCGCTTGCTGTCCTGCAACGGTTGGTGCACTCTCTCTCTCTCTCCCTCTCTCTCTTCCTCTCTCCCTCCCTCTCTCTCTCTCGTTCCCTCCCACACAGACACACACACACACCTGTGTCGAGTTGCTAGTCTCGCATCAGGCGCCTCCCCAGGTGGCGGATAGGGGAAAGCTCGTCAGATATGAAGGGCACCGGGGAAATAAAATATCCGGGGCGGACCAAAACTAGCTAGGGGAAGGCACCCCGAACACAAACCAATCATGGACGTAGTGAATGAGACATACGAATTACCCCAAATGGGTGCCCTCAGTAGAGGGGTTAATACCACCACCGATTCCGATCGGGTGAAAGCCCCGGTGGTCGGTGCAGGCTCCACGGATTTTGGGGGGAGCCACATACACTATAGAGATGATAAACTTTTGGCCCTTACTGCGGCTCAAAAGACGAGCGAAGACGTAAAGACGGAAGTAGTGTACGAAATGGAAGACCAAGGAAAGGAGCAGGATAAAGAGACTTGGTCGTTAAAGCTCCTTAAAGAGAAAGTCGAAGCTCTGGTGGCGTTTATCTTGGATAAGAAAAACATACACAGGTTTTTCAACAGGAGTTGAAGACTATAGCAAAGGCTACTAGCAGAGCACTAAAGGACTTTACGAAGACCAAAGCAGGTACTCAGTCGAAGATCAGAAGTAGTAAGGATCGAGAGAGCCGAACCTCTCCCTCCTTCGTCCAGAGACAGATGGACCAGACTCCTAACAAGCGTTGGAGAACATCACCGCTGCAGGACACGACGATCACGAAGAAGACGAAAAGGGCGGCAACGACGCAGTCCCCACCGCCCACCCTAGCCAGAGAGACACCTTGAGAGGTGGCTGAAACACGGAAGACGAAGAGGAAGAAGAAGAATAAAGAGGAAGACAAAGGGAACAATGGTACCTTGAGTCAAAAAGGCACCAGAAATCAAAGACCGCCACGGACAAGACCAACCCAACCGAATGCCCTTATTATAAGGGCTGCCGACGGTGAGTTATATGCTGATATCTTAAGGAAGATGAAGGCGGATCCAAAACTGAAGGTAGTTGGCGAAAGCGTAAACAGGGTACGCAAGACGGCGGCTGGAGACCTGCTTCTGGAACTTCAACGCACAGCAGAAGGGAAGGCAACGGAACTTCAACAAGTGGTACAAGGAGTGCTAGAAGAGGGTACCAAAGTAAGGACCCTACAAGGCGTAGGAGTCTTTGAAATAAAGGACCTTGATGTACTAACTAGCAAGGAGGACATTGTAGAGGCGGTACGCAATGAGTTCCAAGATAGCGAACTATCCCCAGCTGAGGAGATGATAATAAAGTCATTGCGGAAGGCATACGGTGATACGCAGACGGCTGTCATTCAAATGCCATCAAAGAAGGGCATAAAGTAAGAGACTGTGAAAACAAACCGAGCTGCGTACTCTGCCAGGACAAAGGTGCAGTAGGAAAAATGGACCATGCTGCCGGTAGTTATGCATGCCCAGTCTACCGAGTGGCAGTAGCAGTACTAGATAGACAAAAAAAATGAAAATAGCGCAGTTAAATCTAAATCATTGTGCGACTGCACAGGACCTACTGAATCAGTACGTCCGCGAAACAGAGGTGAATATAGCAATCGTGTGCGAACAGTACAAAGATCTAGACGAACCATCGTGGGATATGGACAGCACCGGTAAAACAGCGATCTGGGCATGCGGTGATACTGCTTTTCAGGAAAAAATGATAGACCGTGAAGAAGGATTTGAACGCGTTAAGGTAGCAGGTATACATATTTACAGCTGCTACGCTTCCCCCAATGCGTCAATCGAGCAGTTCGAATATCTGTTAGATCGGCTTGTGCAAGATACTGCAGGAAGGAAACCGACACTGATCGCAGGTGACTTCAATGCCTGGGCTGTGGAGTGGGGCAGTCAAAGGACAAATCAGAGAGGTCGAACACTATTGGAAGCATTCGGGCTCTTAGATTTGGTCTTAATTAGCCAGGGATCTACTTACACCTTTAGAAGAGGAGACACCGGGTCTGTGGTAGATCTGACTTATGTTAGCAGCTGCCTTATTGGCGCAGTTGACGCATGGACAGTGAGTGAACACTACACAAATAGTGATCACCAGACCATAATAATGGAAGTAGGAAAACCAAGAAAAGGATCCAGCGTTAGTGTACAGACCAAGAGAGTCGGTTGGAAAACGAAGGACTCTGACAAGAAGATATTTCTGTTGCACTGGAAGAAATGGAGCTATCTGGGACGCCGAACAATAAAGCGAAACTGGCGATGGAAATAATTACTAGAGCCTGTGACGCTGCTATGACAATAAGAGTGACCAGCCATAGGCGACCACCAGTATACTGGTGGGACATGGACGTCGAGAGTGCCCGCAGCGAGTGTCACCGAACTAGGAGGCAGGAACAACGGGCAAGGAAGAAATACTACAAGACTGGTCGAGGTCAGGAAATAGTGGAAGCCCGAAATCAGGAAATGAAAGACGCTAAACGGAAACTCAAGAAGAAAATCCGGGACAGCAAACGACGGTGTGTTAAAGAATTACAGGACGAGGTAGAGTTGGATCCCTGGGGTCGACCGTACAAGGTGGTGATGAAGAAAATAAAGGGAAGCTATGTACCCCCTCCCAAGTGCCCGGAACTATTACACCGGATTGTCAGTACTCTGTTCCCCAGACAGCTGGAGGAACCATGTGTTATCGAAGCGGGGATAAGTGAGGACGCCTCTCCCCAAATCACAAAGGAGGAACTGCTAGCTGCATGCAAAAGGGTAGGAAATAAGAAGGCTCCGGGTCAAGATGGCATTCCCAATATGGCATTGAAACATGCTATCTGCGCACACCCAGAGGTTTTTGTAGACTTGTACAACTCATGTCTCGAAGAAGGAAAATTTCCCACTATTTGGAAGACACAGGCGCTTGGTGCTACTGCCAAAAGGAAAGAAGCCGCCTGATGACTCAGCCTCGTACAGACCACTCTGCATGCTGGATACACCGGGGAAGATCCTAGAACGCATACTCTGCGTTAGAATGGACCAGGCTATTGAAGGCGCAGGAGGACTGGCGGAACACCAGTATGGTTCTCGCAAGGAGCGTTCTACCCTGGACGCAGCTGGTTTGGTAATTGACACTGCGCGAACAGCGATAAATGGAGACAGATGAAAAGGAGGAACAAAGAAGTACTGCGCTATTGTTACACTGGATGTAAAAAATGCATTTAACTCAACCAAATGGAGTAAAATACATGAGGCGCTCCGAAAGCGAAATGTGCCTCTCTACATAAGAAGGATGATGTCCGACTATTTAAAGGACAGAATCTTACTATATGATACTGAGAATGGCACAGAGAGTTATGAAGTCACAGGAGGCGTTCCCCAAGGCTCAGTGCTTGGTCCACCGACTTGGAATATCATGTACGATGGAGTACTTAGACTACGACTACCTGAAGGGGCAACGTAATAGGATTTGCAGACGACATAGCTATAGTCGTGGTAGCGAAACACATAGAAGATGTTAAAACAATAGCAGACGAGGCAATTTGGATAATACACGATTGACTAACAGAAACAGGGCTGGAATTAGCCAGCCACAAGACAGAAGTTATCCTGATTTCGAGTAGGAAGAAGCTAGAGACGGTAACACTGATGGTGGATGGACATGAGATTGTATCTCAACCGACCATCAAGTACTTAGGCATCACCATTGATGCAAGATTGACATTCAAACAGCACCTTGAAATTGTGAGCGATAATCACACAGCTCTATCACGATTGATGCCAAATGTAGGAGGGGCAAGTCAAAATCGAAGGTTACTCTTAGCCAGTGTAACCACATCGATTATACTGTACGGGGCCCCAGTATGGGCTGATGCCATGCTGGTAAAAACCTATGCACGAGCGATGGCTACCGTGTATAGGCGAAGGGCGTTAAGGGTGGCGTCGGCTTATCGTACGGTATCGGACGAGGCGGTGTGCATCATAGCAGGTACACCGCCCATTGACCTCTTAGCCATGGAGAGAAAGGACGTGTACGAAGCAAGAAGGTGTGCAAACGACAACATCCGGAGGGAAATCTGGGAGGTCGCAAGAAAGAAGACGATGACTATATTGCAAGCAAGATGGGATGCCAGCGAAAAGGGGCGATGGACACACCATCTCATACCAAAGTTAGAGGACTGGATTGACAGGAGACACGGGGAAGTTAATTACTACCTCACACAACTTCTCACCGGACATGGATGCTTTCGAGCTTACCTGTACCGATTTAAGCTAGAAGACTCTCCAAGCTGCCCAGTATGTTTGGATGCAAACGAAGATGCAGAGCACGTCTTCTGTGACTGCTCGCGATACCGACAGGAGCGAGAAGAACTCGAAAGTTATCTCCAGATCAGAGTGACTCCCGAGTCTATTATGACGACGATGCTGACTTCAGAGGATGGATGGAGCGCTGACAGTAATTATGCTGCGAGCATACTCAAAAAGGTCAGGAAAGACGAGGAAGGAAGAAGAAGACGAGAGATGCGGCACGAAGCTTACGACCGGACGATGCGGTAAGAAGTAGACGGAAGAAGTAAAAGTACAGGAAGGGCTGCAAGATGCAAGAAATGACGACCTCATGCAACAAGAGTAGGCAGAAGCCGTACGCTCCCCTGCGAAGGATTGCTTTGCGGCTGTACCGCGGGGATACTGAGCTAAGAAAATAAGAGGTGGAGTTTTAGTGGGTATACCTGGCGCTGGCCCGCGCCAGGGGAGTCCCACACGAGGGGAGTCCCGTATGGCTCCTATCAGTGCATTAAGCATTTCTTCAACTCTTCGGAAAAATACACACACACACACACACACACACAGGCGCGCGCGCGCGCAAGCACACGCACAATATTTTTAAAATTAATTAATAATTATAAATAATAGTTTAATAAGAGAGACAGAGAGAGAGAGAGAGAGAGAGAGAGAGAGAGAGAGAGAGAGAGAGAGAGAGAGAGAGAGAGAGAGAGAGAGAGAGAGAGAGAGAGAGAGAGAGAGAGAGAGAGAGAGAGAGAGAGAGAGAGAGAGAGAGAGAGAGAGAGAGAGAGAGAGAGAGAGAGAGAGAGAGAGAGAGAGAGAGAGAGAGAGGCAGGCGAGATCGGCAGGATCCCCACAATCTTACCGTAGAGCGCTCGCTGCTTCAGACCGCTCACTATACACGCAAGTGCCAGACGGCGCAGGGATTCCCCGTCTGACACGGCCCGCTGCTCCGGGCAAACTACACGATCGTGCAGTCAGCCACGGCTACGAGCTATTCGCCTTGTTAAGACCAGCGTCAGCGCCCCTCGCGGCCAAAATTCGAACTGCTTATTAAAGGATAAACACTGCTGATTAGTATGAGCGGTATACAAACCAAGGATTATTTAATTAAAAAATAAAATAAGTAGTGATCCGATGAACGTCTTAAAATCATTTATTGATTTGTCTGATATTATCAGATATATTAGCAATGGCACGAAGGCCTTATGTGGAAGGCGAGAGAGAGTTTATAAGGCAAATCACATAATATTTTATAGGTTAGCCAAAGAACTGTGTTGCACAGTGCTACTAACTCTGCTGAGCAATCAGTATTTTCTTTGGCTAACCTACAAAATATTATGCGATTTGCCTTATAAACTCTCTCGCCTTTCACATAACACCTGTATGATTGCCAATATATCTTACAATATCGGATAAATCAGTAAAAAACTTTTCGACGTTCATACCATCCCTAATTATTTTATTTCTTAATTAAATAAACTTTTCTTCATATACCGCTCATGCTAAATAGCTGTGTTTATCCTTCAATAAGCAGTTCGGATTTTGTCGTGAAGGGCGCTGACACTGGTCTTAACAAGGCGAATAACTCCCCACCATCGGTAGTAGTAGTGGGAAGCAGCTGCAGCTTCCCCCTGCGTCGACACACACACACACACACATATACACACACACACACAATATTTATAAATAAGTATACACACACGCACACATTTTTAATAATAATATTTAAATAATTATAAGAATACTTACATCATCATTTTCCGGAACTTCGGCTACTGTGGTGGTTGTTATTAATTACTACACACTTTGTCACTTTGTCATAGTTTTTACCACTGTCACTTAGAACTAAACAATATGCTAATATTCTATAGCTATAACTATTGGCTATGTCGTCCTCATTATGGATCCAGCGTTCCTCTCTTGTGGCGGCGAAGCGATGTCGTGAACCAGCTCGGGGTAAACGTCGATATCAGCGAGTACTTCTTCAATGTTCTGTATAATAGGGTAGAGAGATTTTGTCGTGTCGAAAACTTACGGCAAACTGGAGGACAGCAGGGTGCTCTAACCATCATTTTTGTAAAAGTTTGTGAAAACTGAAGCATAAGCTACAGTCTTATCACGTCTAGAGTCTGTAGAAACTTGCAGAAAATCGGATTCTGGATTCATATTACACATGACGGAGGAAGTAGAAATTATTTTTCAAATAACTTCTAAAATCATGCGAAAATAAGAGATGGAACAAAACCCTCGGTTTACTCTTATTACGTCTGGGGAATACTCGAAAATTCTTTTCTCACGAAAGCATTCAATCTCAGCCGATATCAGAGACATTTGTCTACTATATTATCTAAATAATTTATAAATTATTTAAGAAAAGTTCATATAAGCACTGATTCAGCGCTTGTACACCGTTTTACCCAAGAAATATTTTAAATTATTAGTTTATGTTTAACTATTCTTTATTTAAGTTTATTTATTATAAAACTATGTTTAGGAAATGCCTATTTATTAATTTTACATAAAAAGTGAATATTAATATAAAATTAAATCGGCCCGAGTTAGCAGAGAAACATCTGAGTGAGTAGGTTTATTAAAAAGCTACAAAAAATAGAATGATAACCACTGCATTAGGGGCCATCCCACTAGCACACGTTAAGCTACACCTACTTTATGTGTATCGCCTTGAAAATTTTTCGTTGGCTGTCTTATCATAAGTACAACGAATGAGGTGTCATCGCTTCTATGCCAAGTAGTCCGTCATAATGGCGAACTGACCAGTTATCATTAACATTACTACAATTACTCTTACTATTGTTGTTATTATCATCATTGTTACTATTTTTATTATAAATATTATCAATCATTGAATACGCTTTTTCCGAATTAATATTGTTTCTATTACAAATTTTCATTTTTTCCACAATTTTTTGTATTTTAAAATTTTGCTTCCTCCTAGAGGAAGCTTTGTGATAGTAAATTTTTGAGTTGTTGTAAAAACATGTCATAATTGTGTTCCGAGGTGTTAGGAATCAAAATACATGATTTTTGAAAAATGTCTGTATGGATGTGTGTGTGTGTGTGTGTGTGTGTGTGTGTGTGTGTGTGTGTGTGTGTGTGTGTGTGTGTGTGTGTGTGTGTGTGTGTGTGTGTGTGTGTGTGTGTGTGTGTGTGTGTGTGTGTGTGTGTGTGTGTGTGTGTGTGTGTGTGTGTGTGTGTGTGTGTGTGTGTGTGTGTGTGTGTGTGTGTGTGTGTGTGTGTGTGTGTGTGTGTGTGTGTGTGTGTGCGTGTGTGCGTGTGTGTGGGTGCGTGTGTGTGTGTGTGTGTGTGTGTGTGTGTGTGTGTGTGTGTGTGTGTGTGTGTGTGTGTGTGTGTGTGTGTGTGTGTGTCTGTGTGTGTGTGTGTGTGTGCGCCTGGACCCCAGCTCCTACTCGGTCGATTTTGACAGGACAGGTCTCATTTTTTTTGTTTTTTTTTTGCGTGATGGCGGGTCAAAAATCAGTTTTTTGATTGGGGCGATGCGTTTTTGTTTTTTTTTTTCAAATTTTCGATTTTCTCAAAACTGTTTTTTGATTTTTTTTAATGATAGGATCGAGTTATTCGAATCTGATGGGTAGCGTTCGAAAGAGAATTAAAATACCTATATTTTCTAAAAAAAAAGTTTCTAGCTATCACGGTTCTTTTGTTATTAACAAAAACTTGTTTTTTTTTAGAAGCTTATAACTCCTAAACTTAACGGTCAATTTTTTTGAGAAAAATCATGATAATACAGAATATAAATAGCTATAATCTGTTAAAATTTGAATACATTCTGTAGGCTAGATTTTGAGTAAAAAATTGAAAAATGAAAAAAATCAGTTTTGTATGTCCAACGATTACAAGAGTAAAATTGACTTGATGACTTCAAAATTCCTTTTAGAGGTAGATTTTTTATAGTTCTCAGTCCAGTTCTTTGGGCAAAATGATTGGTCCATAAATTTCAGAGATATTTGAGGTTAAAAATTTTTTGACATTTTTTAAAAATCGTAATTTCTCGAGAACGGCTCTATGTATCTGAATGGGGTAGGTGGCATTCGAAAAAGAATTAAAATACCTATATTTTCTATAAAAAATTAATTTTCTATCTACCACGCTTCTTTAGTTATCATCAAAAACAAAAACGTGTTTTTTTTTAAAACTCATAACTCCAATGATGTGTAACAAAATGAATTAAAATGTTTAAAAATTATATCTATTATAATCTATTATAATTATGAATTATGCATTATGAATGCATTATATTCTACATTATTATAATTTATTTGTGAGTTATGAACTTTTTTAAGAAAACACGTTTTTGTTAATAACAAAAGAACAATGATAGCTATAAATTTTTTTTTTTTCTAAAAAAATATGAATTATGAAATATAAAAAAAAACACTTTTTTGTTAATAACACAACAACCGTGACAGCTATTTGTATAATAATAAAATATAGATATTTTACTTCTATTTCAAATGAAAACTTTATTTATCAGTTCAAAATTTATATAAATTTGATACAAATAAATAATAAATAAATAAATAAATTTAAAAATTAACAATTTTTAATATTAATAAATGAATTTAATTATAATTATGCAATAAATTTTTTAAAAAATTATAAATTTTGTTATTAAAAATTAATTAAAGGAATCAAAAAATTAAGGTTGAGGAAGCTACGGGCCAATGAATTGGCAGCGGTTTTTTTTAATGTTTAGTGTCAATATTATGTAACATTCTATCATTATTTTCAGATTGAGTAAAGAAGAATTTATTTAGTATGTCATCAGAAGTGTTATCCTTTAAAAATCTAACTATTTCACCTGCTTTATTTTTTAAGAACTGAATGTGGATGCATAAATCCACAATTTCCACATACAGTAAAGCCTTCTTGAAAGTATTCAAATACTTATAAAATTTTTTGTTACCAGTTTTACTGTGAAAAAATAAAGGTTTTAAGTTAATTTTAACATTGACAATATGTGTGGGAAAGATTTCTCTTGTTCGGCAACTAGTTAGAAATTTTATTTTTCACTCACAATCAGAATTAATAATCATTCTTTCGACTGTTATCCATTCTTTGAAAGCTTTATAAATTCGGTGTCCATAAGTGTCAACAATATGTTTGAAAACCTTATCGTCTTGGTAGCTTCCATCCTTGCAGAATAGTTTGCAGAACATCGACTGGTAGGAGTATCACTCAACCCCCCTTGTTTCTTTTGATTTCTTCGAAACACTCGTGCAATATATTTGAAATAAAAGATATAAGACATTTGGTTTACGAGACCCTTTATTGTCGATTAAATAGATACCGTTTCGGTGTCTGGTTTGCCACCCTTAAAACCAAAAAATAGAATCATAACCACTGCATTAGGGGTCACCCCACAGCACACGTTAAGCTACACCTACTTTATGTGTATCGCCTTGAAGATTTTTCGTTGGCTGTCTTATCATAAGTGCAACGAATGAGGTGTCGTCGCTTCTATGCCAAGTAGTCCGTCATAATGGCGAACTGACCAGCCGGTATAATGGTTTATTTATAACTATATTCACATGTGCCACTTTCTTAACTTATATGTTCCTGATACATACTACAAAAAACTGTAATAAAAATTCATTTATTATGATTTCCAAGTACACAAACTCCCCTTTACGTAAACTTCAAGGCAGGATGAGAAAATAGAGAGAGTTTAGTACACTGATCAACGTATTGGTACGGTATTGGCAAAATTTACTACCGGAAATTACGGTCAGATCGATTCGCGGTATTAGACTTTTTTATAACGTACCATATCTTCTTTTAAATGAAGATGTTTTGGAACCTCATTGCTTGATCGATTTCATTATCGATACATTGATCAGTCTAATCGATGGTTATATCAGCTCGCGGTATTATACTTTTTTACTACCCACTTTACCCTCTAACAGTACCGCATATTTATAACTTTCATTAACCAATTAATTTTGTTATTGATTCGGTATTAGTAAGGTATTGGTACGGATATCTTGAAAAGTTACATTCACATTAATTCGCGGTATTGTACTTTATTGTTAGATGCAACATTCTCTTTTTATTGGTGGTATTTTGGAACTTCACAGGCCGATCAATGTATTGATCAACCCAATCAATTTTCATATCAGTTCAGAGTAACAGTTTTACTACACATTGTATCCATCTATTTATCGTATTTTATAACTTAGTCGTAGAAATTATTTTATGGAATTTTTTATAATTCTGAGTGTTTTAATAGTACATTTCGATACTAGTGCGAGGATTTGATTTTCCCCTCGTGTGACTGTTTGCACCCAAGCGAAGCGAGGGTGAAAAGGTCACACGAGGAGAAAATCAACTTCTCACACAAGTGTCGAACGGTATTTTTTGACACGACGTGCGAGAAGTGAGATTTTTGCACGCATCGTTTAACGCAGCGTGCGAGAAATCGAACTTCTCGCACGGAGTTTCAAAAAAAGATTTTTCGGTGATTTTTCATTATAATATATTAAGCTGCGATTATGTTTTTAGACTTTTTAAATTCAAAAGTGCCTATTCCTCAAAATTTCGCTGCGTTACTCTGCATTCTTTTATTCCGTCCCCACCGTAAAATCCGTAGTTTCATACTCTTTGATGTGTATATAAGCCGTCTTAAACGATATTTACACCACAGTTCAGTTTGTCTGCGCCCAGAAACTATCAAAGATTAGTTGAACCAGTACACTGTTACATACTTATAAAAATTTCCAGACATACTTCTATCACACGTTAAAGTGAGTTCTTCTTAAAATATTAAATACTACCACTCTCTCTTAAATTGTTAATATTGTAACAAGGAGAATTTTAAAATGGAAAATAACTTGTTAGATGATACCTGATTTCAACATGGTCTTCGATGAAACTCGTACACATATGGCAATTTTAAATGTCATTGAACGAGTCGAAACTCCCGAAGCATATGACGAAGATCATTGGACCAATGAAAATTCATTATTCAATACTGTTGAATCAATAAATAGAGATTTAAAAAATTAAGATGACTTAGAAAAAAGTAACAAATACATATAACTTATTCTTGACTGTAATGTGCATCATACAGAAAAATTACTTAAAAAAAAAAATAATCTATGTAAACAATTAAATAAAATTACAAAACATTTATTATTATTAAATCAAAATTTTGAGCGGAAGTTTGAATAGCAACAGAATCAAATTAATGAATTAAAAAGTGAAATTGAAAAATTGAAGCTGAATAAAAACACATCAAAATAAATACCGTATTTTCTTATAAACCTATGACCTCTTTAACAGTATTTTTAAATATATCTCATTATGATAATAAATGCTTTATAAAATTTTGTAAAATACTTGTCGCTTCTTATTTTAGGAATGATTTTTATATGGTTCATGATGTAAAAAAATACTTAAACTTTCTAAATCATTATACCTATAATTAATTTAATGGTTTATTAACACTCGTAACACCATACCCTCACACTCACGCACACACACACACATACACACGCACGCACGCACGCACGCACGCACGCACGCGCGCACGCACACACACCACACACACACAAACATACACACACACACACACACACACAATCTAGAAATGATTACATTCTCGAAGATTAGGAAAGATTGTTAGAGTGTGAGTGTTTATGGATACTTTATATACAAAGGGGTACTTTATTTATCTGTCATTTTAATCTTGGATGCATATCTACTAAAGCATGATAATACTGAAAAATGTTTGCTCAGAATAGTAATCAAAACTCTAAATTCCAATGTCGCCAAGTACTATCCATACTGTATGGATTAAATAAATCGTACTGTAAGAAACTTACAGTTGGTCTAGAAAGCCATGTTATTGGCTGTGGTGATTTCGGCCCTGTTCTTCGTCTAAGTGATCAAAATATTGCGGGTATACCACTTACGCATACCGAGTGCATCTGCTTTGAAGAAAGTTTTCCCAGGATTGACGAATTCTTTGAATCTGAAGGAAACGAAATGGTTGATCAAAAAATATCTTGCGGTACCAGCTTTAGCATAAGGTTCATGATAAGTTTTTCTGATAAAGCTTTTGAGCTGATAGACGAAACACAAGAGAAAAATCATACAGGTGATCCACCAACAAAGAAACGCTTTCAATCAAGATTGGTGTATAATAAAACAATCTATGGTCAGCTCAAACACATCACTAGAAATGTAGACAATAGGATTAAATATCTGTTAAATGCGTGCAAAGATATAAAATATGTATTTAATGAAATTTGTAGCTATACGAAAGAGAAATTACAAGAAAAAAATCAATTATCACAATATACACAGTTTACATTTTATGATGTACATTCTATAACAAGCACATTTTATACCCATAATGTTAATAAGTTACATAAAATCTTGAAAAAAAATAATTTAAGTATGTTAATAGATGATGCCTATATTTTGATGTATGAACTTGCATCTTTACGGTTGAAGGATATCGATCATGTTATGAACAAAAATATTAATCAATAAATGTATTAAAATATCAATCTTGTTTTTCCTGACCTTTCACACGTTAGGTATATGACCGTAATACATGAATTATATTTCAATTAAAAATCTGCTTGTTTCTTAATTATCTCTTATTTTAAAGTAATAAACTTAGCATAAATAAATCTGTCGAAAGTGGTAGCGACAGTGGTGAAAGGCTCAAGAAGTACATTAAATAGTTTGATATAACACATCAAGCTTTTCGATTCACATTAGGCTTATTGATTCACATTAAGCTTTTCGTCTCATATTAAGCTTTTTAGTACACGTTGAGCGCGTTTATCACAAGTTTTGTAGCTACAAACTAGCTCCTCACTTCTATTAGCTTATCAATTCAAATTAGCTTATCACTTCAAATTAGCTTACCACATCAAATTAACTTGTCACTTCAAATTAACTTGTCACTTCAAATTAACTTGTCACTTCAAATTAACTTGTCACTTCAAATTAACTTGTCACTTCAAATTAACTTGTCACTTCAAATTAACTTGTCGGTTCATCAGCAATCTGATTTCTCAAAAAGCTTGTGACACGCGGGCGCGGCCGCCGCGCCGCCGCCGCCGCAAACCTCGAGACTTATAAAAAATATTATCTGTGTTGATGAAACAGTTTTTGTCATGGATCCACGGTGGAAACATCCTTGGACATCTATGATTTGTGGTCCCACATCATGTGGAAAAACCATGTTTGTTAAAAACTTTTTAAAACATATAGATGGTCTGAGTAACGTACACTTTGATCGAATAATAGTTTACTATTCCGAATGGCAATCAACGTATAAAGAACTGGGTGATGATACCGAATTTCACGAAGGCTTGCCCAAAAATTCAGATTTTGTCGACGACTCCAGACCAAAATTGATAATTATAGACGACTTGATGCGTGAGTCTTCGGGTGGTGTTATTGCCAATCTTTTTACGAAGGGCAGACATCATAATAATTTAAGCGTAATATTCATCACACAAAATCTTTTCCACAAGGGCCAACATGAAATCTCGTTAAACTCTAATTATATAGTTATTTTCAAAAGCCTAGGGATAAATCCCAGATACAGTATCTAGCTCGCCAAGTGTGTCCTGAAAATCCACAATTTCTACAAGAGACTTATCTTGATGCAACTAAACAGGCACACTCCTATTTATTACTTGACTTACGCCAAGATACACCTGATAATTGTCGTTTCCGTAGTAATATATTTCCGTTTGATAAATACCAATATGTTTATGTTCCCAAGAAATCTATAAAAGGTAGCGAACTTGGGAATAACATAGCAGTCATACGATTGTAATGGGGCCGAGTAGACGCAAACGTCTTGGACAAAAAAATTTAAATACTTTAAAAGCTCTGCTTCATTTCGATAACAATCAACGAAGTACTTTATTACGAGAAGCAGATAAAAAACTTGTTATTCTCATTTGCGAATGTGGTTTAAATATTTTACGTGGTAACGTGCCTTTGAACAAAAACTATAAAAATAAATTGAAAAAGTACGTTTTATTCTTAAGAAAATTAACTGATTCTTCGCAAAGTTTGAAAAATAAAAAGAAGTTGATTATCAAATACCAGACTTGTTTACCACTCATCTTGGTACCTGTGATAAAACTATGGAGCATGCAAGAAAAATGATTTTGATCCCTGAAGAAAGTATAAACAACATACATTATCGCCTATCAAATGAAAAATTGGTTACTATGCAAACACCGGGTACACCAACGTCGCGACTAGACAAAGAAATGAGCGAAATTATAAATTCGACCTCAATTCAAGATGATCGTGAAAAATATGCAATGTACCAACAAGCATTGGAATCAATGTTGAATGTATAACTCCATCCATTTTTTTATTAAATAGTTGAGGACGATCTTTGGAGGCAAAATGAAATGATCTTATTTCTTTATGGCAACGTTTCGTTGGCTTAGTACGCCAACCTCGTCAGTTCGAAATTATAAACGTATATATCATACGTCGATCAGATGTTATTCTCGACTACAGTCTTGCCTCCAAAGATCGTCCTCAACTATTTAATAAGCATTGGAATGTTTTGTTATAAAAAAAATGATAGTACAAATAAGTTTCAAGTGAGTAGTGTAAATGTCCCCGGAGATACCGATGAAGTAGGCAAAGTAAATGTCGGCGAAGATACCAATGAAGAAAACAGCAATGAGAGCATAATAAACTGTGTACCACCAAAGTTTCAATTTAAAGCAAAACAGTCATTACAACGATTGCATGATTTTGGTGATGTCACATGGGATGCTCCTGGTAAGATTACCATAGATGGCAGCATCGTCAAAGGTGGAAACATAGTAGACTTGATTAACGATACTGTGAGAAATAGAAAACAAGCGTTGTCAAGTGGTTATGGTCAGTTTGCCCAAGCACTTCGTAAAGCAAATACACCACGAGAATTTGTTGTTAACGATAAAATTTGGGAGATTGTTTCTTCACCACAATCTGTCAGCGGCGAGGAAGAAACTCAACAGTCTGATAGCGAAGTAACAAACGGAAAACCATCCGATAAAACATCTCGAAGAAAGTTGAGAAAAAGATTACGTCCCGAATAAACACCTAGGCACGTTACAAGAGTTCGTATTCTTCCATGGGATCGCCTGGAGGAAACATTGAAGAAGATTTGATCACACACCCCGAATCAACTCTTGTAGATAATTTAATCAATCTTTTACCTTTTGAAATACATGCTCCATTTTTGTGGACCTGGTACACGCCTAAACGAAAGGTTAGCGAAAGGTGAGAAAGGTGTCAACCCACTTGACGATTATTGTCGTGAACATGATATAGCATATGCAAACAGTGGTGGTGGTGACCGTAGCAAAGCTGATTGTTTGCTGGCCAAGCGTGCATTTGCGCGTTTGTTGTCTAAAACAGCTACAACTAACGAGAGAAGTGTGGCTTTGGTCACAACTTGTTGTATGATTAGTAAAATAACTTTTGACAAGTTTTCCTTGTACATTAAAAAAATAATTAAAAAAAACATAAAAAAGAAACTACAAAATTTTAAGAATAAGATAAATGGAAAAAACGTTAAATAATTTTTTTTATCGACCACCGAAATCACCAGCCTATGCCGATGCATACAACCTTCTAAAAACAGTTGGTAAAAAACATGATCACAAAAAAATTATCAAATGGCTTGAAAGTCAGGATGCTTATACTCTACATAAGCCTGTACGCCGTCATTTCCCACATAGGACTTATGACGTTCGTAAACCTTTTGATGTGTGGGAAGGAGATCTCGCTGATTTACGATCATTAAAAACCTATAACGACGACAACACGTATCTACTTGTGGTTATAGATGTTTTATCAAAATTTGCATGGGTTCAACCAATTCGTAACAAAACATCGAAAAGTGTCGCTACAGCTTTTGAGCGTATTTTGGCACAGTGTAAAGGGCAGCACCCTATAAACTGATAAAGGTAAAGAATTTCTCGGTAAGGAGATGCAACAAGTTTTAAAAAAAAATAGCATAAATTACCGCGTGGTTAGAAATCCTGATATTAAAGCAGCTGTGGTGGAAAGGTTTAATAGAACATTGAAGGGTTGATTATGGCGATATTTTACTCATACAAACACGTACAGATATATTGATATTTTACAAAAAATTGTTGATGCTTACAATAGTTCTTGGCATTCTGGTACTAAAATGGTTCCTGCTAAAGTTAATTTGTACAATGCCGCAAAAGCACGCCAAAACCTAGCCCAACGATACAATAAGACTCGTATCCGATATCCTAAATACAAGGTGGGTGACTTGGTACGTGTCAGTCGTGCCAAACTGTTGTTCAAGAAAGCATATGAAAGTGGCTGGACTTTGGAATTGTTCCGAATTATACGTATATCTACTGAGAGACAACCACCTGTTTATACTTTGGAAGATCTTGACGGTGAACCAATCGAAGGTTTTTTCTACGAAGAAGAACTTCCCAGAGTACAAAAAGATTTGCATACCGAATCATTTCAAATAAATAAGATTCTAAAAACTAAAGGTAAAGGGAAAAACAATAGTATATTACGACACAAGGCCAGGAAGTTGGATTTGCTCCGATGCGCGCGCGTCGATGCGCGCCGGCCAGGGCATCCAACATTCTGGCCAAGTGCGTATACTATTTTTCTTCATCTCGCGCCGAAAGTACGCCCATATAGTTTTGATATTAATTAATAAAATAGCGTTGTTGGTTGCTAAATACGGCTCGGCCATATGTATAAAAGGCCTGGCTTCAGCGCCACTTTACATATCGCGGAGCGTAAGGCTCGACTTCTGCTTTTTTTGATGCCCGCCCGACTTTTGCAAAACCGAGGCGAAATCGAGGTTTTGCTGGTCGGGGCGGGCATCAAAAACACTAGCAGAAGATGCTTAAAAAAGATGATGGACCAACAATATGTACATACTTAATTGATACTCATTTCAAGTACAGAACAACCTCTCAATGGTTCCTCTGTTTGTCTTTTTCTATCCCATAAGCGATACATTACAGAATGAGAGTCAAAAAACTTTCACATATAAGTATATAGCTACACCATGTCTTGAAACTCAAAATGTAAACATCATGTCTATATATATATATATATAGAAGCTTTCTGACCTTCTGACAGCGTATATGCAATATAAGAACATAATTGATTATCAGAGTTATAAATATATTGTTCAATATATTAATAATAACATAAAATTAATTTAATACGCCTATATCTTTTCAATTTTCCGATTTTACAAATGATTTTCTTGTCATCACATTTGGAAGGGTTAGCATAGTTTAGGTTACAACACGTGCGCTGTCGCGGACGTTGCCACGCAACGATCAACAAAGAGCGGCCACAAAAGTCGCTCTTCCCGGTGCGAAATCGAGCCGGGAAGACCATACTTTCGGCTAGGGGATGAAGAAAAAAATATTTTGTAAGTTAGAAAGGCTAGCCTGACAAATTTAATTCCTGGGTTCCCGCAAAAAATTTGAAAAAGATATAATGAGAGACCAATTTTATATCGTATTATCTAGTAACAACAGTGTGTATGTGTTTCCTGAAAACAAAACAACACATTTTACCACACAGTTACCTCAAAATATTTATTTACATGGTGAGTGATCTGTAGCTCTTAGTGAGATTCAGATACCCCATACATTTCAGCATATTTCGATCGATAACTATGAGGGCACGGTTTGTGTAAAAACAATTGAGTCAGTTTCACCAAATGATTTGAGACACGAATCAACAGAAAAGGATGTTGTTACACACTTATCACCAGGAATCTACACAGATATGGAAAATCTTTTACAAGAAATAAATAATTGACCTAATATGAAAAATCACAATTCAAAATACAACGTGGAGGATTTATAGAAATTGAACGAATTTGTCAGAATACTTGTGACACAAATTTTCATAGTTTGATTTTGTCTGAAAAACTCTTGAGAATTGTTGGCTTTGAAAACCGTAATCTTGAAAAAATTAAGGGTCCAGTTGTCGGTCAAAGACCCGCTGATGCTATTAGTGGTTTACCGTCAATAATAAGAGTGTATAGCGATATTTGTAAACCTTACATAACAGGCGATGTACACACTCCCCTTTTGCGTATTGTTCCTCTTAATATGAACGAATATAAATATGGTAGCATTGAGATTAAAAACTTTACCACACCAATGTATATTCCATTGTTATCTACGTCGTTTCAATCGATCACAATAGATATAAAGGACTAAGATGGAAACCCTGTAGCATTCGTAATCGAATCGTAATCGTCACGTTGACAGTGACACTTCATTTTAAGAGAACCGCATAAGGTGGGTTATTTTGAAGCAACTTGTGATAACCAAAATGGCCGCGATCCATTCGATAATTATATCACAATAGATACATCTATGCAAAAAGGAAAAGGGGTTGGAAGCTTTTTAAAAGGTGTTTATCGTAGTGTTTTATCGTTTGTAAAAAAAGGTGGTAAGGCTGTAGGAAAAGCTGTTGGCAAAGAGGCTTTACGAGCAGGTGTAAATAGTTTAGATGACATTACACATGAAAAACCTTTTAAAGAATCTTTTCACAATAATATACGAGAATCAGGAAAGCATCTCAAAAGAAAAGCCGACAAATTGGATAATCTGATAAGCGGTTCAGGATATAAAACTAAGCATCGGGCACGGAAACAACAGTCGACTACGAACTCTGATACAGTAAACACCAAAAGTAAAAAACATTCCAAAGTTAAGATAAAGAAAAAATTTGACAATAAAAAGAAAACTTTGAAAGAAAAACGTACTGCACGAGATATTTTTGAAGAATAATGGCTTTTCTACATAGTGGTTCGTGTGCATGTCTTAAATCTGAAGTGAATTTATTTAGTGTACCTCCTACTCAAACAACGATTAAAAATTCAAATTATGTTCAATACAAGCCAATATCTTCGCTAACTGAAGGGTCACCAATAGAGTTTTCTATACCGGGAACTAGTGAATATATCGATCTTGCACATACTCCGCTTAGTGTTCGTGTAACTATCGCACAAACAGTAACACCTCCTGAAACTATAGATAAAAATGCCTTGAAAAATGTTGGTCCTGTAAATAATTTTATGCATTCGATATTTAATCAAGTTGATGTGTTTTTTAATCAAAAACCTGTTTCCCCACCCAATAACGCCTACGCTTATCGATCATATATTGAAACTTTATTAAACTATGGGTCTGCAGCTAAAAAATCTCATCTCACCAGTGCACTATGGTACACCGACACCCCTGGAAAAATGGATGCTACAGATGACGAAAACGAAGGTCTTACAAGTCGCCGAAACCTTATGGGCGAGGAGAAAAACATGGATATGATTGGATATTTGCATTGTGATGTTTTCAATCAAGACAAATTATTAATTAACGGTGTCGAAGTACGTGTGCGGCTCGTACGATCACGAGATATATTTTGTCTTATGGACCCTACAGGACTCTACACCGCCCGAATCACCGAAGCTGCTCTCTTTGTACGTCGTGTCAGACTTAGTCCAAGTATTATATTGGCTCACGAAAAAGCACTTTCGAAAACAACAGCTAAATATCCCCTCACACGTGTGGAAGTAAAAGCTATTACAATGCATAGTGGTATTCATGGAGAAACACTGGATAATGTCATTTTAGGTCAATTACCAAAAAGATGTAACGTACCGAAGTAATGACAGCTCTCAGATTTGAGTCTACACCTGAATAATTGAGTTCACTTGTATTAAACTAGATGTCGTTACTTGGTAGTTATTAACAATTTTTAAGAGTTCGTGTACTGGACTCGAGCGATTTATCAGTTTTGGGATTTTCCTCCGATCTCAGGGTAAGATACCGGCGCGTAGTGTGCCGGAGTCTGTGCCGTCGATACAGATAGAAGGTAGGTAGGTGATGCAGGTAAGTATTTAGCGCTGATTGGCTGCTACCGTGCTGCGTTGGAATCGGGTAAGTAGTTAGCGCTGATTGGCTGCTACCGTGCCAATAGAAAGGATTGCCGGGTAAATCATCGGCGCTGAGGGCCAACTATCGTGCCGTAGGAGGTTGGTAAGGTAGAGTTCCTTGGGTATGTTAAGGTTAGGTTTATAATTGACATTTTATTTTAGTTGGATTTAATTGATGTAAATGAGTACACACATTCAATATTAAATGTACAACGTTTCGATAACTTGATTGTTATCCTTTTCAAGTACTGAAATTTATTAAAGGAGTATTTTCTACAAGTCAATGATAATACATTCGTCACAAATAATAGTCTTACCTATATTAAATTCCATGGATTACATCGTCATAAATTTATAGCCTCGACATAAGAGTTTTTTTCCTTTTCTAAACATTAAGAAACAAAAATGAAGTTGATGTATGAATTATTGTACAGAGGTTAGCGTCAATTAAGTATAACTGATACCTTATAGTCATTTATAGTTAAAAATGTAACATTGCACATACTCAATAAATTGGGACAGCAATCGAATAAATTAACAAATATAAAACAACACCAATAATAAGTTAACAGATAAAACAGCATATAATAAATTAATACAGAAACTAAACTAAAGCATTCAAGAGAGTAGAATAAAAGTAAACAAGTAACTGTCAATCTAATCACATTGTGACACAATGATACCACAGTTATATTAGACCGTTATACTTAATTGTCATAGACTAAATATTATTTTCGTGATTTTAGTTTGTTGAGCAATTGCGAATAATAACTACTTAAGTTTTGTGTATCTTCTTTTATGTTTATCGGGTTACTTTGTAGTTTTATATTAATCATCTCTGATATTAATCTTTTTCTCCAATTTTCTTCATTATCTAATATTACAGTGTTCTGAAAATCGAAATTATGTTTGAAATTTTTTACGTGTTCGTTTATAACAAATTTTTTATCATCTTTTTTCATATTCTCAATGTGCTCCTTAATCCTTGTACCTAACATCCGCTTTCTTTCACCTACGTAACTAGCATCGCAGTCCTTACAGTTTATTCTATATACAATATTAGTTCGTTCATTCGTTTTTTGTCTATCTTTACCTCTTTTTATTATACTATTAAGATTATTTTTAATTTGCGGAACTGATCTAATACCAAACTTTCTTAGATTATTTGAGACCTTTTCAAAGATATGCGGAATATACGGTAAACTTAGTATTATATTTCTTTTTACTGTTTTTCTATTGTTATCTTTACTATTATAGTTAAGCTTGTTTAGTCTTTCTTTGACATAGAAATCTATGAATCTTTCTGGATATTGGTTGTTTTTTAATAGGTTCTTAACTAAATTGATGTTTTTTTCCCAAAATTGCCTGTTAGATAGTAAAATCGCTCTATCGACTAGATTATAAACCATTGCTCTTTTTTGTGATGCTCGATGATTTGATTTAAAATTTAAAAATCTACCTGAGAAGGTAGGTTTATGATACCAATCTGTAATGATTTTGTTATTCTCTATTATCAATAGTACTTCTAAGAAACTTATGGTATCACTTTGTTCTACTTCGCGTGTAAATTTAAGTCTACTATGATAAGAATTGAAATTTTCAAGGACTTGTTTTATTTTGTTTTTGGGAATACAAATAATAATGTCATCCACATATCTATAATAAAACACTGGTTTAAAATCTAGTTTTCTTATACATTCTTCTTCCAAATCTACCATTACGAGTAATGATGTTTTTTTTCACAATGGCTGACAAAGGTAATGTAACTGTTGCGATTGACAATGCACAATACAAGCAAAAAATGAATAACTTATTTACTGATAAAGAAACTTACACTCGAATTACCAAAAATCCACTTAGTAGACTTCAAAAAAATGCACAAAAAATACTGAACAATTGGAATGACAATAATTTTCTAAATAAAAAATACCATAAAAACGAATTAACTCAAACTAATACATTATCCAAGATATATGGACTACCAAAAATTCACAAAAAAGATACACCTTTAAGACCCATAGTATCATTTGTTGGTAGTCCAACATACCAAATATCAAAAACATTAGACACACTTATTCGCAATAGCATTCCAAAACCAAAATCTTATATAAAAAATAGCCAATACCTAATAGAAAAGATTAAAGATATTGTCATTCCAAACGATCACACTATAATATCTCTGGATGTGACATCGTTATTTACAAATGTTCCTAAAGAACTTGTAATTAATAGTATAGAAAAAAGATATCAACATATTAGATCCAAAAATATTCCATTAACAAAAATAATTGAAGCATCAGAATTCTTAATGGACAACACCTTTTCCCAATTTGATGGCAACTATTACAGACAAACTTATGTATCACCTATGGGTAGTCCTATAAGCCCTCTATTCGCAGATATGGTAATGGTAGATTTAGAAGAAGAATGTATAAGAAAACTAGAGTTTAAACCAGTGTTTTATTATAGATATGTGGATGACATTATTATTTGTATTCCCAAAAACAAAATAAAACAAGTCCTTGAAAATTTCAATTCTTATCGTAGTAGACTTAAATTTACACACGAAGTAGAACAAAGTGATACCATAAGTTTCTTAGAAGTACTATTGATAAAAGAGAATAACAAAATCATTACAGATTGGTATCATAAACCTACCTTCTCAGGTAGATTTTTAAATTTTAAATCAAATCATCCAACATAACAAAAAAGAGGAATGGTTTATAATCTAGTCGATAGAGCGATTTTACTATCTAACAGGCAATTTTGGGAAAAAAACATCAATTTAGTTAAG
The DNA here is from genome assembly GCA_036365515.1 of Torymus aiolomorphi. Taxonomy (NCBI): domain Eukaryota; kingdom Metazoa; phylum Arthropoda; class Insecta; order Hymenoptera; family Torymidae; genus Torymus; species Torymus aiolomorphi. The sequence continues at coordinate 183,477,701 of CM070874.1, forward strand.
AACCTATTAAAAAACAACCAATATCCAGAAAGATTCATAGATTTCTATGTCAAAGAAAGACTAAACAAGCTTAATTATAATAGTAAAGATAACAATAGAAAAACAGTAAAAAGAAATGTAATACTAAGTTATATACCGCATATCTTTGAAAAGGTCTCAAATAATCTAAGAAAGTTTGGTATTAGATCAGTTCCGCAAATTAAAAATAATCTTAATAGTATAATAAAAAGAGGTAAAGATAGACAAAAAACGAATGAACGAACTAATATTGTATATAGAATAAACTGTAAGGACTGCGATGCTAGTTACGTAGGTGAAAGTAAGCGGATGTTAGATACAAGGATTAAGGAGCACATTGAGAATATGAAAAAAGATGATAAAAAATTTGTTATAAATGAACACGTAAAAAATTTCAAACATAATTTCGATTTTCAGAACACTGTAATATTAGATAATGAAGAAAATTGGAGAAAAAGATTAATATCAGAGATGATTAATATAAAACTACAAAGTAACCCGATAAACATAAAAGAAGATACACAAAACTTAAGTAGTTATTATTCGCAATTGCTCAACAAACTAAAATCACGAAAATAATATTTAGTCTATGACAATTAAGTATAACGGTCTAATATAACTGTGGTATCATTGTGTCACAATGTGATTAGATTGACAGTTATTTGTTTACTTTTATTCTACTCTCTTGAATGCTTTAGTTTAGTTTCTGTATTAATTTATTATATGCTGTTTTATCTGTTAACTTATTATTGGTGTTGTTTTATATTTGTTAATTTATTCGATTGCTGTCCCAATTTATTGAGTATGTGCAATGTTACATTTTTAACTATAAATGACTATAAGGTATCAGTTATACTTAATTGACGCTAACCTCCGTACAACAATTCATACATCAACTTCATTTTTGTTTCTTAATGTTTAGAAAAGGAAAAAAACTCTTATGTCGAGGCTATAAATTTATGACGATGTAATTCATGGAATTTAATATAGGTAAGACTATTATTTGTGACGAATGTATTATCATTGACTTGTAGAAAATACTCCTTTAATAAATTTCAGTACTTGAAAAGGATAACAATCAAGTTATCGAAACGTTGTACATTTAATATTGAATGTGTGTACTCATTTACATCAATTAAATCCAACTAAAATATTAGATATGAGTGATAGAGACATAACGAGAATTGAAAATTGACATTTTACTTAAAGACAAATATGATATTAAATGAGTTTATTTTGATGATAAATAGGAACAGATTACAAGAGTATATTTACAATATTTTAACGAGCGCAAGGGGTCGCCAGCATCACTCACCTAAGCGCAATGCTTTTGGGAGAGTGTTCAAGGCAGTAGCTCGGACACAAGTGCGTGCCGATTCCGAGAATCGTGGTCCTTTATATACTAGTCAGCTATCTACTCTTCTCTCTCATGCATGACAACAAAGGTGTTTACATTGTGACGTCAGATGCGCCTTAATTACTCGTGAGAGAATACGAGTCTGCTTGGTTTGCGCTGGGCGCTCGTGATCGGTGAGCCGGGCCTTTGTTGATGTTTCGCTTATGAATGTGTGTACGTATCGTACAGCCGGTCGAGTATGTCACATCGCCCCCCAAATTAAATTTTTATTTTTATTAATTGCAAAAAAAAATAATAAATTTCATTTTCGCTTAGTACACGCTAACATATTTACATTTAAACGGTGATTACATGTATTTTCTTCGCTAGTTTCTTTGGTTGATATTGATAATGCCTTGAGGACTCTGTGCATCTTCTTGAATCATCTGCCAAGTCGTTTTGAACGCCAGGCCTCAGTTCTTTGATTGATTTTTTTATTTTTTTTTTATTTTGATATTTATTTTTTAGTTTTGTCGCAGTACTCTATTGTAGAGTATATTCCGCAGTTTACATGGTACATAAGTGTCGTAGCTTTCGTTATCGCACCTGAATGCAGTGTATTGTTTAATTTTGAAATTGAAAGTATCATTACATTCTGTAATCATTTTCTCTATACTTGGATATAATTTCAAATCGTTTATTTTGTTAGCATCTATGCTTTTTTGACAATGTCCTTCTTTTTTATCTACGATTTCGCGTTTCATTATTCCAAATTCAAGCCACTTATTAATTTCAATATTGACTTTATCTTTATAGTAAATCGGAATAAATTCATCTCAAATTCCTACTCACGCTGTGGGGGTCTTTGCGGGAGATCAAATTCCCCTGATCTGGACGAGACCGACAGCTTTTATTTTCAACACCCAAAGTCACGATAAACCTGGCTTGCATTGGGTGGCAATTTATGTCAATAAAAATGGTGATGCCTGGTACTTTGATAGTTTTGGTGTACCTCCTTACATACCCGACCATATAAACCGTATTCGAAGAAATGTTAGTAAATTTCGATGGAATTCACAACCACAAAGTGAAACTTCAGATACATGTGGTTATTTTTGTCTCATGTTTTTACATTGCATGTCTGCGGGTCTTGGAATTGGACATTTTCTCGAAAACTTTTCTTGTAACTTACACAAAAATGATCAAATTGTTAAAAATTATATTTCAAAATTATATATGGGCACATTTCCCCGCTACCATTACCAGCCCCATTACTAACATATTCCCGCTACTATCCTACCCCTTCCAATAGAGAATTCCTCCACCATCAGTATGAATAGTATAAAAAGAGCGTCTAGCACAATCTACTATCTGTCAAAAAACTACCCGGAATTTTTAAATAAAACACACAATATTCAATTATTTATCAATATTTATTTTGTCGCCTTTAAAGTAGGCCTCATTTGATGCAACACACATGTGCCAACGATTTTTCCAATCATCAAAACATTTTTTATAAGCGTTTTCTGGGATGGCCTTCAGTTCCCTCAACGAATTTTGTTTTATGGCTTCGATCGCTTCAAAACGTTCTCCACGGAGAGGTAATTTTAGTTTCGGGAACAGAAAAAAGTCACATGGGGCCAAACCTAGTGAATACGGTGGTTGCTCGATTGTATTTATTGAGTTTTTGGCCTTAAATTCGGTTACAACTGCGCCTCTATGCGGTGGTGCATTATCGTCGTGCAAAATCCACGAATTGTTCTTCCACAATTCTGGCCGTTTTTGACAGATTTTTTCACGCAAACGCTTCAAAACGCTCAAATAATATTTTTTATTGACCGTCTGTCCCTCTGGTAGGAATTCATGATGCACCAAACCATGAATATCAAAGAAAATAGTCAGCATGACTTTCACTTTTGATCGACTTTGATGTGGTTTTTTCGGTTTTGGCTCGTCTTTTGTTTGCCATTGAGATGCCTGTTGACTTGTTTGCATATCAAACTCGTAGACCCATGTCTCATCTCCAGTTATAATGCGTTCCATGAATGTAGGATCGGAATTAGCAGGATCCAGCATGTCCAAAGAGATCTGTCTGCGGTACTCTTTTTGAAGAAAATTCAGCTCTTTTGGAACAAGTCGAGCGGCGACGCGTTTCATGCCCAAAACATCCACCAAAATCGTACGAACTGACTCGTGGGAGATGTTTAGCTCTTGTGCTATCTCTCTTAAGCCTGAATGGCGATTTTCCAATACGATTTCTTTCACTTTTTTAATGTTCTCCTCGGTGGATGCTGTCGATGGCCGTCCAGACCGAGGCAAATCTTCACACACTTCTCGACCTTCCTTGAATGCTTTGTACCAATCGTAAATTTGTGTTTTTGATAAAACTGATTCCCCATAAGTCTTTTCCAACATTTTCAAAGATTCCGCGCACGAAATTTCGTTGGTAACACAAAATTTGAGGCAAACTCTTTGTTCAATATTTGTATTCATTGTGAAAATCGTGACACACTACTGAGCTTAACAGACTATAACAGCTGGCGTAAACAAACTGCTTGATGGAACGCGCTCAAACTTGGCATCATAATTTGGTACAGTGATGCTAAAATACAACAACAACAAAATTTCAAATAACTATAACGCGGGAGAGATTTAAAAAAGCTTTTCCGGGTACTTTTTTGACAGAAGATATTCATTAGTTCACTCGATCACTCCTGCTGAAAATAATACACAAGAATGACTGGTCAAGGCAAGCGTAAATACAAGACAATGGCTGGTCAACAAAGTGCTTGCAAATATTATTGTCATCAGCTGCTGCCGATGGTGTACGTACTAAACAAATCTTATACCAAGAAAATTACAATTGGTCTAGAAAATAAGAAAATTGGTGGTGAATTTCTACCTATCATCCGTCTTAGTGGTGACGACTTTGTTGGTATACCGTTTACTGTGTCTGACTGGCGTTTATTTGATGAAAATTTCCAGTTATTGATAAGTTCTTTGAAACTGAAGATGGTGATATGCTGGATAAAAAGATGCCCTTTAGCCATTTTAGCATAAGACTTATTATGAGCTATGGTGACAAGGCATTTGAACTTGTGGAAGAAGAAGATTCACAGATGTCAAGTAATGATCAACCACCAACGAAGCAGTACCGACGTAGTTTAATATTTAAGAAAGTTTCTTTTGATAGGTTAAAAATATTAAAACATTGTATACGTGTGAGTGTGAGATTGTTATTAGATGTAACATGTAACATAGAATATATTATTAATACACTTTGTCATTATTTCAAAGAAAAATTGCAAGGATCACAATCATCACAATATACGCATTTTTCTAAGGATGATTTATTAACTTATGCGGAAAAATTCGGTATACCTGATTCTGATAAAGTTTATGATGAAATAATGATTAAAAAAATGATATACCGATATCAATACCCATTCATGATGTTATGTCTTTAACCTTTAGAGGACGGGATGGCCCCTATACGGGCCATGCCCATGATCGACCCTTTACATGTGTTAGTTTTGAGATGTGAGACATCACAAAAACTCGATTTCTATAGAAAAGTGAGAGAAAACAGTAAACCCAAATCCCCGTCCTCTAAAGGTTAATAATATGAGCTTGTATCATTACATTTAGAAAATATTTATATTTTTAATGAATAAAAAGATTTAAATGTATCAAACTTGTTTTCACTCACCTTTCACACTCCTATACTAAAGTACCCTTAGTCTTCTTACAAATAGAGTTCAATATTATAAAGTTAAATATTATAAATTTTAAATCATAGTTAAATTTTAAATTATAGAGTTAAATATTATAAATTTTAAAATATTTTGGTAATTTGGAGTAGATGGTGAATCCCCACCTCTGACCTAGTTGGAGTGGGGGTGTATCATAGGATATCTACAATACATCCCCTCCCACCCTGTGGTGGGGATCGGTCAGTGGTGGGGATTTCTTGTGTCTTTCCCATTGCATGTGTAAGCGATAGCTGTCCCTACTACTGTCAATGGTGGGGGAGTTATAGACCGCAGCCGTGGCTGGTTGTACAATCGTACAGTTTGCTGCACTTGGTGTATAGTGAGCGCTCTGAAGCAGCGAGCGCTGTACGGTAAGATAGTGGGGATCTTGCCGATCTCGTCTCTCTCTCTCTCTCTCTCTCTCTCTCTCTCTCTCTCTCTCTCTCTCTCTCTCTCTCTCTCTCGCACGCACGCACGCACGCACGCACACACTCTTAATAAATAAACGAATATAAATAAATATAATTATAAAATTAAATATTATAAATTTCAAATTATAGAGTCAAATTTTAAATTATAAAGTTGAATTATAAAAGAAAAATTTTAAATCATAGTTTTAAATTTTGAATATTGTGGCACTATGGGGTAGCCATAATAAACCCCCACCACGCACGCACGCACGCACGCACGCACTCTTAATAAATAATTATAAAGTTAAATATTAGAAATTTCAAATTATAAAGTCAAATTTTAAATTATAAAAGAAAAATTTTAAATCATAGTTTTAAATTTTGAATATTGTGGCACTATGGGGCAGCCATAATAAACCTCCACCACCAGAAAGGGTCAATGACCTCAAAGTCGGTGGTGGGGGTTTGTTCACACACACACACACACGCGCACGCACGCACACGCACACGCACCCACACACCCACACCCACATCCACACACATACATACAAATTATGCATTGTGGCCCATAGGATGGCTAAACTATCACCACCGCCGACCATTGTAGGGGGTGTGGAGGGGGCGTTATAGGGGTATCTATAATGCTCCCCTCCCCCCTCCCTTAGGTGGTCAGTGGTGGGGGTTTGTTTTGATGGCTCGATCGATTATAACCAGACAGGACTTATTTTTTTCGATTTTGCTTAAATAGTTGAGGTCAATATTCTATTTTAGTCAAAATCGATTTTTTGTTTGTTTTATAGCAATACATTAATTTTACAAATTTTAATTTTTAATTTTTTTAATATTTAGAACTAATATTGTTTATATATTATGAATTCACTGTATCCAGGATAAAATTCTCTATAATTTAAAAAAGAATAATGGCGATAGCTATATTTAGTCATAAATTACCCAGCCCTACAAAAAAAAAATTGAAAGTCCCAAAAATTTGACCATGGTAGTTATATGTTTTTGGGGTCGCTGATTCCGAATCCGGGATCAGTTTAACCCCATCGGATCTTGGTCAAGGTCATTTCAAGGTCAAATGTACAAAATTAGCGGTAACCAAGGTTTAACAGTATATACATATGTTTTTGGGGTCGCTGAATCCGAATCCGTGATCCGTTTGACCCCATCACCTCAGGGTCAAGGTCATGTCAAGGTCAAATGTACAAAATTAGCGGCAACCAAGATTTAACAGTACATACATATGTTTTTGGGGTCGCTGAATCCGAATCCGCGGTCCGATTGACCCCATCACCTCAGGATCAAGGTCATGTCAAGATCAAATCTACAAAATTAACGGCAACCAAGGTTTAACAGTACATACATGTTTTTGGGGTCGCTGAATCCGAATCCGTGGTACGTTTGACCCCATGGCACAGTGGCCGGAAACGTCAAAAAAATGCATTAAATTCTGAACCCTAAGCCCTTAAACCCTAAACCCTTAAACCCTAAACGCTTAAACCCTTAGTTAAGTACATTCAAATTTGCTAGAAGTATATGCAATTCAATAAAATACCCATAAAAATTTCAAGCCCATTACTCTTTTTTATGGTACCGAACTATTTTATTGGCAAATGATCTACGAAGTGGATTACGCTTCCGCTTTTTGGACGTTGATGGTAGATCTCGTTTCAACGACCAACAGTAATCTGCTAACATATTTATGTCCCATCTTCCTTAGTACCTACGCTCCATTTCCTTGATATCTTGGTGAAATCTCTCTCCCTGCTCTTCGCTGTAATCACCTAGGTTTTCTGGAAACTCATCTATATGGGAATATAAAAAGTGTAATTTTAGATGCATTAAGCAGCCTTGATTTTTGTAACTATTTACTAAATTTAATACTATTTGTTGGTAATTTTGGCTCTTATGATTTCCAAGAAAATTTTTAATTACCTCCTTGAAACATAACCATGCTTCTTTCTCTGTATGATTAATTTTCGTAACAAAAATTTCATCATTTATCATCCTACGAATCTGAGGGCCATCGAAAATTCCTTCATTTACTTTAGCATCACTTAATTTGGGAAACTGATTTCGCAGAGACTTAAAGCAGTTACCATCTTTGTCTAAAGATTTTACCCATTGTTTCATAAGTCCCAATTTAATGTGCAGAGGTGGTATTAGAATTTTTCATGGATCAACAAGTGGTCTTTCTTTTATATTCTTAGAACCCGGTTCGAACGTTTTTCTTAGGGGCCAGAGACTCTTTATGTAATGATTCTTTCTATCCCTACTATCCCATTCACATAAATAGCAAGGATATTTTGTGAATCCCGATTGTTGCCCTAAAAGTATTGTTATGATTTTAAGATCCCCACATATTTGCCATTTATGGTCCATTGTATTTTATTCGGTTTAATATTACTTCCATGTTACAGTACTTTTCATCCAGTATTACCGAATATCCTATGGGAATGGCTGCATAAACATTTGTATTGTGTAATAGAACAGCTTTTCAACTTCTCTTCGACGAATCGATGAACAATCTCCACTTGTTGGGTTTGTAACATCCATGTTCAAAGCGATTCATCAACTCAACTATATCTTTGCAGTACACTAAGGAAAATTCTTCATCGTAAGCGAAATAATCACGATATTCCTTATCTCTGTCTCGGTAGTAAGAAACTTTAATTTTTCCAGCTTCATTAGTATTTTGTTTCAGCCATGAAGCCAAGTACTCTGCCTAATTTTGATCTAATGAGAAAAAAAAATTGTGCTGCTTTTCAAGAGTTTTTTTTTAATTTTTTAAAATTTTTTATATTTTTTCATAATTTTTCTGATGTAAAAATTTTTTCCGACATTTAATCCTAAATCCCTACACTCATATGAGAATTATACTATTCAGGAGTAATTTAGTTCAAATCTGGAGTCAATCCATCCATAGGAAAATTTCAAAGCTTACGGTTAGTGAAAAAACTTGTTTCATCGATGACTATGGTTCTGGACCATATAAAAGGCCCATTGGAGAAAGTTTTAAGGTAAGGTAAATATACCCACTTTTATATGTAAAAAGTATGAAATAATTAGTTTACATTTATGTATTAAAATGTGACTTCTTATTTCAGAGAAAAAAGGTGTCTAGCCCCCTTAATTTGCGACTTGTTACTACTATTAACTCCAAGCAAATTTGTACTACAAAAATAACAATCTTCTTTCCCACAAGGTTCCTTCCATATCGTAGGCACTTTCATTTTTACTTCAATATTACCATTTTTGTCAATTTGTAGCATGTTCCTACATAAGGCGCATATGATTTTAGGAACCCAATCAATTTCATCATTTTTCATTCCTAGGCCAAACATTTTCTCATACTGCTTTTTAATATTTTCGTTGATTTTTCTTCTATTTTTTGGGATCTCACACTTGCTACAAATGTAACAAAAACGATCCCGTTTCTTTTAACTTTAGATCCTGCAGTAGCCAAGCTGTCCACTACTGCAGGGCTGCGGTTGCTTGATGACGATTGTGGGCCCGCTTTCCCACCCTGAAGAATTCATTGTCTGTATCCGCCCCCAGGGTACCTCCACGCGGTGACGACGGGCAACGGAATTTTTTGTTCCCTTTTTTTTCTTCTGGCAGATACCCTGGGTGAAGGCGTTCATGCCGTCATAGTGGATACAGACAATGTATTCTTTACTATGCAGCAGGGTTTCGGATGCCCAGTAGCATCGGCGGCTGGTCAGGGTGAGCAAGCGGGCCCGCAGGCGTCGTCATCAAGCGACCGCAGCTCTTCGTCAGTGGAAAACTTGACTTTCAAAGAGTATAATGCTACAAGAATTTATCACTTCAGGTCTGGTGAGCAAGAATGTAGTATACCAAAACGGGATAGTTTTTGCTACATTTGTAGCAAGTATGAGACCCCAAAAAATAGAAGAAAAATCAGTGAAAATATTAAAAAGCAGTATGAGAAAATGTTTGACTTAGAAATGAAAAATGATGAAATTGATTGGGTTACTAAAATCATATGCGCCTTATGTAGGAAAATGCTACAAATTGGCAAAAATGGTAATATTGAAGTAAAAATGAAAGTGCCTACGATATGGAAGGAACCTTGTGGGAAAGAAGATTGTTATTTTTGTAATACAAATTTGCATGGAGTTAATAGTAGTAACAAGTCGCAAATTAATTACGCTAACGTTGAAAGTGTTACAAAACCTATATATGAATCGCCAATTGATGAAAGAGAAGATTCAGAGGATATCTGCACAAGTGAAAGTATGGATGTTCAGCAAAATTTAGAAAGACATCATAAAGATGAAATCGTAGAAGAAGAAATGGAGAGAGAACCTGAAGAAGATGTTATTGCGGAAAAAGAAAAATCGCCTGATGAAGACAGTAACGTTGCTAGTAATGGGCTTGAAATTTTTATGGTATTTTATTGAATTGCATATACTTCTAACAAATTTGAATGTACCTAACTAAGGGTTTAAGCGTTTAGGGTTTAAGGGTTTAAGGGCTTAGGGTTTAGAATTTAATGCATTTTTTTGACGTTTCCGGCCACAGTGCCATGGGGTCAAACCTACCACGGATTCGGATTCAGCGACCCCAAAAACACATGTATGTACTGTTAAACCTTGGTTGCCGCTAATTTTGTACATTTGACCTTGACATGACCTTGACCCTGAGGTGATGGGGTCAAACGGACCACGGATTCGGATTCAGCGACCCCAAAAACATATGTATGTACTGGTAAACCTTGGTTGCCGCTAATTTTGTACATGTGACCTTGACATGACCTTGACCCTGAGGTGATGGGGTCAAACGGACCACGAATTCGGATTCAGCGACCCCAAAAACATATGTATGTACTGTTAAACCTTGGTTACCGCTAATTTTGTACATTTGACCTTGAAATGACCTTGACCAAGATCCGATGGGGTTAAACTGATCCCGGATTCGGAATCAGCGACCCCAAAAACATATAACTACCATGGTCAAGTTTTTGGGACTCTCAATTTTTTTTTTGGTAGGGCTGTGTTATTAATGAAAACGTAATTTTTTGTAAATAGGTTATATTTCGAAATTAAAAGATATTGATATGAAAATTTTTTTGTGGCTAAAAAGCAATTTTTATGTTCTTTTATCGATTACTTTTTGAGAAAAAAAATAATATACGAGGGTCATTTGATAAGTACCTAGCCTACAAATGAAAACACCAAAATTTTACAAAAAATAAAATTTATTTTTCAATGTAGTCTCCTTTTAGTTGAATACACTTGGTCCAGCGGTGTTCCAATTTTTTTAACCCCGTTGAAAAAAATGTTTTCTCTTGGTTTGCAAAATAGGCCTCCGTGGCGGCAATTATTTCGTTATTGGAGTGGAATCTCTTCCCGGCGAGCGAATTTTTTAGGTTCGGAAACAAAAAAAAGTCGCATGGAGCCAAATCTGGAGAATACGGTGGATGGGGCAGCAGTTCGTAGCGTAATTCGACCAATTTAGCCGTGGCGAGTGCAGAAGTGTGAGCCGGTGCATTATCGTGGTGGAAAAGCACTTTCTTTTTAGACAAATGGGGCCGTTTTCCTTCTAACACGGCGTCAAATCGGCTCAATAGTTCGGCGTAGTACTGTCCTGTGACCGTTTTGCCCTTCTCCAGATAGTCAATAAAAATCACACCTTGAGAATCCCAGAAAACAGTGGCCATCACCTTGAAATCTATCTGGCCTGACGCGCTCAAAAATGCTGAGATAGTCCCTATTTACAAGGCTGGTGAAAAATCTTATATCAGTAATTACAATCTCTTTAATATCGAACATTGCGAAAATTTTTGAAAAAATACTTTATAATAGATTATACCACTTTTTTGAAAAATATAACATAATATCAGAAAAACAATACGGTTTCGTTAAAAATAGGGGAACTACTGAGGCATTAAATTATATATCAAATATCGCATACGAAAATTTAGATAAAAGTAAACCAATAATTGTTGCTTTTCTAGACTTAACCAAAGCATTTGACACTGTTAATCATAGAGTTCTTTTAGATAAGCTTGAACGATATGGAGTAAGGGGTAGTGCCTTAAAACTGATGACTAGCTATCTCACAGATAGGCGGCAAAGAGTAAAAATTCAAGACTGTAAAAGTAAATATAAAGAATTTACTACGGGTGTTCCCCAAGGAACTATATTAGGACCATTACTTTTTATACTTTATATTAATGACTTACTAGGAAGTATGCAAAATGACACAATCATGTCCTATGCTGATGACACGGTTATCATATCAAGTGACAACATGTGGTCCTCAGCTCAGGAAAAAATGTGTGCTTACCTTAATCATGTGGCCAATTGGCTTGCACAAAATAAACTGTCGCTAAATATAGATAAAACGGTCTATATGACTCTCGGAAACTACTGTGATAGTGTGCCTGGCACACTAAACATCAAAATAGGAACGCAATTAATAAAAAGAGTTGAAAGTCATAAATACTTAGGGCTGTATTTCGACTACAATATGAAATGGGATAAGCACATAAGATATATCATTAAAAAAACCAAATACCTAATTTTTGTCTTTGCTAAGATAAAAAATATGATGGATACAAAAACATTAATGATAATATATTATGCTTTCTTTCATAGTCTAATCAATTATGGGGTAATTGCCTGGGGTGGTGCGGACGATAATAATATGAAACTAATACAATCAACACAAAACAAAATATTGAAAATCATAAATAAAAATAAGTTTTCTCAAACTAATCCACCTCTTGAAATAAAAAAATTATTCCAGTTAGAGTCAATATCGTTACATTATACTACTTTAAGAAATAAATATATAAACAGTGCGAGCAAGACCAGAAACAAAACAATTCAACTACCTAAATGTGATAAAAGAATTAGTGATAAAAATAGCTACAATGAAGCTATAAAGGTCTTTAATGGGCTATCTAAGGATCTCAAAGTTATGAATTTAAGTAGACAATTAATGAAGAAAAAATTAAAAATGTTTATAGTAAAAGCTGCAATATAAATTTAATATAATAATTTAATCTTAACCAATATATCTAACAAATTATTTAACTGTTATTTATGTACTACAATGGATTTTATCGTTGTTAACAAACACTACGCACATACCATTATATAGTTTTTAAGAATTTTTAGTTTGTAATAGTTCTTAGTTTGTAAGCTTTCTATGTACCAGATCTACACACAGGCAATAATATTTGCCTCAGTAGAATTTACTTACTTATGTATATTTCGTATATAATAATGTAATGTAAATATTTTCTGGAATAAATAAATAAATAAATATATATACACCGGCATACCAAGAGAGACGGAAGAGCAGTGTTTTTTGTTCTCTCGAGGGAACGCGAGTATATTATACTTGTCACCCGTACTTTATTATTTGAAAAAATGTGAAAAACTAATATTAAAATATTTAAATAAACATAAAATACAAAAAAAAACATATCTACTATTTGTACAACAGATTTATGTATAAAAATATACGTATGTAACTTATATACTCTGAATTAAGGTTCTATATACTTCTGTCGTACAAATAGCCAAAATATCATTTTTTTAACAAATAATATAAAAACCACTCTTAATTTATTGAAGTTTAGCTTTCTTAAACATAATTTGTTATTCTATTTTATTATTTATACGTATTCCGTATTCAGGTTCAAGATGGCGCCGGGAAAGAAAAGACCTCCCGACAAGAGTAGTACAAAAGTATATAAGTGCCATCCAACAAAACCGGTGGCATTAGTAATTTGTATCATATGTGGAGACGCATATCATAAAAGTGATTTTGAAAGATTAAACAATACAAAAGATCTAGGAGATAACTTGGTAATTTGTCCGGAACACGTGCACATGTCTAACATAACCTATAATGAGGATAATGAGGAAGAAGAACACTTGAGTGAGACAGCAAAATTGATAATAGCACATATCAAAATGAGGCAAACGGATGAAATAAGAAAAGAAATACTAGAGGAACTAGCAGGAAAGACAGAATTACAAAGTGAGGCAGAAAATAATATAAGTGAGAATGAGGTTATGGTAGCTGAAAATACTTTACTAAAACAACTGAGTAATGAATTGCAAGATAAAAATAAACTATTAAGAAAAAGAAACAGATAACCAATTTACTAAAAAAGCTTACGCAGACGTAACGAAGGAGATAAAAGTACAACCAAAAAAGATACCAAAAATTGTAGTTAAAATAGGCAAATATGATCAAAGTGAAGTTTTAAATACAATAACTAAATATCTAGTGAGAGAAAAGAACATTCAAACCAAAAATATATATAATAAAAATAAAAGTGATATTATAGTTAACTGTATGAACATTGAGAGTGTAACAGCTGCTGAAAAAATACTTCAAAGAAAACTACCGAAGTGTGATATATCTGCTGAAAAATTAAATAACCCAAAAATAAAAATAGTTGACATAGACAACTATACAAAGATGGACATTAAAGAAATTGAAGAAGATATAAATACAAGAAATTTTAGTGACTTAAAAAACAGTGGTTCAACCCTTCATATGTACACAAATGAAAAAACAAAGCTTAGCTCCGTTATAATGGAAGTGCCACCTGAAGCATATAAGTTGATCAGAGATAACAAGAAAAGACTTTTTGTAGGACACCGAAGATGTATGGTTTATGATCTAATAAATATCTCACCATGTTTCAATTGTGGGAGACTAGGGCATAACGCAAAAAAATGCAAGAATAAACAGATATGTGTAAAATGTACAGGTGACCACGAAACAAACAAATGTAATAGCACCAAAACAGAATGCACTAACTGTATCTTTAGTAACAAAACATATAGAACAAACTTATATACTAATCATTCTCCATATGACATGAGCAACTGTGAAATATTTAAAAACAACCCTGGTAGAACTGTTAAGCATAATACGGCCATAATATGCCGTATTTTATGACGGATGACCATTTTATGCCGCATATTATGCTCATAAATCCTGTCACCTGGCGACATAATTATGACCATAATTATGCTGATAATTATGACCATAATTATGCTGATAATTATGACCATAATTATGCTGATAATTATGACCATAATTATGCTGAAGGGATAACGAGATTAGAGGGACTATAGTAAATAATTATGACCATAATTATGCTGAAGGAGCAGGGGAGATATAGGGCAGCCCGCAAATGAAAATGTCCGAACGTTAGAAAGAGAGAGAAGATCGCGGGACGTATAGCTATCTCTCTCGTCACGCAAGCTGACGCTCACTTTCTGCGCGTACTGCGCACGCGCAAGTATAAGAGAGAGCTACGTCCCGCGATCTTCTCTCTCTATCTCTGCGACGGCCGGAGGCCTGACTTCCCTTATTATACTCTATCTATAATACCTCTGTGACTGTGATACGAATAGCTGTAATATAACGAACTACCAGAGCGGAGACTGTGTGTGTGCGTGCGCGCGCGCGCGCGCGCGCGCGCGTGTGTGTGTGTGTGTATGTGTGTGTGTGTGTGTGTGTGTGTGTGTGTGTGTGTGTGTGTGTGTGTGTGTGTGTGTGTGTGTGTTTGTGTGTGTGTGTGTGTGTGTGTGTGTGTGTGTGTGTGTGTGTGTGTGTGTGTGTGTGTGTGTGTGTGTGTGTGTGTGTGTGTGTGTGTGTGTGTGTGTGTGTGTGTGTGTGTGTGTGTGTGTGTGTGTGTGTGTGTGTGTGTGTGTGTGTGTGTGTGTGTGTGTGTGTGTGTGTGTGTGTGTGTGTGTGTGTGTGTGAGAGAACACTGGGAGAAAAACACAGCCCAGAAGGTTCGAAATTAAGGTTAGAATTGCCGAAGCGCTCTGTATAAACAACCTGAGCAAAGAGCGCGACGGAGGTCACGTGACCTTTGTATACGTTTGTCGATCGTTCAGCATCTCGTTCACCATAATTATGGTCATAATTATGACGAATTCCCCCGTAATAATTATGATTAATTATCTATTCAGAATTATGACCATCGGCCATTTCTTATGCTGAATATTCTTGCAGGGAAGATAAAAAAATATATAGATGCAACCGGTTATCCTATCAAACCTGATTTACCGACTTGGAAACCAATAAGGCCGTACCAGCAAAATACACAACAGAGGGCAGATGCAGCTAACACACTCACCAGGCCTGCAGTACCGGCAAGGAAACCACCAATACCGCTTACGCTAAATCTACGACAGAGGACATCTTTACGATCTACAGAAAGTATCGCGAGCATAGGAACCAGCCCAAACGCAATTTCAACAACACCAAATGCAATAAATGGCGCAGAATCATGAAGTATTAGAAGACATACATAAGCAATTATATCAGCAGGAAATCGCATATAATGATTTAAAGTCTTTTAATCAAGATAGAAAAGCAACAGATAATTTGATTTTATACTTGAATATAAGAGGTTTAAAAACTAATTTTGAGAAATTGCAAATCTTGAATAAAAGGCTTAAAATCAAACCTTATGTGATAGTATGTGCTGAAACCGGTAATTTAGAACACTATCAATATTATAAAATAAATGGATACAATATTTATTATAACCATAGTCACATAAACAAATCAGATGGTGTGGTCGTATATGTAAAAAAAGATGTAACCTAGACAACTAATGTGATAGAACAGGGTAGGCTAAAAATACTAAATACAATTATAAACCTTCAAAACAATAGTCATTTGGAAATCTCAGCTATGTACAGATCACATGATCTACATAACACAGAGTTTATTTTAAAGGTAAATCAATATTTGCAACTTAAGAGAAAAGTTAAAAACCATTTGATAATAGGTGATTTTAATATAAATATATTGTTACAAAACAATATTAGTCAGAATTTTCTATACAATTTTCTTGAAAATGGCTATTACCCTGGTTTTACTGATACGACTAGACCATATAATGTAACTACTGATAGTGGAACATGCATAGATAATATTTTTATAAAAACTAGCTCAATCAATACAAAAACTTTCAAATTAATGACGCTAATTACTGATCACTATCCGCTATTTATAGATATAAAAAAACCTCTAGTGAATACAGAGATGAAATAAAATAAAACTAATTATTCATTAAATTACAAAAAAATAGCTATTATAGCAAGTCAAAAATGTTGGAATGAATACACACAAATCGAGGATCCAAACGAAGCAATAAACCTTTTTATAGATGGAATAACACAATGTCAAGAAAAATAAAAAAGAAACCCGGTTAAATACAATAATGTACCTAGAAAAGAATGGATTACTATTGAGTTAATAAAATCCTGTAAAAAAAAAGGACAAATTATATAAACAGCTTAAAAAAGATCCAATGAATGAAAGATTACAAAGTGAATACAAAAACTATGTTAAATGTCTAAACAAAGTTATAAAAGATGCCAAAATTAAATACGAGAAGGATCTTATAGAGAAAAACTCAGATAATCCAAGACAACTATGGAAAATTATAAATTCCAAACTGGGTAACAAAAATAAAAAAGATAATAATATAAGTGAAATATATGATGAAAACGAGGAGATAGTAAAAATCCCATCCAAAATTGCGAACATCATGAATGACTATTACGGCAAAATGGGCAAAGAAATGAGTGACAAAATTACTGCCCCAAGTAACAAATTTATACAACTACCACCAAGTAACTTAAATACAATTTTCCTACATACTACAAATGAAATTGAAATTAAAAAAATAATTGAGAATTTGAAAATCAAGAATGGTGGAGTTGACAAAATAAATGCTAAGACACTCAAAATAATATCTGATCTTATAGCAGATCCTTTGGCACATATCGTCAATAAATGTATTGAAAAATCAATATGGCCGGATGCGCTAAAAGCAGCTGAAGTGGTACCAATTTATAAATCAGGGAAAAAATTAAAAGTGAATAACTACAAACCTATATCATTAATATTGAATATAGCAAAAATCTTTGAAAAAGTAATCTATGAAAGAATTTTTGATTTTATTAAAAAACATAAAATATTAAGTGAAAAACAGTTTGGCTTTATTAAAAGCAAAGGAACCACAGATGCTCTAAGCTGTATTACAAAGAGGATCTATGAGAACTTAGATAAGAGTAAGCCCATTATAGTCGCATTTCTGGATCTAGCAAAAGCCTTTGATACAGTTGATCATAATATACTTTTACATAAGTTGCAAGCATACGGGATAAGAGGCAATGCTTATAATTTAATGCAAAGCTACTTAACAAATAGAAAGCAGAAAGTAAGAATGGGCCAAAGTGAGAGTGAACCGATAACAATAACGGTGGGAGTGCCACAAGGAACAATTCTTGGGCCATTACTTTTTATATTATATATAAATGATCTATTTATAACAATGCCAGAAAACTCAATTTTATCATTATGCTGATGACACAGCAGTTATATCGTCAGGTAAAACCTGGAAAGAAGTTGAAAGTGAAATGAATCTATATCTTGAAAAAGTAGCTATATGGCTTGCATTGAATAAACTAACATTAAACATAAGTAAAACTGTGTACATAACTTTCGGAAATTACTGTGACAGTGTACCAAAAAATTTAAATGTATATATTAACAAAGAAAAAATCAAGAGAGTTGACTCGTGTAAATATTTAGGAGTAAATTTTGATTATAATCTAAAATGGGATGAACATATTAACTACCTAATCAAAAAAACAAGTTACTTAAATTTCATCTTTTATAAAATCAATAAATTTATGCAAACAAGTACGTTAAAGGTTATTTACTATGCGTTTTTTCACAGTGTTATTAATTATGGGATAATTGCCTGGGGAGGTGTATATAAAAACAATCAACATTTACTTCAAAATATACAAAACAGACTACTTAAACTAGTTTTCAAAAACACGTTTAAGCAAAATAAACCTATGAATATTAAGCAACTATTCACATGGGACTGTTTAAAATATCATTACAGCGAAATGAAAAATATATTCACAAACTCAAATAGTAAGACAAGAAATAAAGCTATATTATTACCAAAAATTGACAAAAGAGTAAGCGAAAAAAACAATTATATAACTGCAATAAAGACTTTTAATATACTACCAAATGAGCTCAAAACTCTAGATATAGACAAAAGACCCGCGAGGTACAAAATAAAAGAATGGATTGTGAAAAATATTTATTGAAAACGAGTTGAATATTCCTTGAAAACGATTTGATACTATAAGTTCGTTATAGTAATTCAAGTCGAAAATTTAGATAATTGCATATCGCATATTTACATATTACTGTTTAGAAAGTCTATTATGATGTTAAAAATATTTCATAGTTTTAAGAATTAGTATTAGTTTTAATTTTAAGTATATTATATACTCCGGACCTGCAAACAGGAAATTTATTTTTCTCCTAGTGCTCACCGGGATTCCTGCATAACCGACATAGGCACGCTATTCCTTAGAGTATTTCAATACGAAGATCTATTTGAGTTATTTGGTAACTAAATTGGTTCTAGAATATCTTGATTCGTTGATATATTTTATCTCAACGTTTGTTGGATACACCAAATGCAAATCTTGGTCACATTTATTTATTTATTTATCCAGAGTACATTATAGAAGTACATTACATTATTGTAACCCTGCAGAGAAAAATAAATTTCCTGTTTGCAGGTCCGGAATATATAATATACTTAAAATTAAAACTAATACTAATTCTTAAAACTATGAAATATTTTTAACATCATAATAGACGTTCTAAACAGTAATATGTAAATATGCGATATGCAATTATCTAAATTTTCGACTTGAATTACTATAACGAACTTATAGTATCAAATCGTTTTCAAGGAATATTCAACTCGTTTTCAATAAATATTTTTCACAATCCATTCTTTTATTTTGTACCTCGCGGATCTTTTGTCTATATCTAGAGTTTTGAGCTCATTTGGTAGTATATTATAAGTCTTTATTGCAGTTATATAATTGTTTTTTTCGCTTACTCTTTTGTCAATTTTTGGTAATAATATAGCTTTATTTCTTGTCTTACTATTTGAGTTTGTGAATATATTTTTCATTTCGCTGTAATGATATTTTAAGCAGTCCCATGTGAATAGTTGCTTAATATTCATAGGTTTATTTTGCTCAAACGTGTTTTTGAAAACTAGTTTAAGTAGTCTGTTTTGTATATTTTGAAGTAAATGTTGATTGTTTTTATATACACCTCCCCAGGCAATTATCCCATAATTAATAACACTGTGAAAAAACGCATAGTAAATAACCTTTAACGTACTTGTTTGCATAAATTTATTGATTTTGTAAAAGATGAAATTTAAGTAACTTGTTTTTTTGATTAGGTAGTTAATATGTTCATCCCATTTTAGATTATAATCAAAATTTACTCCTAAATATTTACACGAGTCAACTCTCTTGATTTTTTCTTTGTTAATATATACATTTAAATTTTTTGGTACACTGTCACAGTAATTTCCGAAAGTTATGTACACAGTTTTACTTATGTTTAATGTTAGTTTATTCAATGCAAGCCATATAGCTACTTTTTCAAGATATAGATTCATTTCACTTTCAATTTCTTTCCAGGTTTTACCTGACGATATAACTGCTGTGTCATCAGCATATGATAAAATTGAGTTTTCTGGCATTGTTATAAGTAGATCATTTATATATAATATAAAAAGTAATGGCCCAAGAATTGTTCCTTGTGGCACTCCCACCGTTATTGTTATCGGTTCACTCTCACTTTGGCCCATTCTTACTTTCTGCTTTCTATTTGTTAAGTAGCTTTGCATTAAATTATAAGCATTGCCTCTTATCCCGTATGCTTGCAACTTATGTAAAAGTATATTATGATCAACTGTATCAAAGGCTTTTGCTAGATCCAGAAATGCGACTATAATGGGCTTACTCTTATCTAAGTTCTCATGGATCCTCTTTGTAATACAGCTTAGAGCATCTGTGGTTCCTTTACTTTTAATAAAGCCAAACTGTTTTTCACTTAATATTTTATGTTTTTCAATAAAATCAAACATTCTTTCATAGATTACTTTTTCAAAGATTTTTGCTATATTCGATATTAATGATATAGGTCTGTAGTTATTAACTTTTAATTTTTTCCCTGATTTATAAATTGGTACCACTTCAGCTGCTTTTAGCGCATCAGGCAATATTGATTTTTCAATACATTTATTGACGATATGTGCCAAAGGATCTGCTATAAGATCAGATATTGTTTTGAGTGTCTTAGCATTTATTTTGTCAACTCCACCATTCTTGATTTTCAAATTCTCAATTATTTTTCAATTTCAATTTCATTTGTAGGATGTAGGAAAATTGTATTTAAGTTACTTGGTGGTAGTTGTATAAATTTGTTACTTGGGGCAGTAATTTGGTCACTCATTTCTTTGCCCATTTTGCCGTAATAGTCATTCATGATGTTCGCAATTTTGGATGGGATTTTTACTATCTCCTCGTTTTCATCATATATTTCACTTATATTATTATCTTTTTTATTTTTGTTACCCAGTTTGGAATTTATAATTTTCCATAGTTGTCTTGGATTATCTGAGTTTTTCTCTATAAAATCCTTCTCGTATTTAATTTTGGCATCTTTTATAACTTTGTTTAGACATTTAACATAGTTTTTGTATTCACTTTGTAATCTTTCATTCATTGGATCTTTTTTAAGCTGTTTATATAATTTGTCCTTTTTTTTTTACAGGATTTTATTAACGCAATAGTAATCCATTCTTTTCTAGGTACATTATTGTATTTAACCGGGTTTCTTTTTTATTTTTCTTGACATTGTGTTATTCCATCTATAAAAAGGTTTATTGCTTCGTTTGGATCCTCGATTTGTGTGTATTCATTCCAACATTTTTGACTTGCTATAATAGCTATTTTTTTGTAATTTAATGAATAATTAGTTTTATTTTGTTTCATCTCTGTATTCACTAGAGGTTTTTTTATATCTATAAATAGCGGATAGTGATCAGTAATTAGCGTCATTAATTTGAAAGTTTTTGTATTGATTGAGCTAGTTTTTATAAAAATATTATCTATGCATGTTCCACTATCAGTAGTTACATTATATGGTCTAGTCGTATCAGTAAAACCAGGGTAATAGCCATTTTCAAGAAAATTGTATAGAAAATTCTAACTAATATTGTTTTGTAACAATATATTTATATTAAAATCACCTATTATCAAATGGTTTTTAACTCTTCTCTTAAGTTGCAAATATTGATTTACCTTTAAAATAAACTCTGTGTTATGTAGATCATGTGATCTGTACATAGCTGAGATTTCCAAATGACTATTGTTTTGAAGGTTTATAATTGTATTTAGTATTTTTAGCCTACCCTGTTCTATCACATTAGTTGTCTAGGTTACATCTTTTTTTACATATACGACCACACCATCTGATTTGTTTATGTGACTATGGTTATAATAAATATTGTATCCATTTATTTTATAATATTGATAGTGTTCTAAATTACCGGTTTCAGCACATACTATCACATAAGGTTTGATTTTAAGCCTTTTATTCAAGATTTGCAATTTCTCAAAATTAGTTTTTAAACCTCTTATATTCAAGTATAAAATCAAATTATCTGTTGCTTTTCTATCTTGATTAAAAGACTTTAAATCATTATATGCTATTTCCTGCTGATATAATTGCTTATGTATGTCTTCTAATACTTCATGATTCTGCGCCATTTATTGCATTTGGTGTTGTTGAAATTGCGTTTGGGCTGGTTCCTATGCTCGCGATACTTTCTGTAGATCGTAAAGATGTCCTCTGTCGTAGATTTAGCGTAAGCGGTATTGGTGGTTTCCTTGCCGGTACTGCAGGCCTGGTGAGTGTGTTAGCTGCATCTGCCCTCTGTTGTGTATTTTGCTGGTACGGCCTTATTGGTTTCCAAGTCGGTAAATCAGGTTTGATAGGGTAATCGGTTGCATCTATATATTTTTTTATCTTGTTTTTAAGTATTTCACAGTTGCTCATGTCATATGGAGAATGATTAGTATATAAGTTTGTTCTATATGTTTTGTTACTAAAGATACAGTTAGTGCATTCTGTTTTGGTGCTATTACATTTGTTTGTTTCGTGGTCACCTGTACATTTCACATATACACATATCTGTTTATTCTTGCATTTTTTCGTGTTATGCCCTAGTCTCCCACAGTTGAAACATGGTGAGATGTTTATTAGATCATAAACCATACATCTTTGGTGTCCTACAAAAAGTCTTTTCTTGTTATCTCTGATCAACTTATATGCTTTAGGTGGCACTTCCATTATAACGGAGCTAAGCTTTGTTTTTTCATTTGTGTACATATGAAGGATTGAACCACTGTTTTTTAAGTCACTAAAATTTCTTGTATTTATATCTTCTTCAATTTCTTTAATGTCCATCTTTGTATAGTTGTCTATGCCAACTATTTTTATTTTTGGGTTATTTAATTTTTCAGCAAATATATCACACTTCGGTAGTTTTCTTTGAAGTATTTTTTCAGCAGCTGTTACACTCTCAATGTTCATACAGTTAACTATAATATCACTTTTATTTTTATTATATATATATTTTTGGTTTGAATGTTCTTTTCTCTCACTAGATATTTAGTTATTGTATTTAAAACTTCACTTTGATCATATTTGCCTATTTTAACTACAATTTTTGGTATCTTTTTTGGTTGTACTTTTATCTCCTTCGTTACGTCTGCGTAAGCTTTTTTAGTAAATTGGTTACCTGTTTCTTTTTCTTTATATTTTTCAAGCAACTCATGTAATAGTTTATTTTTATCTTGCAATTCATTATTCAGTTGTTTTAGTAACGTATTTTCAGCTACCATAACCTCATTCTCACTTATATTATTTTCTGCCTCACTTTGTAATTCTAATGTCTTTCCTGCTAGTTCCTCTAGTATTTCTTTTCTTATTTCATCCATTTGCCTCATTTTGATATATGCTATTATCAATTTTGCTGTCTCACTCAAGTGTTCTTCTTCCTCATTATCCTCATTATAGGTTATGTTAGACATGTGCACGTGTTCCGAACAAATTATCAAGTTATCTCCTAGATCTTTTGTATTGTTTAATCTTCCAAAATCACTTTTATGATATGCGTCTCCACATATGATACAAATTACTAATGCCACCGGTTTTGTTGGATGGCACTTATATACTTTTGTACTACTTTTGTCGGGAGGTCTTTTCTTTCCCGGCGCCATCTTGAATGATGGCGCTTGAATGATGACATTTTACTACAACTTTTTTTTCGGTGTACTATGCATGAATACTACAACTGTTTGTTGGTGTTCAAGATCGTGAGATTATATATCAATAGTGCTCAACTGTATGATATGTTCAGGGCACGATCTACATCTTATAGAACTAGAAATTGTCCTGCCCTGTCTGAGGATCAATCTAGATCTATAATTTTTATTTTAAAATAGTGTTATTCCATGACTAAAAACAATTTGGAATCGACTACCCCTTGTTGTGTGCTCCATCAACACCATACTTAAGTCTATTTAAAACTGCTTTGAGAAATCAAGTTTGTAACTACTCACAGTTCTAGTTTAATCATTTAGCTCACTTGGGATACTGGCAACCATTTCTATTTATTTATTTATTCAATCAACCGATATGGCTACCCTTTTACAAAATTGGAATATATACAAGAGGGGGTGCTAACGACCATGATTATATTTGCAGTGCAAAAGAAGTAAAATAGTAACAAAATTAATGTAATAAAGAATTAGTATAAAATATAACAATATAAACTATAAAGGAGGTATAAAAATATAACTATAAACGCAGTAAAACTGAAATTAGTTAATAAAAAATAAACAATGGTAATAAGATTACTAGCACTAAGATGCAACAATTATTGTAGATGGGTCTTGAAAAAACATTTGAATTGGCCAATGGAATTGATTCACTGCGATTCAACAGGTTGCAAGTTTCTATATTAATCTTGTAAAAGGACTACGTTGAAAACTTAAATAAATAAATAAAAAAGCTTTGAGGCTTTGAGGTACAAACTTTAGGAGACTTCAAAACTTGATAACGTGTAAAGTCTTCCTTTTTTACAGTTTCTGAAAGTTTTGCGAATCTCAAAGCTTTTATGTGCCTGGAAGCTTCATGGCTTTCACTATTATGTATCTTGAAGCTTGTCTTTCAGAAAATTTACGTGTCTGTAAGAGCAGTTGAAGTTGCCTTAAGGTTCTGTTACATGTAATTTTAGAAACTTACGTGTCAGGATTGTATCATGGAAAACTTACGTGTCTGAACATCATGGTAGAAAACATCTGAGCTTCATGGGACAAAATATAAGTTATAGACATGTGAAGTTTATTTCAGAGGCACATATCCACGTAATTGTGTAAATTAGTTGTGCGAAGAGACAGCGTATTTTTAAATAAATTATAAGTTTTTTTTTATTATTCTGCAGATACAATAATGAATAAATTTAATCAATTTTTATTTGTACTGCACGCAATAATCTGCTAATCAATAATTACAAATTTTATCACTGTTCAGATCTAGATAGCATTTTTAAAATCTTAGATAAATTTATGTGAAATATCAGATAATTACAAGGAGAGTGCACACTATCTGGGAAACGGATTTCAGAAGGCATTTGGAAGTCGATTTCTGATACCTAGAAATGAAGCTCAGGTCTGAAGTTTGCAACATTGTATGCAACGAAATAAAAAATATTTGATTTGACTTCAAGTTTGTAATAATTAATATTAATTTTGCGAGTAGATTGATTATTTTACGCCTCTGCTAAACGTACGTCAGATCTGACGTACAAATAACCTATAACCCACTTAGAAACAGAAAAAACCGCTGTTTTGAGAGTCTGACATGGAAGAGAACATTATTTCTTTAGTCAAACGTCAATCCATGCCTATTTTTTTCTTTAGTCAAGCGTTAATTCTTCGACTAAAGAAAATTGAAGGTTAGGTTTTACGTATATATAGGTATACCTATCTGTAGCGCTCCTGACGTACGTTTAGCAAGAGCCATTATTTTATAGTATCAAATAAGTTTATAACAAAGATTTAGATAAAATTTCTATGGTTTAATAACTTTAATTAAATGTAAAAAATTATTTCGTTGTACTCCAACGATGCAAACTTCAGACCCATCTTCTATTGACTGTTACATTGCAAGTATTTATGATATGAAAACGAGCAAAAAAGATTATAAAAATAGACAGCCAAAAGCTAAAATGTATAAGCTCTGATTTGTTTGGAAAATATTAATTTTTCAGGAAATTATAAGCAATCAAATATAGCATAAAAAATGGTTAAAAATACGATCTATTGAATCGCTTAAAATGAAGACAAATTTTTTACCGTTTTATTACACTATCTTTGATTGCTTATAATTTCCTGAAAAATCAATATTTTTCAAACAAATCACAGCTTAAATTTTAGCTTTTGTATCATAAATACTTGTAACGTAACAGTCAATAGAAAAGACCTAATTTTTTTTAACAAAATATAGGATATTTAATTAGAGTGTTAGTTGCATCTAATGGTAGTTTTCTTTGTATTAATATATAATGCTACTAATGGCTTATCTACCAGGTAATGTTTTCTTAAATAAAAAACAACATTTTTCGTGTTTCGTCGACGTTTCGGACACTTTTCTTTGTGTCCCTCATCAGGATTAATGAGACAGTGTCAATCTAACGAGCGGATTGTAATATAAATTAATATTAATTATGCTATAAAACATTTCATTTCACTAATCAGCAAACCATTATTCGATTAATAATCTTACGTTCACGTAATTTCTTTTTGAAGTCTGGATCATTTCGTCGCTTTTGATCAAAATAAAAGCAATAACCAACAAATATTCCAGCAACACCAACAGCGATACTAACTGCAGTTTTCGATATCATAATTGTCTAATATGTGTAACTATGAATAAAGAAATCTTTTATGATGAACGTAAATAGACAAAAGACAAAATATTTTTATTCCTCAACATGTGCAATAAGCTCTTCATTTAACCATACACTTACATATAAGGATACTTAATATTCTAAGATTGCGCGATTCTTGTATTATTTTAATTTAAAATTAATAACAATTTAAGTCAACAAGAAAGATTATCGCTAAATTACCGCCAAAATTCGCCAAGATTAAAAGAATCAAAGTTGATTATTTAATCACTTTTTAGCGGGTTAGGCTTATTAGGCCTATTACACGCAAAAAGAAAAAACAGTTAGGGCCTTCGCAGGCTAAAAGAATAGCGAAATGGAAATAAGAAATAACATGGAAAGTATATCTCCATATATGAGGAATAAGAAACTTATTCTTCTTATTCTTCATGTATATTATACGTGGGCGGTTCAATAAGTCCTTGACTTTGAAATGAAAAACACTATTTATAAAAAAAATTCCAATTTATTTTTTAACATAGTCCCCTTTTAACCGTAAACATTTATTATAGCGGTACTCAAGCTTATTTATGCCCTCTAAAAAGTAATTTTTATCAACCCTAGCGGAAATGATTTTTGTAAATAACTGTTAATAACTGTTAATAACTGTAAATAACAGTTTATAAGTGTTTGATTTGAGACGTTAATAACAGTTATTTATAGTTATTTACAGTTATTTACAGTTATTAACAGTTATTAACAGTTATTAACAGTTATTTACAGTTTTGCAGAAAAGTACCTGCGAAAACGGAGGTACTGATAAAGGGTATTAACAGTTATTAACGGTTATTAACAGTTATTAACAGTTATTTACAGATATTTACAGTTATAAACAGTTTATTTTTTTCGCTATAATACTAACTTTTTTCTTATCAACAAAACTGTAAATAACTGTTAATAACTGTTAATAACTGTTAAAAACTGTTAAAAACTGTTAATAACCGTTAATAACTGTAACTAACTTTTATCAGCACCTCCGTTTTCGCAGGTACTTTTCTGCAAAACTGTAAATAACTGTTAATAACTGCTAATAACTGTTAATAACTGTAAATAACTGTAAATAATTGTAAATAACTGTTATTAACGTCTCAAATCAAACACTTATAAACTGTTATTTACAGTTATTTACAGTTTTTTACAGTTTTTTACAGTTTTTTACAGTTATTTACAGTTATTTTCATTTTTCATTTCCACTAGGGAAACTCCTCAAAATACTCATTTGTCGCAACAATGATCTCTTCGTTCGAGGAAAATCTTTTACCTCTAAGCCAAGCTTTCATGTTAGAAAACAAACAATAATCGAAAGGGGACAAATCTGGGGAATAAGGTGGATGAGGAAGTATTTCGTAGCGTAAATTAAATAATTTGGCCGTTGCAATGGCACTCGTGTGAGCTGATGCATTGTCGTGGTGGAAAAGCACTTTTTTTCGCCAGATAGGGCCGCTTTTCCTTCAGTATGGCATCAAAGCGATCTAATAATGTGGCATAATACTCTCCTGTAATAGTTTTTCCATTCTAGAGGTAATCGATTAATATTACCCTATTAAAAATTCTCACGTGAGAATTTCGACCATTTTCTCACGTGAAAATCACGTGAGATATGAGAAAATGATCTTAAAAAAAATAAACATATTTGTTATGACTTCTTTGGTATATATTAGATTTAATTGAAAAATACTAAATAAAAAAAAGCAATACTTCCCAATTTAATGAGAAGTTATCAAAAACGAGGTACGCCTCGTAGATACAACTTTAAAAAGTCTTATGAATGTATAAACTCTCGCTTCCTTATGTATTTTAGGCGGCGATAATTCTTTTGAGGGAGCTCCAACACCAAGCCATCTAGCGGTTAACGGCAGTACTCAGCAATGCTCAACTGCAGTACTGCACGTTGACCGCTAGATGGCTTGCAGTCGGAGCTCCCTCAAAGGAATTAGCACCGCCTAAAGTACATAAGGAAGCGAGAGTTAATACATTCATGCGACTTTTCAAAGTCGCATTTACGAGACGTACCTCGTTTCTGATAACTTCTCATCAAATTGGAAAGTTCTTTTTTTTATGTAGTATTTTTCAATTAAATCTAATACATACCAAAGAAGTCATACGTTTATTTTTTTAAGATCATTTTCTCATATTACTATCTCATAGTGATATTCACGTGAGAAAATGGTCGAAGTTCTCATGTGAGAATCACGTGAGAATTTTTAATAGGGTATACCACGTGAATCCCAAAAAATTGTGGCCACGACCTTACCAGCTGATGGAACCGTTTTCGCTTTTTTCGGCGCAGATTCCCCAGGTCCAGTCCACACTTTCGACTGATTTTTTGTTTCTGGCGTATAATAATGAATCCACGTTTCATCAACAGTTACATAACGTTGCAAAAATTCCTTTGAATTACGTTGAAACATGCCCAAACATTGCTCAGACGCAACCACACGAGCCCGCTTGTGATCAGCTGTGAGCAAACGCGGCACCCATCTTGCAGACAGCTTCCTCATGCCCAAACATTCATGTAAAATATACCATGCGCGCCCTACTGAAATGTTTACAGTCTCACTAGTCTCACGCACTTTCAATCGACGATCGTTGAGTACAATGTCGTGGATTTTATCGATCATTTCTTGAGAAGTCACCTCTTTTGGGCGGCCAGGACGCTCATCGTCACTTGTGCTAATACGGCCGCAATGAAATTCAATAAACCATTTATAAACCATGCCATGCGATGGAACAGACTCCTTATAATATTTTGCGAGCTTTTCTTTAGTTTCCTTGATTGATTTTCCTCGTAGAAAATAATGTTTAATAAGCACGCGAAACTCGCTTTTTTCCATCGTTTTATTTTAACAATGAAACACTAAATTCAAATGACTGCAAAAAATTTTCTAACCAACGTACTGACTTGAAACTTTGTACACGCACTGGTATTAGATGGTATTCTCTTAGAGTAGTAACATATGTACGATAACAACACCATCTTTCGAGAAGTCACGGACTTATTGAACAGCCCACGTAGATACATTTTCAATGCTATTTCTTATTTCCATATCGCTATTCTTTTAGCGTGCGAAGGCCCTAAGAGTAATAAGTTTCTTATTCCTCATACATATAGATATATCTTGTAACAATGTATTTTGACTCTTCGCCTCTTTTCTCTCTCGACTCATGTCAGCCGGGCATAAAACGATACCTAGGCCGAATTTCTAATAGGTGCGACGCTGTACTTAGGCGATGAACGCCGAGCCCGAACACCCGCAAATAAAATAATTATTAACCTCCTCTATCTTCCTTTCACTCTCTCTCTCGACGCACTTACCGTCCAAAAGGAGATTCCGCTGTGACGTAGTATACCTGGGTAAGCTACGATGCTGAAAAGATTGGGAAGGATAATTGCGCAAAATAAATACTCAAACAATAATTCAAATTAATTCTGTTTATTCAACTAAAACCCTAACTACAGTTCGTGAAGGTTCATTCACTCTCTCTCTCTCTCTCTCTCACTCTCTCTCTTTCTCTCCCTGTCTCTCCACTGTCGCCGCACACGATCCTCCACAAGATCTTTGCGATGTCAAGAAACTATCGCGGCGTGATTTGAAGAATCGCCGCACACGCCTCTTTCTCTAACACTCTCTCTATCTCTTTACCCTGTCGTCGTGCACGAGGCCATGCGTGGACTCAAACGCAAAAGCCGAAAACTGCTGCAGTGCGATTTCGGGAATCGCCGCGCACACAAATCGCTCTCTACACTGTCGTCGTGTACGAGGCCGCGCAACACTCGCGCGAAAGCCGAAAACTGCCGTGGCGCGATTCCAAGAATCGCCATGCGTACCTGCGTATCCCTCTCTCTCCACAATCGCCGCGAATAAGGCCACACGGAAACTTCTATCCCACGCACACGCCGAACGCAACAAACTCTCTCGCGACGCGACACGTCATCTCTCTCTCTCTCTCTCTCTCTCTCTCTCTCTCTCTCTCTCTCTCTCTCTCTCTCTCTCTCTCTCTCTCTCTCTCTCTCTCTCTCTCTCTCTCTCTCTCTCTCTCTCTCTCTCTCTCTCTCTCTCTCTCTCTCTCTCTCTCTCTCTCTCTCTCTCTCTCTCTCTCTCTCTCTCTCTCTCTCTCTCTCTCTCTCTCTCTCTCTCTCTCTCTCTCTCTCTCTCTCTCTCTCTCTCTCTCTCTCTCTCTCTCTCTCTCTCTCTCTCTCTCTCTCTCTCTCTCTCTCTCTCTCTCTCTCTCTCTCTCTCTCTCTCTCTCTCTCTCTCTCTCTCTCTCTCTCTCTCTCTCTCTCTCTCTCTCCCGACACCTAGTGGTGGAGGGAGGGGTGGGAGCTCGCTGAAGGCGGGGTTCCTCAACATCAACTCGATTAGATCGCGACTTAACAATCTCCACGCGTATCTGACCGAAAATCCTTCCTACCACATGATTGTCGACGACAGTCTCATTCGGATCGAGGGCTACTCGGTGATCAGACAGGATCGCAATATACATGGGGGCGGAGTCGCCCTGTATGTGCGCGATGATTTCAGAGTCACGAAACTGGCATCTTCCAATACTCTTGGATGGGGAAGACCGGAAATTCCTGAGTATCTGTTTTGTCGCGTGCAGCAGGGCGATTCTCCTCCCATTTTGGTCCGTGTCATCGATAGACCCCCACACATTGCCATGCAGAACGACACCGATCTTTTTGACGTTTTACGCGTTCTTGTCAGCGAGTATAGCCACAAATTCATCATGGGGATCTGAATGCTGACTTGTCGTCGGCAAGTGATGCGGATGCTTATACCTTAAGGAACTTGGCTAAAGAATTGACTCCACAAATTGTGCAGCATAGCCCTACTCACCATAAAACTCTAACAACTCACACATGGATTGACTTAATTATTGTAGACGACCATGACCATCTGCTGGGGTATGAGAATGAGTGCTTACCCAGTTTTGGAAAACATGCCATCATTGATGCTACCATCGAATACTTTGTGCCTGCCCCTGTAAGAAACTCTTTCTCTTACAGAGATTTCAAAAATATCTGTCCTGACACACTTAACGAACTGCTCGCACGCTACGATTGGGTGAGCACAAATTCTATCGAATCCGATCTGGAGGGGGCTTTAGATAATTTAACTTCGAATCTGAACCTAACTATCGATCATTTAGCGCCTTTAAAAACTGTAAAGCCCAGTAAAAAATATGCTCCTTGGCTTGGTCCCGAGCTGAGGCAGCTCATCGACAAGCGCAATGCTACTCACAGACGCTACAAGCGTACTGGGCGGGCGGCGGTGTTTGATGAGTTTCTTCGACTCAGCTACGAGGTCGACGTGCGCATTGGTCAAGAGCGTAACTCCTTCCTTCACAAACATCTCTCAGACACTCTTGATGCTAACAAGGATATGGGATATAACAAGGAACAAGGATAAATGCGCAACCTCGGCCTCGTACCACGGCGAAAACAGGAAGACCTTCACGGCCTTACACCGGAGGAGTTGAACGCTCATTTTGCCGGGATATCCGTGTCCCCCCTTGAAAACATCGAAGATGCAATGGACACTATACTATCTGCGAGGAGTGAGGAAGGTTTTTCCTTTAAATCAGTTGACCTGAACAATGTTGTCATTGCAATTTCTCACTTCTCCCCGCAGGCAAAGGAGGCAGACGGCGTTCCCCAAAAGGTGATCGCGAAAGCTCTCTCGGTCATAGGTGAATACTTGGTCAAAATCTTTAACACCTCTTTTGCCCAGGAAATCTTTCCGAGCTCTTGGAAGCAAGCGCAGGTAATTGCGCTAAAAAAATGCAACTTCGTCAACACCATCGGATTTCCGTCTGATTGCGCTGCTCTGCTTCCTCTCCAAGGTGCTCGAAAAGATTGCCCATGACCAAATCACGGAGTATCTTAGAATTAATAATGTACTTGATCCCCTCCAGGCCGGATTCCGTAAGCACCATAG
Source organism: Torymus aiolomorphi (assembly GCA_036365515.1). Lineage (NCBI taxonomy): Eukaryota > Metazoa > Arthropoda > Insecta > Hymenoptera > Torymidae > Torymus > Torymus aiolomorphi. The sequence continues at coordinate 183,510,109 of CM070874.1, forward strand.
CACCCAGACGGCACTTCTCAAGCTAACCGACGACATAGGCATGGGCATTGATAACAAGAAACTGACGCTACTGCTACTGTTTGACTTTAGTAAAGCCTTTGACATGATTTCACCGACAAAACTCTTGCACAAACTCCACCAGCTTGGATTCTCCAGGTCGGCTCTCCTGTGGACTAAATCATACTTACAAGGTGGCACCCAGATGGTAATTTCCGGTAAAAGCGAAAATTCTGATTGGTTAGAAACTAATCTGACGGACGTACGATCAAGCATATTTTCTATGCCGATGACCTTCAAATCTATCTGCACACAACCAAGGACAAAATCTCGGAGGGCATGGCTCGGCTATCTGACGCAGCACGAATGGTGGCTGAATGGGCTGAGAACTCTGGACTGCATCTCAATCCCGGCAAAACCAAAGCAATTCTATTTGGCTCTAAGAAAGGTGTGAATGCGGTAAACTCGCTGGGATTGCAGGGTATTGGTTTGTGCTCTGGGGAGCTTGTCCCATTGAGTGCATTCACAGTGGCAGAAATACCGTGGCTGGTCCTGTGACATAAAATTTTATCCTAGCGCATATGCTTTTCTTCGGACACGTAATCCTACAATACCCCGGTCCAAGAACACGTAACGAGGTTCATTGGTTGGAAGCGGGCGATTGGTCTAAGACGACCAATGAGAGAAGCGAGCGCGCGGACCCGTCCGAGATGTGTGCATATGCATTCGCGTGTAATGTAGCGAGGGCCTTAGTATCTACATGCGCACGTAGCGCAGTCTGCTTTCGAATCTAGGGAGCATTAAAATGTCCCTAGGCTATACGTGGCTAACTTCAGCCGAATTGTAGCCGAGGCTCGAGCCGCGGTAAAGACCGATGTTCGATTGGGGCTCGCGCCGCGGTAAACCCGAGGCTCGAGCCGCGGTAAATCCGAGGTTCGACCGAAGTTACTACCGAGGCTAATCCTAGGCAAACCCGGGCTCACCGCTTAAGCGAGGCTTCGAGCCACGGCTCGCCGCTTACACGAGGCTACCCGAGGTTCGCCAAGGTAAACCGAGGCTAATTGGTGGCGCAGCGGTAGTCTGGATCGTGTAAGTGGTAACGTAGGAATGCGGAATGTGGAACGGCGTGCTATGTTTATCTTAGCGTATGCAGGTTATGATTGCTCTTACTCGTAAGGCCAATCATCATAGATATATTGAGATCGATTGTGGGTTAGGTTAGCGAGCGAGAGAGAGACTATGACTCCGACTACGACAAACCTCGGTGAAGATGAGTTGATGTCAACATGCAGAAATACGCTTTAGCAACGATGGAGAAAAAATTAGATAAGTATTACTTATTATTTATATTGTTTTATGTATTTCAATAATTCTGAAAACAATAAAATACTTTTTCATAATTATTGAAATACTCAAAACATTCTTCGCCAAATATAAATTATTATTCGAATAGATACTTTGTGTGTGTTCTTTTTTATTTCAGGAGATTTTGCTTTTTATGAGTAAATAAATTGTAATGCATATGGATCAAAGAAGTAAACTAAACTGAAAGACAGCTTCACGTGCATAATATTCGTGCTCTCCTTGAAGCAGATGGTAAATACTCTCCTGGGGTCGATGGCTACTTTGCATAGTTTTCGCACACAGTCTTAACACACAAACTTAGCATATAATGTGTATGAAAAAACTATTTGGAATAAGCATTGGACATTGGCACAGAATAATTCTTACTTAACATTTGTTAAATAATTCTAAGTACATCTGAGGACTTTTTTGTCAAAGTGGCATTTACTACAGAATATAAATACTTCAAACACACTGAGTTGTATGATACGTGAATTTTTAAATGATTTATGGATCCAGTATTAAGATGAGAAGAAATTTAAACAATTTTATTATGTATGCGAGTGACAATGAAACATCGCCTAATCATGAAATCACTGAGTTTTACGACATAAATTCATGATGCAGTACAATAAATAAATCTGTGGACCTTGACATTAGTGAAATATAGGTCATTTTTTTGAACATTTTAAACAAGACATGTAGCAAAAAGAAGAAATTAAATGGATCCAGTGTCTGTATGTAAAGCAACTTTGGAACATGAGTTTATTATATGTGTGACACAAATTTGGAATAAACATCGGAAATTGACTCAGAGTAATTATTACCTGTCAATTGTAAAATAACTCTCTAGTGGAGTACATCTGTGGACTTTTCTGTTAGTGAAAAAATATACGTCATTTTGTGTATTTTAATAAAAGTGGCATCTACTACATAATATAAATAGTTGAAACAAACTAATTTGTACGATAAGTGAATTTTTAAATGATCTGTGGATCCAGAATTAATGTGGAAAGAATCTCTAATCAAGTTTATAGTGTACGTGAGTGAAAATGAAATATCGCGTATTCTTGATACATAATAAAATTGTTTAAATTTCTTCTCATCTTAATACTGGATCCATAAATCATTTAAAAATTCACGTATCATACAACTCAGTGTGTTTGAAGTATTTATATTCTGTAGTAAATGCCACTTTGACAAAAAAGTCCTCAGATGTACTTAGAATTATTTAACAAATGTTAAGTAAGAATTATTCTGTGCCAATGTCCAATGCTTATTCCAAATAGTTTTTTCATACACATTATATGCTAAGTTTGTGTGCTAAGACTGTGTGCGAAAACTATGCAAAGTAGCCATCGACCCCAGGAGAGTATTTACCATCTGCTTCAAGGAGAGCACGAATATTATGCACGTGAAGCTGTCTTTAAGTTTAGTTTACTTCTTTGATCCATATGCATTACAATTTATTTACTCATAAAAAGCAAAATCTCCTGAAATAAAAAAGAACACACACAAAGTATCTATTCGAATAATAATTTATATTTGGCGAAGAATGTTTTGAGTATTTCAATAATTATGAAAAAGTATTTTATTGTTTTCAGAATTATTGAAATACATAAAACAATTTAAATAATAAGTAATACTTATCTAATTTTTTCTCCATCGTTGCTAAAGCGTATTTCTGTATGTTGACATCAACTCATCTTCACCGAGGTTTGTCTTAGCCGGAGTCATAGTCTCTCTCTCGCTCGCTAACCTAACCCACAATCGATCTCAATATATCTATGATGATTGGCCTTACGAGTAAGAGCAATCATAACCTGCATACGCTAAGATAAACATAGCACGCCGTTCCACATTTCGCATTCCTACGTTACCACTTACACGATCTAGACTACCGCTGCGCCACCAATTAGCCTCGGTTCACCTCGGCGAACCTCGGGTAGCCTCGCGTAAGCGGCGAGCCGTGGCTCGGAGCCTCGCTTAAGCGACGAGCCCGGGTTAGCCTCGGTTCACCTCGGCAAACCTCAAGTCAACCTCGCGTAAGCGGCGAGCCTCGGCCCATGACCCTCGGGCGAATGGTGGACCTCGGGTGAGCCTCGGGTTTGCCTAGGATTAGCCTCGGTAGTAACTTCGGTCGAACTTCGGATTTACCGCGGCTCGAGCCTCGGGTTTGCCGCGGCGCAAGCTCCAATCGAACATCGGTCTTTACCGCGGCTCGAGCCTCAGCTACAATTCGGCTGAAGTTAGCCACGTATAGCCTAGGGACATTTTAATGCTCCCTAGATTCGAAAGCAGACCGCGCTACGTGCGCATGTAGATACTAAGGCCCTCGCTACATTACACGCGAATGCATACGCACACATCTCGGAGGGGTCCGCGCGCTCGCTTCTCTCATTGGTCGTCTTAGACCAATCGCCCGCTTCCAACCAATGAACCTCGTTACGTGTTCTTGGACCGGGGTATTGTAGGATTACGTGTCCGAAGAAAAGCATATGCGCCAGGATAAAATTTTATGTCACAGGACCAGCCACGGTATTTCTGCCACTGTGAACGCACTCATTCAGTAGCGAGATCGTGAGTCTCGGTGTTACCCTTGACAGCAAACTAAGATGGAAGCCGCACATCGAAAAACTTGCTAAGAAAGTCAACAAAGCCCTTTATAGCTTGCGGTTTATTATGGCATGTACCACTAAGACCCTTCGCAAAAGATTAGGTGAGTCATTAGTACAGCTGCACCTGGACTACTGTTCAGTGGTGTACATTGACGCAACCAAGGAAGAGCGCGAGAAAGTGCATAGTTTGAGCAATGCATGTGTGAGAAATGTAACTGGAGCTAGGAAGGATGAGCACATAACCCCTGACTGGAGACGTCTGGGTTGGCTACGTACGGACTCGCGCAGATCTTACTTTGCAGCTGTACTCATGTTTAAAATTCTACGGGTGCGTGAGCCCAGTTATCTGGCTGCCCTCTTTACGGAGCATAAGCCCAGGCCTACTAGTCGGGGTGTGCAGCCAGAACTTCGGGCCCCCGCTCTGAATTATAAAACGAGCGACATGGCATTTCGGGCACAGAGTGTCAAATTCTGGAACTCTCTCCCTCCCTCCATACGCTATTTACCATCGTTATCGACATTCAAGAGGGCGGTGCGCCCGCACCTTTATAATCTCGACACCTAGCCTTTCAGAAGGATGGAAGCTGCCAGCATGGGAGACTAGATTTAATAGTTAGTTTTAGATCTAGTTTAGTATTTTTGACTCTGCTGATTAACTGCGATCTGCGTTTTTCTTTTTTTTTTCTTTTGTTTTAGACTAAGCAGCTGTGATTTATGTACTACTGTGATATTACCAGAATAGGTATTTAAAATGTGATATTTATTAAATCTAGCGTAAACTGTGTTCTTGTCTTTACTAAATGTACTTTATCTGTGATATCCATTTTAAGGCTTTTAAATATACTATTAACTGTGATATCAATTTTAGAGTAATACCAGCTGTGATATTTTACTGAGCGATATTTTTCTATTGTATTTTATATCGTATCTTATTTTATTATATTATATTTTCTATCATATTTTCTGTTATCTTCTAAAAACCTGTATATTACTTATTTTGAGTTTTATTGTATTTGATTTTTTAATTATCCATTGCATAAATGTCTGTATTGATTTTTTGTCACGAAGGCAGATAATAAACATCTATCTATCTATCTATCTCTCTTTCCACTTCGCCATGCTGAACTCTCTCTCTCTCACTCTCGTCCTCAACGCGTAAGTGTTCACCACCCGCGCACTATTTCGCTGGACATCCACCATGTGCCGTCTCCCCGAAACAGCTGCACTCGTCGCCGCAATGTCTCCTCGCCGTTGTTCGGCACCTCGAAGGCTCCTTCGCGCATTCTCCTAGCACGCTCTCTCTCTCTCTCTCTCTCTCTCTCTCTCTCTCTCTCTCCTTCTCTCTTTCTTTCAACGTTCTCTCTGCATCCGCTTTCTCCAAACTGACGTTTTTCGCGACGCGCCGGCAACTCTCAAAACAACTCTCGTTACCGTAGCAACCGTTTCCTGCCTGCTCGATGCTACCGTACCTCCATTCTGCCGCCACTCGCGAGATGCTGCCACCTCGCTCGACGCGACGGCCACATGAGAACGCGCAAATTTCGAACGCACTGCCCGGTCTCTCTTCGTCACCACTCTACTTAAGGTAGTTCTCTTCATATTGCAAAAACTAAAAAAGCTTCTGAAAAAAATATACAAATATTCTTCAAAGTCACAGAAATGATACCATATGTTTGCTTACATACATTGCGGAACAAATTTTTGAGAAAAAAATTCTTGAAAATGGTTATTTTTACACAGAGTAAATGAGTGCTATATCAACTGTGACAGAAAGTAATAGTATTACTCATAAAAAAAAACTGGACTTCAAAAAGAAAAACATAGCTTAAGAAAGATGAAATTCGGCTCTTTCTATTAAGTTTATCAAATATGTGTCAAGCCGATCTTTTTAAAAAGATATTAATGATTATAAACACAAATAGCAGACGACGTGCACGAGAGCGAGAGAGACAGAACGACGCCCATGGTATAGTTTGTGCTCTCGCTGAGCCACAAACTGTAGTGCCCGAGGAGAACCCCCTTAAATACTTACCCGCGTGACCAGCTCACAACAGCCATAACCGCATCCACATCCAACCAAAGTCTCGCCGCTCATATACCGGGGAAAAACACATGTAATAACAAAATCATAAAGGGAAAAAGGCCCTATTAGTAATTCGGCCTATAGGTATCAATAATTGTCCGGCTGACAGGAGTCGAGAGACAAAAGGAAGCGAGGAGTCAAAATACAACGTGACATAGGGCCTTTTCTTTTATTCTTTGTTTTTATGTGCTGTGCCCATCGGCATATGAGATGTATCGGAGTATGGCGAGAGTTCGGTAGGAGAGATAAGGCTAATACGGCCGTTGGTCGGCCGCGGGTAAGTATGTACGCAGAGTGGAGACAGAGAGAGAGGTAGGGAAGTGTGTAGAGTAGGGAAACAGAGTGAGAGTAAGTGTGTATGTTGCGGTGGAGTCGTTGCGAATTAGCGATAATTGCGGCGTAGCGATAGTAGGAGCGTGAGAATAATAAATATATATATTAAGTATATTAATTATTTGTTCTCCCCTATATTATATATAATTCTTGATTTTGAATATTTCTTTGTGGAGAGTTGGTGGCGTAATTGCGAGTCGCACAGGCGGAGGCCGTGCGTTCGAGAATAATTTGTGAAGTAAGAGAGAGAGAGAGAGAGAGAGTGTAGAAGGAGGAGAGAGTTGAGAGAGTTGAACTCCTCTTTCACGAGCGAGTAGTAATCATGGACAAGTGAACGCGAGCCATGGGCGAGCACGCCGCGAGGATGGTGGAGTTGGCGCAATCTCGTACGGCCAGGCGCTGGACCCGGACGATGACCCAGTTTCAGCCGGCGAAGTTGATTGCGGAGTTAGAGAAACGGAAAGCGAATAGCCGCGGCAACCTGGAGAGTTTGCGAGATCGCTTATTGCGAGCGATATTGCGCAAGGAATTGCCGGGGACAGAGATCCCGCGGTATGCCTGCGACGGGGCAGATTCTGAAGCCATCGAAGGCATTATAAGAGTAGATGTGAAGATAGAAGAGGAAAAAGATGAGAAAATCCCGCGGAAGAAGCCCTCGAAGAAGAAGAGAGCGACCCATTCCCTGGCTGACACGAGCAGTGAAGGCTTGCGGATGGCGAGCGAAGAAGATAATATGGAGAGGGGAAGGAAGCAGATGGTGGAGGTAATGGTGCACCAGTATGAGAGGCCTACACCTTCGACGGTGACGGTCAATAGCTCGCTGAGCGCCAACAGGAGTAATGCGGGTCCGGTCCTGCAGACGACAGGGGCTCATCCGGCAGTGACAACTTCCGTCTCAGACCTGCGTGGGCCCAGAGTGACAGCAACCTACGATAGTAGAAAATGTGTACCTCCCATGGCGTTTACGTGGGAGTACTATTCGGATCGTTTATATCGGGGGCTGTCGCCTGTAAAACCGTTGCCACCTTCGGCCCACCAGGCTCCGACGTCTTTTAGGGCACCGCCAGCTCCCGTTCCGGTGGAGACCCCAGCGAGGAAGAAGGGGCTATCCTAAAGGGAATGGTACACGCAAGACCAGGATTGGGACGATATACGTCAAATTTATGACGTGGATGAGAGCAGTGGAGAAGAAAGTTACGTGGAGCAAGAGCCAGTGTTGAAGAGGGAGAAGGATCGAAGTATCCGCTCGTCACACTCGAGGATAGGGGGTAGCGGCGCGATGTACAGGCCAGTAGGAAATCCCCAGGGGACCGGTGCTTCGGACCACGAGGGGGTTCAACAGCTTTTGAAAAGGAAGTCGTCGGGGCTCCCACGATGAAGATCTGTTGAGCCACCCCTCATGGAACGACTAAGCACTGAGGAAGAAACTGAGAACCGCCAAGAGCATCTACCCAGGAGGGCTGGTACGTTGAAGAGTGGAATGCGATTCCAGGGGCGGCCTGAGAGATCAATGAGGAAGAAGAAGCAGGGGGTGCACAGCATAACGATCTCGATCAGTAGTGAGAGAGAAGAGAAATCGGAGAGAAGGAGTTTGGCTCATCACGGACGACGAATCATCAGCGAGACGGAGGATGATGAAGAAGTGGAGCCGAGAAAAAGGTGGAGAGCGGAGCCTGCAGTGGAGCAGAAGGCCTGCTTTCTAGAGCAGTTAGAGGACTGCTGCGGGAGGGGGGGGAGCTACGAAATCGTGAGCTACTCGGTGCACTACCGTGCATCTTGGCTAAGAGAGCGGGCCATTGGTTCCAAACTATAAGGTTGGAGATCCATTCGTGGTTGAGATTCCGTAAGGCCTTTAAACACCAATTCGTCACGGAATATGACCGTGAAGATTTGTTGGACGATTTGAGACGAGGGACTCAAGCTAAGGGCGAGAAGATCGCCATCTACGTCTCCAATTTTAACTACATCGTCTCCCGCTTCAAAAACCACGGTCACAGAGGCAGCTGGTTGAGACGGCTTACCGGAGCATCCTTCTGGAGTATAGAAAGGCGATGCCCGACAAGATAGTGGAGACTCTGAAGGACATGGAGAAGTACGGGCACCGTTGAGAGAGGCAGAAGGAATTGGGCAGCCGCTATCTTACGCCGCCTCCGGCCGAAAAGATGAGGGTACCCGGAGCAGCGTTCACGGGTACATCTGGCCGTCAAAAAGCCGTAGCTGCGGTGGAGAAGGGAGAAGAGGTTCAGGGAACTTCTCCGACGTCTGCGAGGACAGGAAAGAAGAAAGAAGCAAAGAAAGCGGCTAAAACGACCCGACCTACGGGCGGGAAAACAAGTGACGGGGAATCGAAGCCGGGGACTGTGCAGCCGAAAATGAGAGATGAGCAGATAGTGGAGAAAGAAAAGGCGAGGACCTACGCTGCTGTGGTGCAGGGCGGATCTGGGATCCAAGGGGGCTCTGGAAACTCCAGGCGTCCTCATGGAGCAGGTCGAGGATATGGGAGTGAACCGTGGAGAGGGGCTTCAGCTCAGAGTCAGGGCCCTGGAGATTGGCAATCTGGTCCTCCGAAAGACGAGTACGGGTGTCTAGCTGGACCTGGCCAAACCTCGACTGCAGAAGAAGAGGAGAGACCATTTATGGGGGTTTGTAACCTCTGTCAAGCCGTGGGTCACAAAGCCTCCGTGTGTTTTGAAGTGGTCTGTTACTGGTGTAAACAGAAGGGACACACAGTGCGAAATTGCTTAACACGTAGACAGTCTACCCAGCCTTCACGCGAGTGCTGCCAGAACTGTAACGCGCCGAATGCAACCTTCAAGGTCAGTCCCAACAACGCGCCTTTACCAGTGAAGTAGGGAAACTGGCACGCTGGGGGGGCCTCTTAAGGGGGTCGGACACCTTTAGAATGACGAAAAATCAATTTTTATTCTATTACATCTTTTACTAAAAAAACACTTGTAGAATATGTCCCAATTAGTTTTAAAGCATTATCTATTTTTGTTTTAAGAATATACACAAAACACTGATAAAGCTTTTCATTTGTTTTTTGTTCAAATTACATTTTTCCCCCTGTATACATAATTATATAATCATATATTATTTCTACTAATTTTTTTTTTCATTTCACTCTTCTTAATATATTTAAAATTCTCACTCTAAATATCTGTCTGTATATACTTTAAAGGATCCAAAAATAATATTTTAAACATTAATACAAAGATAAAAGATAAATAATATAATTTATGGACGGTATTTTTGACAAAAATAAAAATTTGATTTTAAAACATATATAGCAGTTAAGTTGGCACCGTAACAACCTGACTTATCAACGACAGCCTCTTACAGGCTCACAGCTCACTCCTTTATTGTAACAGTCAATCCACATTGCATGCCGTATGCCGTATGCCGTCAGAAAAATAGTTGTTTTCCGAAATCTATAATATTTATAACTCTATGGTTACAATTCCTATAGGATTTATAACCATAGAGTTATAAATCCTATAGATTTCAGACAACAACTTTTTTTCTGACGGCATACGGCATGCGGCATGCAATGTGGATTCACTGTAACAGAGCTGATTTTAACCTATGGAAAAGTCCGCAAGCAATGTAAACATGCACAGCTGTCATTTCATACAAACACTGTGATATCAGCATCAGCACCTTTTCTATACAAAGTGTTGTTCTTAATTTTCATTGTTTCCAACGGATTTGGGAGTAAACATTTAGTGTATTATAATACGTAAAGGTATTTTAAATCAGTTTTTAAAAGTGTTTGAATAGTACGTGTGACAGTTGAATTAATGTTTTAGAAATAGCTTTTAGTACTTGAACTTTTATTGGAAACTTTATACTTAAAATAAGGTGTTTGAAATTTCGAACGTTCATAGTGAACGAAAGATTTTTGCCATTTTCAAATTTAGCCGAGTTTGGCTACTTCATACATATAAAATCGGATAATAATTGTATTTCTTCACTTCTCACTCTTGCAGTCACCAGTAAACCACACTCCGGGGAATTCTAACCAGATTTAGAAACTTTAAGTTAATATTTCGTTCATTATGAACGTTCGGAATTTCAAACACGTTTAAAATAACCGGGATTGATACTAAAGAAAAACTAAGTCTATATTAACTATTACAAAAAACATTCAGTGTACAGATTTAAATCAACTTTTAAAGGAAGCGAAAGATATGCTATTGTGCAGAAAAATGTTATGGAACCTTCGCTTCTGTCAGAAAGCTACCATTATCAGCCATTGCTTGAATCTTACTATAATATAATTGACATTTTATTTTCTGAAGTAAAAACAGTTATGCACTGCAATAAATATGTATCAGTTGTATTCTCTTTATTAAGTAATCATATTATATGTGAAAAAGAATAATGAAGGACAAGTAAAGAAGTTCACCTTATCAGACATTAAAAGAAGATCAATATAGGAATGTTGCTGCTATAAACATTTTTTTCAAGCATTTGGCTATATGGCGATACTGGTTTCATAACATGCATGAAGGATTTTGGATTTCTCAACACATTCTTTATTTACCTCAGTATATGTATAAGAATCTAATATACGTGATAAAGATTATTAAAAACATATGGATTTAAAAGCACCAAAGGATCTACTTATTAAACCACTTAACAAACTTGACTGACTGATGTGGATATAACTGTTACGCGTGCTCATAGCTTACAAGTCTGATAGATCGTATACTGAGGAACCAGAATATTTGTTCTAAATGTAAAATATTTTGAGCGAAAAACAATATTTTTTTGTATTTCATGGCAGAGATGGAGTTAAGAAATAAAGAAGAAGAAATAAAGAAGTATTTTAGTAATTTTATCTTTAAAGCTGTTTTCTACATAATGTAAAATTTTGAGCTCTGCCGTCGACTCCAGATTCAGGAACTGCATATATTTTAATGGGAGAGGTTCTAAAATTTTGGTATTTTATATGTCTATTGACTGAAGATTTGTACTTATCCAATTTATTTGATTAAATAATTTTTTACGGTCAAAAATCGATAAAAAATCTTAAATTTAAGTGAAATTCAGATTTTTTAGCAATCTTTGACCGTAAAAAATTATTTAATCAAATAAATTGGATATGTACAACTCTTCAGTCAATAGACATATAAAATACCAAAATTTTAGAACCTCTCCCATTAAAATATATGCAGTTCCTGAATCTGGAGTCGACGGCAGAGCAAAAATTTTGAAATGGCCGTATATTTGGTTAAAATGGATCAAAATTTTTTTTTTTGGTCACATTTTATCATAAATTGAATATATTTTTAGGATACTACTTCTAAATATTTCTAATTATGAAAATTAATTTTTTTTCAGGTCATTTTATGAAGAAAATTGTAAAGGTGTCTGACCCCCTTAAATGTGCCTACTCCCCAGCGACCCTCAGAGGAGTCAGAGAAAACTCGTGGAGACAGAGAAAGTGTATACAGAAAGGAGAGAGAGAAGAAGGTAGAGGGAGATGTAGACATAGAAGTAAGAGGCGAAGTGAGTCCCGTGGTGAAGGAGAGTGAAGCGAAGGAGAGTGGAGAGAAGAAGCGGAGGTTAGTAATAACGGAGACACAAAAGAAAACGAGACGAGTAAAAGAGAGGAGGCGACTAAAGAGGAGAGCAGCGAGCCTGAGGCAAGACAGCCAGGATTGAATGAGGAGTCCAGTGACGACAGGTGGCTAGAGGATATCATGGGCGAGCTGGAGAGTATGAAGGCAGAGGAAGGGAAATCGCCTGTTGACTTGTTGCCGTTGGAGGAGGTCAAGGAGATTCACGTGGAGAGGAGAAGGGAGAATGGAGTTGAGAAAAGGAGAGAAGAAAAGAGACCATATGGTAGTGGAGAGAAGGAGTTCGAGGAGGACCCCGATGCAGCCGCGGGACTATGCGGGGAGAACCGAAATTTTATTATGGTGAAGCTCGGAGGACAGGTTTATAAAGCCTTGTTCGATCCGGGGGCGATACTATCGTTAGTTGGACCCAGCGTTACAGAGCGGTTCGAGGATCGATTAGAAGATAGCACCACGGCGGTACGCAACGTCAGCGGGGAAATCACCAAGGTCATGGGCGTACTGAACGTGATGTTGGAGATCGAACATCATGCTGCGTCGTTACCGATGAAGGCTCTACACAATCTAGACCTGGAAATCATCCTAGGGATGGATTTCTGTAAGCTGTTCAGCGTAGATGCGCAGCTCGGGAGAGGAGCATGGAGAGTGAGAAAGGGGCGTTGGAGACTTTTGCCAAGACAGACGAGGAGAGAAACGCCATCACTCCTGCTGAATGTGCAGGAATTTCTGAGTTGAAGGAAGACGAAAGAGAGAAAGTGGAAAGATTGGTGGACCGCCTGCTAATTTACCGGCGGCTGGAGAAAGGGCATGTTTCTGAACTTAAACGTTATGTCCGGACACGAGCTGCTGAGATCCCAGCGAGGCTAAAAGACTAATTTTTTTTCTTGATGGAATATTTCAGATGCGAGAGAAGAGGAAGGTAGGGGCAGAGCGCCCTCTAGAATTGGTAAGAGCGGAATATCGGGGAGTATTCCGTCTTAGGAAGAGGGAGTTTGTAACGATGTATTTTGACTCTTCGCCTCTTTTCTCTCTCGACTCGTGTTAGCCGGGCATAAAACAATACCTAGGCCAAATTTCTAATAGGGGCTTTTCTTTTATTCTTTGTTTTTATATGTGCCGTGCCCATCGGCGTATGAGATGTATCGGAGTATGGCGAGAGTTCGGTAGGAGAGGTAAGGCTAATACGGCCGTTGGTCGGCCGCGGGTAAGTATGTAGGTAGAGTGAAGACAGGGAGAGAGAGGTAGCTGCGCGTTCGAAACTCACGCGCTCGCTAGCGCTCGCAAAGTCGAGCGAGATGGCAGCATCAACCAGGCAGGCAATCGTCGATGCGGTCACGAGGGAAGGTTGCAAGTTGCCGGCGCACAGAGAATCGGTAATGGAGAGAGAGGGGGGAAGAGGGAGAGCGAGAGACGGAGAGAGGGAGAAAGAGGGGTGAGAGAGGGGGGGCGAGCGAGAGAGAGAGAGAGATTATTATTTGCCTCCACGGCAAAACAATTTATACAAAAATTTATGCAATGCATAAGCTAAAATAAAAATACAATTTAAATAAAATAAAAATAAAATCAAAAATACAATAAAAGAATGCGTCTAAATTTACAAGAAAATAAAATGGAATATAACAAAAAAGATAAAATCAGAATACAATATCAAATACTTATTTACGCCCGGACCTTAGTTTTAGAAACAAGAGTAAAAATATGTAAATATCACAGCTGGTTATACTACACTCTAGAATGGATATCACAGTTAAAATACATTTTGTAAAACTCTAAAATGGATATCACAGTTAAAAATACAATTTGTAAAAGAATCACAGTTTAAGAAACATTTTATAAGATATCACATTTGAAATACCTATTATAGTAATATCACAGTAATAGTTAGTGTAAAAAATCACAGCTGCTTAGTCAAATAACGCAGATCGAACTTAGTCCGCAAAGTTAAAGTATTAATCTATATGTAGATCCCCGTGCTGGCAGCTTCCAGCCTTCCTAGAAAGGCTAGGCGTCAAGATCAAATAGGTGCTGGCGCACCGCCCTCCTGAATGACAATAACGATGGTAGGTAGCGTACAGAGGGAGGGAGAGAGTTCCAGAGTTTGACACCGAGCGCCTGTCGCTCGTTTTATAGTTCAAGGCGGAGGTTCTGAGCTCTGGCTGCACACCGCGACTGGTAGGCCTAGGCTTGTGCTCCGTAAAGAAAGCAGCCAAATAACTGGGCTCACGCAGCCGTAGAATTTTGTACATTAATACTGTTGCGAAATAATATCTGCGTGAGTCCGTTGGGAGCCAACCCAGGCGTCTCCTGTCGGGTGTTATGTGCTCATCCTTCCTAGCCTCAGTTATATATCTCACACTTGCATTGATTAATCGTTGCACTTTCTCGCGCTGTTCTTTGGTTGCATCCATATAGACCACCGTACAGTAGTCCAAATACTAATGACTCAACTAGTCTCCTGCGAAGGGTCTCGGTGGTACATGTCCTAATAAACCGCAAGCTATATAGGGCTTTATTGACTTTTTTTGCAAGTTTTTCAATATGCGGTTTTCATGTTAGTTTGCTGTCAAGGGTAACACCGAGACTCACGACCTCGCTACTGAATGGAACAAGCTCTCCAGAGCACAAGCCAATACCCTGCAATCCCAGTGAATTTACCGTGTTCACACCGGCTCTAGATCCAAATAGAATTGCTTTGGTTTTGCTAGGATTGAGATGCAGTCCAGAGCTCTCAGCCCATTCAGCGACCATTCGTGACGCATCAGATAGCCGAGCCGTGCCCTCCAAAATTTCATCCTTAGTGATATGAAGGTAAATTTGGAGATCGTCTGCATAGAATGTGTGTTTTATCGTCCGTCGGGAGAGAGAGAGAGAGAGAGAGAGAGAGAGAGAGAGAGAGAGAGAGAGAGAGAGAGAGAGAGAGAGAGAGAGAGAGAGAGAGATGAGAGCAGAGACGCACGCGAGCGGTTGTTTTTCCCTAGCGCTTTTTGACAGAGAGGTTTTGGTGTGCGGGAGAGAAAAACGATGATCAGAAGAGCGATGCAAAGCAGAGAGAGAGAAAGTGACGACGACGAGGAGAAGAGCGGTGCGAAGCAACAGAGAGAGAGAGTAAGTGACGACGACGAGAAGAGCGGTGCGAAGCAGCAGGGAAAAGTGAGTGACGACGACGAAGAGAGCGGTGCCAAGCAGCAGGACGAGAGGAAGGCATTGAGAAGAGTGAGAGAGAGAGAGAGAGAGAGAGAGAGAGAGAGAGAGAGAGAGCGAGAGAGAGGAAAGACGTTTATCGGTGAAGGTGCGCAAGGGAATACGAGTGACGAGCGCTGGCGAGGTCCCGCATAACAGCGAAGCGACATCGCGGCGACGAAGGCAGCGACTTCGGGGAGGCGGCACCAGGTGAGTGCGACGAAACAGTGCGTGAGCGGCGATCGCGTACGCATTGAAGACGAGAGTGTGAGAGAGAGAGAGGGAGTTGTGCGCGGCGAAGTGGAGAGAGAGAGAGAGAAAAGGGGGCGACGGCGTGTCGCACCGCGAGAAAGTGCGTTGCGTTCAGCGTGCGCGTGGGACAGAGGTTTTCGCGTGACCTCGTGTGCGGCGATTGTGGAGAGAGAAAGAGATTGGTGCGCATGACGATTCTTGGAATCGCGCCGCGGAGGTTTTCTGATTTCGCGCGAGTGCTGTGCGGCCTCGTGCACGGCGACGGTATAGCGAGTGATTCGTGTGCGCGGCGATTTTTGGAATGGCCTCGCGGCAGTTTTTGGCTTTTGCGCTTGAGTCCATGCGTGGCGTCGTGCACGACGACAGGGTAGAGAGAGAAAGAGAGAGAGAGAGAGATAGAGAGAGAGAGAGAGAGAGAGAGAGAAAGAGAAGCGTGTGTGGCGATTCTTCGAATCGCGCTGCGGTAGTTTCTTGACTTCGTGAAGTGCTCGTGGAGGATCATGTGGGACGACCGCAGAGAGAGAAAGAGAGAGAGAGAGAGAGAAAGAGAAAGAGAGAGAGATCAGATAGAGAACAATGAACCGATGGAGCAGCGTGGCGACGATTCCGATCGCGCTAGTGTACGTGTTTGCGGCGGCGCCTCTCGGCAGTTGGAGAGAGTGAGAGTGAGAGTGAACGAGCCTTAGCGAACTGTAGTTAGGGTTTTAGTTCTATAAGTGAGAATTAGTTTGAATTATTGTTTGAGTACTTATTTTACACAATTACCTTTCCCAACCTTTTCAGCATCGTAGTTTGCCCAGGTGTACGACATCACATCGAAATCTCCTTTTAGACGGTAAGTGTGTCGAGAGAGAGCGACAGGAAGAGAGAGGTGGTTAGTAATTATTTTATTTGCGGGTGTTTGGGCTCGGCGTTCATCGCCTAAGTACACCGTCGCATTCTTCAATGCTATTTCTTATTTCCATATCGCTATTCTTTTAGCATGCGGAAGCCCTTAAGCCTATTAAGCCCTTTACATGCAAA
This sequence comes from Torymus aiolomorphi, assembly GCA_036365515.1. Classification (NCBI taxonomy): domain Eukaryota; kingdom Metazoa; phylum Arthropoda; class Insecta; order Hymenoptera; family Torymidae; genus Torymus; species Torymus aiolomorphi. The sequence continues at coordinate 183,526,524 of CM070874.1, forward strand.
AGAAAAAAGTAGGAGAACAGAAACAGATATAAAAATAACATGGATATGTATATCTACGAGGGTCATTTGATAAGTACCTAGCCTACAAATGAAAACACCAAAATTTTACAAAAAATAAAATTTATTTTTCAATGTAGTCTCCTTTTAGTTGAATACACTTGGTCCAGCGGTGTTCCAATTTTTTTAACCCCGTTGAAAAAAATGTTTTCTCTTGGTTTGCAAAATAGGCCTCCGTGGCGGCGATTATTTCGTTATTGGAGTGGAATCTCTTCCCGGCGAGCGAATTTTTTAGGTTCGGAGACAAAAAAAAGTCGCACGGAGCCAAATCTGGAGAATACGGTGGATGGGGCAGCAGTTCGTAGCGTAATTCGACCAATTTAGCCGTGGCGAGTGCAGAAGTGTGAGCCGGTGCATTATCGTCGTGGAAAAGCACTTTCTTTTTAGATAAATGGGGCCGTTTTTCTTCTAACACGGCGTCAAATCGGCTCAATAGTTCGGCGTAGTACTGTCCTGTGACCGTTTTGCTCTTCTCCAGATAGTCAATAAAAATCACACCTTGAGAATCCCAGAAAACAGTGGCCATCACCTTTCCGGCCACGGGACCGTCTTCGCCTTCTTCGGAGCAGGTTCACCGGGTAAGGTCCACTGTTTTGACTGCTCCTTGGTCTCTGGAGTGTAGTAGTGAATCCATGTTTCGTCGACGGTCACGTAACGACGCAAAAACTCTTTTGGATTGCGATTAAACAGCTCCAAACACTGTTCTGAACCGGTCACACGGATGCGCTTGTTGTCTGCAGTCAGCAAACGCGGCACCCACCTTGCTGACAGCTTCCTCATGCCTAAAATCTCATGTAGGATATGCCACACGCGTTCTTCTGAGATGCCTACTATCGCAGCTATCTCATGCACCTTTAATCGGCGGTCTGACAAAACGATATCGTGTATTTTTGTCACGTTCTCCTCCGTAGTGGCTGTTTTCGGAGCACCTGGGCGTGGATCATCAAAAACCGACGTACGACCACGTTGAAACTCGTTATACCAAAATTTAACGGTCGCCATCGAAGGAGAAGCATCCCCATACACTGCATCCAAGGGTTCTTTAATTTCACTGCGCGATTTCCCTTCCATAAACAAGAATCGAATCACCGACCGATATTGTTCTTTCTCCATTTTTTCAAAAATCAACGGACACATTTGCTTTCACACGCTCTCAAAAATAAACTACAACTCCGATCCGGCTGAAATTTCGTCTGTAAACGTTTACAGGAAGATACTGCACTGTAGTGTATTTCTGGTGCGATAGTGGCACCATCTGGCGGTGAGGCTAGGTACTTGTCAAATGACCCTCGTATATATATGAAGAACAGGAACAGTAGGGCGGTTTATTACGGTAAAAATAGTTATCGTGATCAGCAGTCATTTTCATTAAAAACACAGATTTCTCTCGACAAATCTTTTGCGGTAATAGTTATCGTAGTCAGCCGTGTTCAATATCAATAAAAAAGTATTTTTCAATAAATTATAGGAAAATATAACCTGTATCCCGATGTAATCATACACACAACGAGGAACAGTGAGGAACAGAGAACTATGTTTCTCGTTGTTCATTGTATTCACTCGTTGTCTCTTTTCTCATGTCGAGGCCTTTAAGCCCATTACATGCAAAAGGAAAAAGTAAAAGAACAGGAACAGATATAAGAACAACATGGATATGTACCGAAGTAATGACTAGTTGGTTATCTATTTAATTTTTACTTCTATACTCCAAAGGAGATAACAAATGTCGTTACTTGGACGTTTTTAAATTTTATAAGTGAAAATACAAGGTTCGTGTACTGTACTTGAGCGATATAGGAATTTTCCTCTGATCTCAAGGTAAGATACCGGCGGGCAATGTGCCGGAGTTCATGCCAATGATACAGAGAGGTGTTAGGCAAGTTGTGCAGGTAAGTAGTTAGCGCTGAGTGGCTGCTACCGTGCTGCGTAAGTGTTACGGGTAAGTAATCAGCGTAGATGGCCGATTACCATGTTGTTTGATAGAAAGGAACGCCGCCCTACTGAAAAATCTCACGTGAGATCTCGTACGCCAAAATCTCATGTGAAATTCTGGTCCGCGATCTGTTAAAATCCACTTAATAATACAAAATCAGTTTCTGGGAATTAGGAGTTTTATTTACATTTTTAGAAATTTTACACGTGAGATCTCACTTGAGATTTCACGTGAGAAATTTGAAATATGAGATTCCACGTGAGATCTCACGTGAGATCTCATGTGTAAAATTTCTAAGAATGTAAGAAATGGCTGAAACGCTTCAAAACATAGATTTTTGAACTTATGTGGGGGTGGCGTAACCTGGGAGACTCCTAATTCCCAGAAACTGATTTTTTATAATTAAAGGGATTTTAGCAGCTCGCGGACCAGAATTTCACACGAGATTTTGGCGTGAGATCTCACGTGAGATTTTTCAGTAGGGCGGGTAAATAGTTAGCGCAGAGGGCCAACTATCGTGCCGTAATTCGAAATTCCCTGGCGCTTTCATCGTCAGCGCAGTAGACATCGGAAACCGAAACATGGAAGCCAACGCCACCTCGGAGATAAGCATGAAACTACAGAGCACTGATATACGCGCGCTCTGGCTTACTGATAGTGGCGCGACGTGTCATATTAGTTTTAGACGCGAGTGGTTCCGTGTGGTTAACGTACTGAAAAATCAAAGCATGATGTGCATGAGCCCACTAATTTGGAAGATGCGTCTGTCTGGGTGATGATGACATCCGCGGCGTCGAACGTGTTGGAACCATTCTAATTAAGAGACTAGTCATCGGAGAATGGATAGATGGAAGAATTGAGGGAGTGCTGTACGTACTGACGTTTAAAAAGAATTTATTTTCTACAAATATAGCAACTGAGAAAGGACTACGAGTGATATTTGAAGACAATCACATAGTGTTAGAGCATAAAGAGACGCATGAGTTAGCAGCTATTATTTTTTAAAGTGATCACTGGTGATGTAAACATGGGAAGCGCAACTCTGAAAGAACTGCATGAAAATCTTGGGCACGTCAACGCTGGAAGGCTCAAGGACATGGTTAGAAACAATGCCATAGCAGGTGTACAGGAAGTTGTGAAACAAGAATTCTTCTGTGAAGGGTGTGCGTATGGAAAAAGAAGAAGCTGCCTCACAGAAACCAGATCAATGACCATAACAGTTATGAGGTTGGTGAATGCGTATATGCTGACTTCTGTGAACCAATATCAACTACATCATTGGGAGGAAACATATTTTTTCTACTGCTGAAAGATAGAAAATCTGGTTTTCGTAGGGTTTATTTCTTGAAAAGCAAGAGTGATGTTTTTGACTGTTTCAAAGAGTTCTATAATCAAATGCAAAACTGCTTGAAGAAGAGTATTCAAGTTCTATGAACAGACAATGGACTAGAGTTTCGGAATGCAAGGTTCAAGGAGTTCTTGTCAAGTAAAGAAATACGATTCTGCTCATCTGCACCATACTGTGCTCAACAGAACGGTAGAATTGAGAGAGAGAACAGTACTGTAGTGGAGTCAGCGCGGAGCATGATGCACTCAGTGAATCTGCCCATGTACCTGTCGGCAGAGGCGGTTGGAGCAGCTGTATATGCAATAAATAGAATTACGTCAACCAAGAACAGCAAAATCACGCCTTTTGAGTTGTGGTACAAGAAAAGACCAAATGTTAGTCACATAAAACCATATGGTAAGGAAGCATTTATTCATGGTACAAGTATACACCGAACTAAGCTGGAAAAGAAGGCGATAAAGGTGAGACTTGTAGGATACGATGGTGATTCTGAAAATTATAGATTTTATAATGAGGTATCAAGAAAGATTATCGTTGCTCGAGATGTAATTTTTTAAAATGAAACCAGTAAGTTTGTTCCAGATATAAGAATCCCAACCAATAGGGCTGTGCTCACACAAGCAACGCAGTCTGAGGCAGTGGAAGCAGCAGAAAAGAAAGTTGTGACAGCCAATGGACAAATTGGACAGAATCCAGTCATACATGCTGAACAACGAGAAGACTCCGAAGATGTTGAGATGTTGGAGGTCTACAGTGATGAAGACGAACATGAACTAGTAGAAGAAGAAGTGAAGGACGTGCGCATGGAAGAAATTGATAAACCAATGGCTAATCCGAGGAAGAGAAAACTAGAAGAGAGTATCACCACTGATACAAGACTGAGGAACCGATCAACGCTAAAAAGGCCAAAGAAATACCAGGTGAATTATGTTGATGTACCCACTAGTTTAGAAGATACGTTGAGGAGTTCTCAGGCCAAGGAGTAAAGAAAGGCGGTCCAAGACGAGTTCGATTCCCATGAGAAGAATCGTACATGAGAGATCGTGGACCGCACGGAAGGTGTTCGATTTCTAGACACCAAGTATTACTGAAAGTACTATTGAACTCATCAGGCAATATACGCAGGTACAAGGCGAGACTATGTGCACGAGACTTTAGGCAGCAGTATGGAATAGATTATATGGAAACATATGCACTAGTGGTAAAATACGATTCTCTGAAAGTCTTGTTTGCCATAGCAGCTGCTGAAGACCTGGAGATGGTTCAATTTGACGTCACTGCAGCCTTCCAGTACAGAGATTTGGAAGAGGACATCTACATCAGGGTTCCTGAAGGGCTAAATATTCTAGATGCTGAAAACAAGGCATGTGTTGGTGATCCAACGCCTCGACCATTCGAGACGCTGACGTCATCACGCCATATAAGGCGATATTCGGCTCCCGCAGGTGCGCAGTCAGTCAGCGCTCTCCACGCGGTCCTCTCTTACCGCCGCTCTAACTACCAAGGCACGCCGACGGCACTTCGCAGCGCCGGCCGGCTCCAGTTCAGCACGCGACGGCAGAGAGAACAGCAACACCTGTACGCTTACAGTGGCGCGACGGCAGATTCAATAAATCACTTTTATCTCTACACGGAAGTTTTTCAATTTACGAACCAGCCTAACTCACGATCCATCATCCTTCATTACATCACAAAACAGCATGCAAGCTTAAGAAGTCTTTATATAGCCTTAAACAATCGTCCAAGTGCTGGAATAAGCGGTTCAGTGATTTTTTAAAGTATTTTGGTTTTGAGCGACGCGAATCCGACTGGTCAGTGTATACATGTAAGGCCAATAATAAATTTATGTATTTGGCGTTGTTTGTGGATGATGGGGTGATTTTTGGGAGAAGTATGAATGATATACAACGTGTAGTGGATGCGTTAAAATCAGAATTTGAAGTTAAGTTTGTCTCGGCTGATATGTTTGTGGGGATTCAGATTGTTAGAGATGGAAAAGCACGGCCATTTTTTCTTCATCAGGAATTGTACGCAAATCAAGTGTTAAAACGTTTTAATATGGGTGAATTTAATCCCACAAGCACTCCAGATGATCCAAACTCGACTCTTCGTATACCGACAGACAAAGTAGTATTGAATGTTCCTTATAGAGAGGTGATAGGATCATTGACGTTCTTGACTGTTGTGTCAAGGCCTGATTTGTCATACTTAAACTATTTAATTAGATTTGTAAATAATTATGACAAGAGTCACTGGGAAAGTGTTAAGCATATTTTAAGATATCTGAGAGGGTCATATGATATAGGAATAGTATATAAGAGTAATAAGAATGGGTTATATGTGAAAGCCTTTTTAGATCCAGATTTTGCTGGCGATAGGGACGAACGTAAATCGACAAGTGGCTTTGTAGCTATGTTGTCAATGGGACCAGTTGTGTAGTTTTCCCGTAGATAGAGTGTTGTTGCCCTCAGCACGACTGAGGCTGAATGTATATCGTAATGCACAGCTGCACGTGAGATTGTATGGTTGAAATATGAGTGAAATTGGATTTCGATGCGAGGAAGCTACCAAATTGTGTGTAGATAATAACGGAGCACTCCAATTAGACAAGCATCCTGCTTGCAATCAAATTTCATTTCATAAGAATTAACCAAATAGAATTAAAACAGATATACCGGGTGTCCCATTTTAAAACCACCAGGCAAATATCTCGAAAACTAAGGGAGATGGAAAAAAACTTTTAATACAAAAGTTGTAGGGTTCAGAGGGGCCCAACTGATCGTGACCTTGGTTATGACCTTGAGGTCAATGATCAAGTTCATTTGAAGGTTAAATCGATTTTTTCAAATGGGAATCCCCACTTTTGACCTCGTAAATGGAAAGAGCAGAAAATTTTACGTTCAGATATGTCCTTGAGTCAAGGTCATGGTCATGGTCATGGTTATCTTTAAAATCAAAATCAATAAACGCATCAAAACATTCCCATAATTAGGTATACGAGACAAATTGTTAAATACAAAAGTTGTAGGGTTCAGAGGGGCCCAACTGATCGTAACCTTGGTTATGACCTTGAGGTCAATGATCAAGGTCATTTGAAGGTCAAATCGATTTTTTCAAATGGGAACCCCCACTTTTGACCTCGTAAATGGAAAGAGCGGAAAATTTTACGTTTAGATATGTCCTTGAGTCAAGGCCATGGTCATGGTCATGGTCATGTTTAAAATCAAAATCAATCAACGCATCCAAACATTCCCATAATTACGCATACGAGTGTTAAATACAGAAGTTGTAGTGTTTGGAGGGGCCCAACTGATCGTGACCTTGACCATGAACTTGAGGTCAAGGATGATGTCGTTTGAAGGTTAAATCAATTTTGTTTAACGGCAACCCTCACTTTTGACCTCGTAAATAGAAAAACCGAAAAATTCTGATATGACCTTGGGTCAAGGTCATGGTCAAAGTTATGGTCAGTTTCCGTGCAGTTAAGAGCAAAGTCGGAGATGACCCAGTCACCTAAGGCAAGGTCGGAGATTACCCGGCCAGTTAAGGCAAGGTCGGAGATGACCCGGCCAGTCAAGGCAAGGTCGGAGATGACCCCGTCAGTTAAGGCAAGGTCGGAGATGACCCGGCCAGTTAAGGCAAGGTCGGGGATGATCAGGCCAGCTAAAAATTCATTCGAAAATTCCACGTTCATGTGTATTTAGTCATAGGATCCAAGTGTTTCGGTCACCATTTACTGAAGAAGATGCTCAAAAGTTGCACCATTTACTTGTTGACAGCATTCTATTCTCCTTTTAAAGTTTCTAAAAGTATTTAATAATACTTGACGTGGAATACTTAAGCAGATTTGTGTAATCCTTTAAATCATATCATCTCTTGTAGTTGGCCTGTTGCGGTAGACTGTATTTTTTAGGAAGCCCCATAAATAAAAATCTGGAGATGTCAGATCCATCGACTTAAACCTTTCATTAAGAAAATCTCTGACAATTCTGGCATAATGTGGAGGAGCACCATCTTGTTGTAGCCACATTCTGGCCCTTGTATGGAGATCAACGTTTTCTAGAAAAAGTGGCAACTCGCCTCTCAGCAACTGTAAATAAGTATGTTGAGTTACGTGACCTTCAAAAAAATAAGGTCCAATCAGACATCCGTTAATAATACCACACTATACCGTTACATTCCAGCGATGCTGATGATCAACTTCTCGCATCCAATGAGGATTAACAGGAGACCAGTAGTGGCAATTATGGCGATTCAACATACCAGTACTCTGAAATGTAGCCTCGTCGCTAAAAAGAACATTGTTAAAGAAATTTTCATCATCAGTAATTTGTTGTGTTGCCTATTGGCAAAATATTATTCTCCGTCGATAATCTTCCACAGTTAAAGCTTGATTTAGAGTAATGTGGTAAGGATGGTAACGCGCATATCGTAAATATCTACTGGCCGTAGATCTTGGAATACCCATTGTTAACTCGATTTCGCGTAAACTGACATGAACATTTAAATGTACCATCGCTAGAACAGCAAGAAAACGAGGATTATTTTCATAATCGTGTTCATTCAGTGTCCTCCTTCTTCGAACGAAGTTTCCTTGTCGACCGCGCAGTTCAATGTCACGTATTACCGTATGATCAGGATGTTGTCGTTGAGGGAACCGAGCACGATACAATCTGCTTGCCTCTCGATAGTTTCGTCGACATTCTCCTAAAATAAGAAGAATGTCAACTATTTCATTAGCAGAATAGTCAGGCATTCTTTTTTAGTTGTAAATGCAATTATTTATCAAAACACACCACAAAAGAAATAATATGTTATTATACTATACAATATTTTAAAACGAAAAAGTTTAATTTTCTGTGCCAATATAAGTGTGCTCAATTTGAAAACAATTTGATGTAAACAGTAATAATTATTGACTATTACCGATCAATTCTGAATACTACCGGTCACTATTGGATACAGGTGGTCAACACTTATTAACTTTTATTATTATTTGATATAAGTGGTTAACCCTGGTAAATATTGATAATAGTAAAAATAGTAAAATTTTCCGCTCTTTCCATTTACGAGGTCAAAAATAGGGGTTCCCATTTGAAAAAATCGATTTGACCTTCAAATGACCTTGATCATTGACCTCAAGGTCATAACCAAGGTCACGATCAGTTGGGCCGCTCCAAACCCTACAACTTCTGTATTTAACACTCGTATGCGTAATTATGGGAATGTTTGGATGCGTTGATTGATTTTGATTTTAAACATGACCATGACCATGACCATGACCTTGACTCAAGGACATATCTGAACGTAAAATTTTCTGCTCTTTCCATTTACGAGGTCAAAAGTGGGGCTTCCCATTTGAAAAAATCGATTTGACCTTCAAATGACCTTGATCATTGACCTCAAGGTCATAACCAAGGTCACGATCAGTTGGGCCCCTCTGAACCCTACAACTTTTGTATTAAATGTTTTTTTCCATCTCCCTTAGTTTTCGAGATATTTGCCTGGTGGTTTTAAAATGGGACACCCGGTATATGGAGTATATAAAGAGCGAAGATCAATTAGCAGACATCATCACTAAGAGTTTAACTAGAGATAAGTTTTGTAAATTAAGCGAGAGCATTGGTATTGTATAATGTATTCGAGCAGGTGGAGTATTAGAATTGCTCTCATACATTAGTATATATGAGTGAATACGTATGAGTGCGAGCGCCGAGTGTGTGTATGTTATTCCCCCATCGGGTGTACCGACGCGATCACGTGACACGCAGCGCCGTCTTCATGTCTCCCTTTTCTTCGATATAGTTAGTTGTTCCTGGAGTACGTTTAGCTCACAAGCCACAAGTAACGAAGTCTTAGCTAGAGCCTAAATGTATAATAGGCTTGACTACCATTAAAGTTGCATTTGATATCTACTCTACAAAGAACTTTGATCTTATTACCACCCTCCCCCTGCATGCAAACGCCAATCCATAATATTGAATTTTCTAATACAAGTAATATGGTACAAGAATATTTTAAGAGCGCAAGGGGGTCGCCAGCATCACTTGCCTAATGCTTATCGGTAAGTGTTCAAGGCATAAGCTCGGACACAGAAGTGTGTGCCAATACTGAGAATTCGGGCTCTATATATGAGGCGTTTCACGTCAGTAGTTATAGTGGCACTTTGGGGCAGACAAACAAACCCCCCACCACTATCCACCTAAGGGAGGGGAGGGGGAACCCCCCACCACCAGGTGGGTAATGATGCAAGGTGACCCTGAGCCACTACCCTCTGAGGGAGGGGAAACCCCACCATCAGGGGGAAATGGCTTAGGTTACATCTGCCCCAAAGTGCCACTGTGAAATAAAAAATAAAGAGAGAAAGAGAGAGAGAGACAGAGAGAGAGAGCGCCTGAAAACACTACTAAAAAAACTTTATTTTTATAAATAAATACGGATATTTTTATTAACACTTTTTAGCATAAAAAATATATTTATATTTTTATTAATAATAATAATCGGTAGTTTTAACATAAAAAATATATTTATATTTTTTATTAATAATAATAACTGCTGCTATCTCCATGGCACGTTCGAACAGTCTCGATCGAGGATGTGTGACTCCTGCTGAAACAAAAAAAAAATAAAAATATACAAATATGCATTTATAAGTGGGGTGTTGTCTCGTATGCGCCGACGAGCGTCATAGAGCCTGCGTCCGACACGGCCCGCTGCAGCAGACAGACTGCCTGCAACTGCAGCGAGACACGAGTTAGACTACGCCTCCCCACTCCTCGGATACTAGTGGAGGGAGCGTCCAGGCCGAGTAAGTCACTCTGACTGCACTTGCGGGCAGTCTGCCTGCTGCAGCGGGCTGTGTCAGACGCAGACTCTATGATGCCCGATGTGGTACATGAATAGCGCTCTCATGAGAGCGCTCGCATGAGTGTGCTGTTAATGTATTATGCCTTATCTTTTTAATTTTCAACAAATAAATAGATTTATTAATAATCATTAAAATTATTAAAAATTTATTTATAAAAAATAAGTTATTAAAAATTTTATTTTTTTAAATTAAAATAAAACCGAAGTCTTATACTTTTAGTAATAGATTATTAATATTTTTCATTAAATTTCATTAATTTTTAATTATTTTTGATAAAAAAATATAAGATTTCGGTTTTCAATTTTTTAAAAAACAAAATTTTTAATAACTTATTTATTATAAATAAATTTTTAATAATTTTAATAATTATTAATAAGTCTATTTATTAATACTTTAAAAATAAAATATATAAAAAATTTTAAAAATGGTTGAATACATGCGTTAAAGATTAACAAATGTTTACTTTTTTAATCAATGTGGTTTCTCCTCATTTTATTGGTGAAATAATCCTCTCTCGTCCTGACAATGTAGAGACTCCTCGTTGCAATCAGGACACAACCAATCACCACACATTGCAGACCGGATCCAGCACCGTGTTCTTTGAAGCCAAAATGGCTTACCGCACCCAAAACACATATCACGCCGTCGACGCGGTACATCGTTTATTCGATGTCGATTCCGCCGAACGTGCCGTTGCATTCGTGCGAGGCGTGCGCGTATTTTTTTTTCCTCCTTCTGTATTTGTAATTTTAAAAGTCTCTTCGCGGAATCAAAATACGATTTCCGTACTTTTAAGAGCTGACGTATAGCTACCTCACATTTAACAGCCTCTTCTATATTGTTATCGTCGTCGTCGTCGTCGTCGTCGTCGTCGTCGTCGTTATCTATATCCATTGCAGGATCGTAGTCAATATCGCGCACATCAACGTCCCGAACATTTTCGATGGTCTCAGCATCAGAGTCCACATCGATCGGTTGTTGTACTTCTTCTTCATCTTCATCATCGTCTTCATCGGACTCTGATACCACTTCAACAGGCATACGATCGAAATCAATATTGTCTATGTTGATTCCCGCATCAGAGTCCGTATAGTATCCTTCATCTTCTTCATTGTCGTCGTCGTCGTGGTCCTCTTCCCACAGTAGATCGGCGAGAGCAGCATCCTCACGCACTTGTGCTGCACGTTCCTCCTTTAAATCGAGCACATCATCGAGCACCTGATTGAACAATAAATCAGGCATCGGTTCGCCATGGATGTCAACGTCCATAATATCTAAATTCATTATGTCGAGATTCACGTCGTTCAGAATCTCCATTTTCACAAAATCTATATATTTCGATTAACACAAAAAACTAAGTTCACTTTAGCACAAAAAAGAAAAGAGTTGTCAAAAACTAAGTTGAAAAAAAAAAATAGAACAGTAGAGAGACAACGTGGCTAGTTCGGCACTTCGATCTAGACTGGTTGCTATAGAGACTTCCCTCCCATAATTATTGTGCTATCATTCAAAACTGTAAAGAATGTGAAAAACGTGTGCAGAAAATATTTTTTTCAACTGTTCCCACAAGCGCTTGTAGAAAAATAATCTTGACCACCGCTCACGTCTGGACCAGATTAGTAAAAAATATAATCTTTTTCCTTCTAAAAAAGGTTTTATTTCTGCAGAGGATATTTCATTACATACATAAATGTTAGAAAAAATCTTATTTCACCTGTTCCCACAAACGCTTGCAGAAACAATGATATCAACAACCGGTTATGTCTGGAACACATTAGTGCAATAATATAATCTTTATCCTTCTAAAAAAGATTTTATTCCTGCTGAGGATATTTTATTAGATTATTATTTAAATAATTACATGTTATTATTTACATAGAGAAAAAAACGGTTGAAAATCTGGGGTTACACTAAAAAATACGCATTTTCTGCAGAGAATCCGAGTGTACATTGTACATTATTGGAAAAAAGTACGAAAATATCGATTTTTGCCAATATCTCGAAAACTAAGCGTCGAAGCGAAAAACGGACAAAATTTTGGAGTTATTTTAAAAGGGGATGTACTTTGGACGTAGAAACGAATGGCACATAGTACATTATCGAAAAGGGTGGGGGGAGGTATCGATTTTTACCAATACCAATACCCTGCAAACTTAGCATCGTAGAGAAAAACGGTTGAAAATCCGGGATTATACTAAAAAATACGCATTTTCTGCATAGAATCCGAGTGTACATTGTACATTATTGAAAAAAAGTGTGAAAATATCGATTTTTGCCGATATCTCGAAAACTAAGCGTCGGAGCGAAAAACGGACAAAATTTTGGGGTTATTCTAAAAGGGGATGTACTTTAGCCGTAGAAACGAATGACACATATTACATTATCGAAAAGGGTGGGGGAGGTATCGATTTTTACCAATACCAATACTCTGCAAACTTAGCATCGTAGAGGAAAACGGTTGAAAATCCGGGATTATACTAAAAAATACGCATTTTCTGCATAGAATCCGAGTGTACATTGTACATTATTGAAAAAAGTTCGAAAATGTCGATTTTTGCCAATATCTCGAAAACTATGCATCGGAGCGAAAAATGAACAAAATTTTGGGGTATTTCTAAAAGGGGATGTACTTTCGACATCGAATTACATGATGAACTTGGATTTAAGAAAAACTTATATTTGGTACAAAATTAAATAATTAAATTCTATTATGAATTTGCCGAATTTCAATGCGAGTACATAACTTTTTTATCTCGTAATACAGTTTTAAAGATAACATGGTATTAGAGTTTTACAGTTAAACTTATTAAATTTCGTTTAGACCTGGTCTCGCAAAGATTTCGAAGAATTTAAATGTGGTTAAACTTTTAGTAACATTATGTTAACGAAAGTAGGTGTAAAATTTCCCCACTTGAGCGTACTTTTCAGGGTATATAAACAGCGTTTAGCGCTATACACCCCACAGTTCGCTACAACTTGGTAGAAGGAGCTATAAGAGACTAAGTAAAAAATGGCATCACGCAAAGAATTATTAAAGCTTATAACATCAGTTTATTATATAGCTGTTTCACAACACACAAATATTAAAATATTTTGCAATGATCAATGGATCAAAAAATTAAAAACACTTTCTGAAAAAGTCTTATTTAAAAAATTGCGATTTATCATAGACCTCTGTCCAATACGTACAGTATTATACATTTACAAACGAGGTATTTTCAATAGGTTTAATAAAAAATCTATCGATATATTGGCGAGATATTTAATTTCTCGCAATTTACACGAGACACCATTTGCTGTGGATATTATGAGGCAGCATAATGTATATAAAGGTATGTCATTAAATTTTTAAAAATGGTTAGTTCTTATATTTTCGATAGTAATCAATTTTTTAATTTTTAGAATTAGATCAATTTTTTAATAATACCGATGATGCTGTGTTTGAGAACATTACATATGGTGAGAAAATTTTCGATTTGTTCCTTATGAAATAATAAAAACGATTGTAAACACTTAATAACATTCAGATTTAAATTTTTATTGTATTGAATATACGGATGAACTATCAATCGATATAGACATGGAACCTGTTGCAGGCACCTCACAAGGTATTCATTTTAACTTTAAAAAGAAATCTTATCAAAAATATCACCATGTTAATAATATGATTTTTATTACTAGTAAACACAACTGACCAACTGCTACGTGACCTTCAATCGAGCAGCAGCAGTAGCAATAGCAGGGCAAGTAGTCGCTGCAGCAGCTGTAGCACTCGGAGCAGTAGTAGTTCACCCACAGTTAGTAGTACCCACAGTAGTGTCAGCCGTACCAGTAGTAGTAGTACCCGTAGTAGTGTCAGCCAGACTAGTGGTCGTACCCGATCACTATCAAACACAGACACTGATTCAGAAAATGATGACGAGGAGGTAAACAGTGAGTACATTATAAAAATATCTTTTATACAACTTAATTCCTGTAATACTATTGAAATAAAGACGAGTATTTGCAGCGAGGAAGAGGACGTGAACAAACAGAAGATACTGACAGTGCAGAAGAAGATACAGAAAGTACAGAGGAAGATACAGAAAATAAAGGAGAAAATGTAGAAGAAGAAGATGAGCCACACATCATAATAACTGATGAAAGTACGAAATATCATCGGCGTTTTGGTCTCCACGGACGATCATTACATGTTGCAATCAGGCCACCACCTTCTGACGCAAATATATATCAATGGCTCGAGAGAGCCATGTATGAATTGCATGAAAATTTATGTAGCAGAGCAAGTCCTGAAGATTTTGTAGGTGTTACTATGGAATCTGAGATTCACTTGTTCATGGACCTGCATGGATATCATTCAGACGTGTAAGTGACTTTACACCTAACGACTTATGGCATAAACTTGCGAGTATCACACAAAGCTCCGATAATTTCGAAATCGATGATTCTCTGTTAGTATCTTGTAGTATCGTATCTGTCCCAGTAGGGCACGGACGTGTACCTTTAACACATGAAACCGTTTTTAAAAAATCCATACTAACGATTGCAAACAACGATAATTTATGTTTGCCAAGATTTCTAGCAGCTGCATATGTTTTCGCTATACGTGGCCAGATTCGCACAGGTGACCTCCAAAATGAGTGGGATAAAATTAGGCGTTCGAAAAGACAAAATTATCAAAAAGAATGTGCTCAAAACCTTGCGCGTGCAGCATGTGTAACCATTCCTGAAACAGGTTGTGGCTACAACAATGATGGTACAAATTTTGTTTTAGATGTAAATAATAATACAGTCAGACACACTTTAAGAATAATGTATTACGAGGAAAAAAAAACATTATCAACCTATGCTAAATTGACTTGCAGCAGCAGGTAGTAGAGGGTACTGTATTCCGTGTAACAAAATTTTCTCTAAACTCGAAAATCATAATTGCTCGCAGAAATGTAGTAAATGTTTCCAAAGTCCACCTTGTGATTCGGAAAATGTTAAATTATCTTGTAGACTTTGTAATAGAGACTTTTTCGGTAATAATTGTTATAAAAATCACGAAAAACCCAAATCTTTTGACAGACGAATATGAGTATGTCAGGCCGTAAAAGTTTGCTCAACATGCTGTAAAACTGTTAGGGTTAAAGATGGTCAACATGTATGTGGGAAATCATACTGTAAGATTTGTAACGAGATATTACCACCAAGTCATTTCTGTTACGTACAACCGGTTCAACACACTAAGCACACAAATACTTTATTTTTCTTTTATGATTTCGAAACGCAACAATGTGAGCGAGTAGAGGGTAATGAAAAAATTAAAATCCATGTACCGAATTTGTGTGTAGTGCAGCAGGTTTGTAGCTTTTGTAATAAGGACACGGATATTTTTATGTACTGTCCACAATGTGGTATACGAGAATATGTTTTTAAAATCGATCCTGTCAAACAGTTTACTGATTTAGTGTTTGAGAAAAGGCACTCATTCAAACAGATTATATGCTTGGCACATAACGCACAATGTTTTGATAGTCAATTTATTTTAAAATATATGGCTGAGAGAAAAGATGTACGTGTTAAACCTTCAGTCATACTAAACGGTACAAAAATAGTTGTAATGGAGTTTATGAATGTTAAATTTTTAGATAGTTTAAATTACTTTCACATGCCGCTTAGTGCATTACCAAAAGCGTATGGTTTAACACAGATTGAAAAAGGAACTTTCCCGCATCTATTTAATACACCTGAAAACCAAAATTATGTTGGTGAAATGCCTCCGATTGATGCTTATTCACCTAATACTATGGGTACTAAAGATCGTGAAAGTTTTATAGAGTGGTATAACGACCAGAAACAACAGAAATATATTTTCGATTTTGAAAAAGAAATTTTGAAATATTGTAAACAAAACGTTAAAATTTTAAGACTAGCCTCTTTAGCTTTTCGCGAAACTTTTTTAAAGTGTTCCAATGTTGATCCTTTCACCGAGGCCTCAACAATTGCATCATCATGTTTACGCGTGTATAGAAAAAATTTCTTAAAACCGGAAACTATTGGCGTTATACTACAATCTGGCTATAGGCGAGCAAATAAACAATCAATTAAAGCATTGCTATGGTTAAAATGGATGGAAAAGTCATTGAATACCAATATAGAACAAGCAGATCGTTGCCATGAGAAACGACTTCCAGAAGGTTTCACTGTCGACGGATTTATTCCACCTGAACAGTCTAATAGCAAAGGTATCGTTTTACAATTTCATGGTTGTTATTGGCATGGCTGCCCACGTTGTTATCGTATTAACAGAGGTGTAAGACTGGTAACAGATAGTGAAACAATGGAAGATCGTTATGACCGAACCTGTAAAATATCACGTAAAATAAGACTGGCTAGCTATTATTTGATAGAAAAGTGGGAATGTGAGTTTGATAAGGAGTGCTCAGAGAACGAAACTATACGCAACTTTGTTAATGAAGCTAAACTTAAAATGCATGACCCGATGAACCCAAGAAATGCATTTTTTGGTGGAAGAACAGGTAATACTGTTAAAGTTTATGATGTTAAAGATGCTGAAAAAATTAAGTATATCGATATTTGCTCGCTTTACCCTTACATATGTAAGCGTGGTAAATATCCTGTGGGTCATCCAAAATTATATGTTGGAGAAGATGAATGTCTGGATTTTATGGGTGATATAAATAATATCAATAAAGTTGATGGTCTCATTATGTGTGATATATTATCCTATTCTACCTGTAAAAATGCATGGAAAATTAATTTTTCCTCTATGTCGTAAATGTGCTGAAGACGAAGTGCAAGAAGACTGTTATCATGAAAATGAAGCCGAAAGGACATTAACAGGTACGTGGGTATCTGACGAAATAAAAACAGCTGTGAAATTCTGATATAAAATACGAAAAGTTTTGGAAATATGGCAGTATAAAATGACACAGTATAACTCGACCACTGGTGAAGGTGGTTTGTTTCAAGGTTATATTGATGAATTCTTTAAACAAAAAACACTAGCATCAGGCTTTCCTTCAGAGTGTAATAACGATCAAGGTGCAATAGATCGATATATTGAACAAGCTGAAGGAATAAAATTGGATAAAAACGAGATAAGCACCAATCCGGGAAAACGTTCTGTGTCGAAACTTTGCCTGAATTCCTTGTGGGGTAAATTTGGCCAGAAGGAAAATATGCCAAAAACGGAAATTGTAACAGAGCCGCAAAGATTTTTGGAAATGCTACTTAGCTCAGCAATCATAGTTATATCCTATCTACCAGCAAACGACGATACTCTATATGTTTCATGGTGCTATAGGGGTGAGGTTTCAGAAATATCACCCTATATTAACGTTGTCATCGCCGGGTGCACTACAGCGGGGGCCCGACTTAAACTTAGCACCTATTTACAGCCTCTAGGAGATCGTGTTTTATACTATGATACAGATTCGATCATTTATGTAAGTCGTGGTGATCCAGACGATTATGAACCACCTACAGGTACTCTTTTGGGTGATATGACGGATGAATTATCATGTTATGGATCCGGTAGTTATATAACATCTTTTGTGTCTGGAGGTCCAAAATTTTATGCGTACAAAATTAAAAAATCAGATGGTACGGAATCCTGTGTATGTAATGTTAAAGGTATACGATTAAATTATTCAAACAGTGAGAAAATTAATTTCGAGTCTATACGGGATCTAGTTACAGGTGAAATACCACCTATTCTTCTAACGTTCGACTCTATAAGACGCACTAAATTTCACGATGTTGTAACGCAAGAAGAGAGTAAAATATGTGAACCTGTTTATGGGAAGAGACAATTCGTGGGATTAGATAAAAGCTACCTATATGGTTACAAAAATATTTAATAAGTAGGAAGTGTGGTTACAATTCAGTATTTTCCAGACAGCCAAAGCGTAAAGACATCTAAAAGATGGAATATGTAGTAGATATGCAGGGGTTTAAACAACCTGTAAATGAACCCGTTATCAAAGAGCTTGCCATACTACCTTTAGATGAAAGTTCGGCACCTGTGGTGATTTTATTTCAAGAACCATATAATTGGAGGAGACTCACAGATAAGTACAAAAGAGAAAATACATGGTTGGAACGTTGTTACCACGGATCTTAATGGAAATCTGGCAAAGTTCCCTACACTGATGTGGGAAAAATTCTTCGAGAGGGACTACTTAATGCTGTTAGAGTTTATGTTAGAGGTGAACAGAGAAAAGAGTGGCTTAAACGCTTTAGATTTAATGTAGTTGATATACATGAATTGGGGTACCCACACGAGGATGACGATCAGCCCAAACAGAAAATAGTGACAGTATGCACAAATCACAATGGACGATATAAAACTGCTTGTGCTCTTCATAATGTTAAACTTATGAAAAACTTTTATTTTGATCATGTTAAAATGGATTTAGAATAATTGTGTGTGTGTGTGTGTGTGTGTGTGTGTGTGTGTGTGTGTTGTATGTGTGTTGTACTAATTATAATGTATTTTTAAAAATAATTGAATAAATTATCTTTCAAATCCAAATACAATGTTTCTAATTTTTCTTCTTTTTGCATGAACTCCTTACCCTTTATTCATCAAGCTTATTTGTGTAGTAAAGCTAATATTTTATTATTAAGCCTCATACGGGTAAACAAGCTCAACACTCGCGAAACTAGCTCGTTTCTTCGCAATCAGCTTGCTGAAAAGTGCCGCGCTCGCGACCGCCACCGTCTAACGCTAGCGTTGGAAAATTATAAAAGATGTGCTCCTTACAGAAAATGATATAGTTTTTATCATGGATCCACGGTGGAAGCATCCCTGGACATCTATGATTTGTGGCCCAACATCACGTGGAAAAACCATATTCATTAAAAAATTTTTAAAATACTTAGATGCTATGAGTAATGTACGCTTTGATCGAATTATAGTCTACTACTCTGAGTGGCAATCAACTTATAAAAATCTTGGGGATAATATCGAATTTCACGAAGGATTACCCAAAAATTCTGATTACATTGATGACCCCAGGCCTAAATTGTTAATTATCGATGACTTGATGCGCGAATCATCAGGTGGTAGCGGCGTGATTACCAATCTCTTTACGAAAGGCAGTCATCATAATAATTTGAGCGTAATATTTATCACCCAAAATCTATTCCACCAAGGTCAGCGTGAAATCTCTCTAAATTCGAATTATATAGTTATTTTTAAAAACCCACGAGATAAATCCCAGATACAGTATCTGGCTCGTCAAATATACCCTGAAAAACCCCAATTTTTACGGGAGGCTTATCTTCATGCTACTCGAGACGCACACTCGTATTTATTGCTCGATTTACACCAGGATACACCTGATAATTGTCGGTATCGTACAGCCATATTCCCGTTTGACGAATATCAGTACGTATACGTGCCAAAGAAGGGTATAAAAACAAGTGAAATAGGAAATAATGCACCAGTCAGACGTTTGTAATGGGCTCGAGTACATGTAGCCATATGAGAAAGAAAAATCTAGAAATTATAAACGCTATACTCTGTTTCAATACAAGCCAACGACATGTTTTGTTGCAAAAAGCAAGTAAAGAACTTATTATTCTTATTTGTGAATGCGCTTTAAATATTTTGCATGGTAATGTACCTCTGGATGTTGAATGTAAAAAGAATTTAAAAAAGTACGCTTTTATTTTAAGAAAATTAGCTGATTCGAAAATTAAAAGTTTGAAAATTAAAAAGAATCTAATTATAAAGTATCAAACTTGTTTACCGCTCATCTTAGAGCCTGTTATCAAACTATGGAGCACGCTAAAAGAATGATTTTGATTCCCGAAGATAGTATAGACAAACATTTATCAATCAAGAACAGATTACACACTGTACAAACACCAGGCACAGCTATATCGCGACTTGACGAAGAAATGAGTAAAATTATGAATTCACCAACAATTCATGATGACAATGAAAAATATAAAATGTATCAGCAGACATTACAGCGTTTTATATATTACAATAATAATAAGGAAAGGGTTGACTCGAAAGAATTTCAGCGTGAAATATTAAACAATGAAAATAATGATGATGACAAACTTACAAATGAAAAAGTTGAGGATGAAAAGAAACCGATTCTAGATAAAAATATAAATAATATAATAAATAGTATACGAACAAAGCTGCAATTTAAAGCAGAACAAATATTACAACGACTAAGCAATTATAATGGTATTACGTGGGACGATAGAGGTATTGTTTCGATAGATGGCAGTGCTGTAAAAGGAGCAAATATACTGGATTTGATCAACGACACCGTAAGACGTAGAAAACAGCCGCTATCGAAAGGATATGATCAGTTTGCCAAAGCACTTCGTGATACGAGTATACCTCGTGAGTTGATATTAAATCAGCAAGCTTGGAAACTTGTTGCTACAGATTCGGAGCAGTGCACAAGTGAAGACGAGGAAAGCAACACTTTTGATAAAAAAAGAGTTATCGAAAATTCAAGAAAAAGATCACACCCCATTGAAACAGATGAGCACGGGGAAAAAATTCGTATTCTAGAGCGTCCATGGCTTCATCTATGATGAGTACAGAAGAAAAATTATCCACACAACCTGAAACGAGTATTGTGGATAATTTGATTAATCTCTTACCTTTCGAGGTGCATGTCCCTGGATATCATTTTTGTGGTCCTGGTACTAAGTTGAACGATAGATTGAAACGTGGAGAAAGAGGTGTTAATCCCCTTGACGATTATTGTCGTGAACATGATATAGCATATTCATACAATGGCGATCGTTCTAAAGCTGATCGTTTGCTAGCGAAACGTGCTTTTGCACGATTGCTCTCTGAAACAGCTACAGCTGATGAAAAAAGTGTTGCTTTGGTTACAACTTGTTGTATGATTAGTAAAATTACATTTGAAAAATTTTCATCCTTTATTAAGAGAGTAGTAAAGAGAAGTGTGAAAAAAAGAATTAAGAAATTCATTCGAAATAAAAATAAGAAAAATGGAAAAAGTACTAAATAATTATTTTTACCGATTGCCGCAATCATCAGCTTATGCTGGTGCTTACAATCTCTTGAACAAAATCAATAAAAATCGTAAACGTAAAAGAATTATCGAATGGCTTGAAACACAAGATGCCTACACTCTACACAAACCTGTACGACGTCATTTTCCACATAAAACGTATGATATATATAATCCTTTCGATTTGTGGGAAGCAGATCTTGTAGACTTGCGATCGTTAAAAACTTATAACGACAATTATACATATCTACTTGTTGTTATAGATGTACTATCAAAATTTGCATGGGTTCAACCTCTTCACGACAAATCATCGAAAAGTGTTGCTAGAGCATTTGAGCATATTTTAACTCTGTGTAAAGGTCAACATCCTGTTTATCTTCAAACCGATAAAGGTAAAGAATTTATCGGTAAGGAAATGCAAAAAGTTTTGAAAAAAAATAACAGAGCATATCGTGTAGTCCGCAATCCTGACATTAAAGCTGCTGTAGTTGAAAGGTTTAATAGAACGTTAAAAAGTCGTCTGTGGAGGTTTTTTACTAATAAAAATACGTACAGGTATATTGATGTTTTACAAAAAATTGTACATGCTTACAATGATTCGTGGCATTCGGGCACGAAAATGGTTCCTGCTAGTGTAAATTTGTATAATGCTGCCAAAGCATGTCAAAACCTAGCCCAACGTTACAAAGTGACACGAACTCATCTCCCTAAATACGAGGGTCATTTGGTAAGTACCTAGCCTACAAATGAAAACACCAAAATTTTACAAAAAATAAAATTTATTTTTCAATGTAGTCTCCTTGTTGAATACACTTGGTCCAGCGGTGTTCCAATTTTTTTAACCCCGTTGAAAAAAATGTTTTCTCTTGGTTTGCAAAATAGGCCTCCGTGGCGGCGATTATTTCGTTATTGGAGTGGAATCTCTTCGCGGCGAGCGAATTTTTTAGGTTCGGAAACAAAAAAAAGTCGCACGGAGCCAAATCTGGAGAATACGGTGGATGGGGCAGCTGTTCGTAGCGTAATTCGACCAATTTAGCCGTGGCGAGTGCAGAAGTGTGAGCCGGTGCATTATCGTGGTGGAAAAGCACTTTCTTTTTAGACAAATGGGGCCGTTTTTCTTCTAACACGGCGTCAAATCGGCTCAATAGTTCGGCGTAGTACTGTCCTGTGACCGTTTTGCCCTTCTCCAGATAGTCAATAAAAATCACACCTTGAGAATCCCAGAAAACAGTGGCCATCACCTTTCCGGCCGACGGGACCGTCTTCGCCTTCTTCGGAGCAGGTTCACCGGGTAAGGTCCACTGTTTTGACTGCTCCTTGGTCTCTGGAGTGTAGTAGTGAATCCATGTTTCGTCGACGGTCACGTAACGACGCAAAAACTCGTTTGGATTGCGATTAAACAGCTCCAAACACTGCTCTGAACTGGTCACACGGATGCGCTTGTTGTCTGCAGTCAGCAAACGCGGCACCCACCTTGCTGACAGCTTCCTCATGCCTAAAATCTTATGTAGGATATGCCACACGCGTTCTTCTGAGATGCCTACTATCGCAGCTATCTCGTGCACCTTTAATCGGCGGTCTGACAAAACGATATCGTGTATTTTTGTCACGTTCTCCTCCGTAGTGGCTGTTTTCGGAGCACCTGGGCGTGGATCATCAAAAACCGACGTACGACCACGTTGAAACTCGTTATACCAAAATTTAACGGTCGCCATCGAAGGAGAAGCATCCCCATACACTGCATCCAAGCGTTCTTTAATTTCACTGCGCGATTTCCCTTCCAAAAACAAGAATCGAATCACCGACCGATGTTGTTCTTTCTCCATTTTTTCAAAAATCAACGGGCACATTTGCTTTCACACGCTCTCAAAAATAAACTACAACTCCGATCCGGCTGAAATTTCGTCTGTAACCGTTTACAGGAAGATACTGCACTGTAGTGTATTTCTGGTGCGATAGTGGTACCATCTGGCGGTGAGGCTAGGTACTTGTCAAATGACCCTCGTATAAGGTGGGCGACTTGGTTCGAGTCAGTCGTGCAAACGAGCCGTTCAGGAAAGCATATGAAGGTGGCTAGACCTTGGAATTATTCCGAATCAAACGTGTATCTACAGATAGACAACCTCCTGTATATAGTGTGGAAGATCTTCAAGGTGAGGCCATTGATGGTTTCTTCTACGAGGAAGAGCTTTCTAGAGTTCGGAAAGATTTAAATGAAGAATTATTTGCAATAGATAAGATACTGAAAACAAAAGGTGCTGGTAAAAATAAAAAATATTTTGTAAGCTGGAAAGGTTATCCTGACAAATTTAATTCGTGGGTTCCTGCGAGCAATATAAAAAACATAAAATGAGAGATCAGTTTTACATGGTATTATCTAGTAATAATAGTACACATGTGTTTCCCGAAAATACAGCAGCACATTTTACTAATCAACTACCTCAAAACATCTGTTTACACGGTGAATGGTCCGTAGCTCTCTGCGAAATTCAGATTCCCCACACATTTTAACATATTTCATTCAATAGTGATGATGGAATGGTTTCTATGAAGACTATTAAACCTAGAACGAATGAATTACGTAATAATATAGAAGAAGAAGAATATGTTGTGTGTTATATATCTCCAGGGATATACGAGGATATGGAAAGTCTTTTACAAGAAATAAACAATGTATTCAATATAAAAAATCATCTACAATTCAAGATTCAGCGCGGAGGATTTATAGAGATTGAACGAACTTGTGCTAGCGAATGTGACGAATACTTTCATAGTTTAGTTTTATCTCCCGAACTATTAAAAATTCTTGGGAATGATGAGAATAACCTTCAACAAATTAGGGACAAAGTTATCGGCGAAAAGCACGCGGCATTGATCAATGCTTTACCACCTATAATAAGGGTGTACAGCGAAATTTGTGAGCCATACATCACCGGTGACGTACACACGCCTCTTTTACGTATTGTGCCTCTAAATTTGCACGAGTACAAATATAGCGGTATTGAAATAAAAAATTATAGCACACCCATGTATATACCCCTCTTATCTACGTCATTTCAGTCAATCACGATAGATATAAAGGGTCAAGACGACGAACCTTTAGCATTCGATTACGGCACGTTGACAGTGACACTTCATTTTAAAAGAACTGCTTAAGATGGATTATTTTGAATTACTTTATGATAGCCAAAGTGGCTGTGGGTATGATAGTACCCCGTTAAGTAATTATATTACAGTAGATACATCAATGCAAAAAGGAACAGGTGTTGGTGGTTTCTTAAAGGGTATATACCGCAGCGCATTACCTATTTTAAAAAAGGGCGGTAGAGCTATAGGAAAAGCTGCCGGAAAAGAAGCTATACGTGCAGGGATAAACATCTTAGATGATGTCACAAATAATAAAAAATCTTTCAAAGAATCGATTCGTAATAATGCTCGAGAATCTGGAAATAATCTTAAAAGAAAAGCTGAAGAAAAACTAGATAGGGTGATAAATGGGTCAGGATATAAAGCTAGCGTCGGCTGAAGAAGCATCAGTCGTCTCTTGCCTCTGCCATAGTAAACATCAAAAAACATTCGAAAGTTAAACGAAAGAAAAAAGGTAATATTAAGAAGAAGAATAAAACAGGGAAAAAAAGAAAAAGTAAAAAGAAAAAGATAAGAACGGTAAGAGATATTTTTTAAGAATAATGGCTTTTCTTCATAGTGGGTCGTGTGCCTGTCTAAAATCCGAATTAAGTCTATTCAGCATCCCATCGACACAGACAACAATCGAAAATTCGAATTATGTTCAATATAAGCCGATATCTTTACTGGCTGATGGATGGCCAATAGAATTTTCTATACCTGGTACTAGCGAATACATCAACCTTGCTCATACTCTGTTGCGTCTTAGCGTAACTATTAAACTAAATGTAAAACCACCCGAGGGCACAAAGGCAGAAACTCTAAAAAATGTTGGCCCGATAAATAATTTTATGCATTCGATATTTAACAAGTTGATGTATTTTTTAATCAAAAACCCGTTTCTCCACCCAACAACGCTTATGCTTATCGATCATACATTGAAACTTTATTAAACTACGGCTCTGTAGCTAAAAAATCTCATTTTACTAGTGTACTATGGTATAATGATACCGCTGGAGGAGTGGATGATACCGGTGTTGAAAACAAAGGTCTCGTAAACCGTCGGAACGTTATGGGCAATGAAAAAAGTATAGATATGGTTGGTAATCTACATTGTGATGTTTTCAATCAAAATAGATTATTATTAAACGGGGTTGAGGTGCGCGTAAGACTCTTGCGCTCGAAAGATGCGTTTTGCCTAATGGATCCTACGGGTCTCTACACCGTAAAAATTAATGAGGCTGCTCTATACGTTCGACGAGTGAAGCTTAGCCCTAGTATTATATTGGCGCATGAAAAAACACTTTCGCAAACAACGGCCAAATATCCTCTAACTCGTGTAGAAGTGAAAACTATTACGATGCATAGTGGCGTTCATAGTGAATCTCTGGACAATGTCATTCTAGGACAATTACCAAAAAGAATTATCATTGGTTTTGTAGAAAATAAAGCGTTTAATGGTGATAAAAGGTTAAATCCGTTCAATTTTAAAAATTTCAAAATAAATTATCTATGTCTCTATAACCATGGTGTACAAGTTCCCTCCAAGCCTCTACAGCCTGATTTTACAAAAAAGAATTTGTATGTAGATGCATATCATACATTATTTTCTGGTACAGGAGTACATTATTCGAATGATGGTAATTCAATACCACGAAAAAATTATGCTGACGGATATTGTCTTTTTGACTTTGACTTAACACCTGATTTATCAGCACATTTAGATACGCATTGGAATTTAGTAAAATACGGTAGTGTGAGAATAGATGTCCGATTTGGCGATGCACTAAGCAGCACCGTAAATTGCATAATTTATGCTGAATATGAAAATATACTTGAAATTGATTCGTCTCGCCAAATTCTTGTAGACTATAGCGGATAGCTTTAAAGAAGTGAGGGTAAATATGACTTGAGTATAAAAAGAGGTGGTGTAGACTTTA
Source organism: Torymus aiolomorphi (assembly GCA_036365515.1). Lineage (NCBI taxonomy): Eukaryota > Metazoa > Arthropoda > Insecta > Hymenoptera > Torymidae > Torymus > Torymus aiolomorphi. The sequence continues at coordinate 183,552,820 of CM070874.1, forward strand.
TCTGGTTAGTCGTTTACCGGTTGTACACCAGGGAAGCTCTAAGAATACTATAATGGATGTTGTAATAGATATACAGTTTTGTAAGGATCATAAAAATCGTGCGGTACCAAAAGAGGTGGCTGTTGTTGCATTGAATCAAGATTTTATCGGTCATTGAATTGTTCCCTCGAATAATAGAATAACACATTTGTGCGATGATGCTAGAAAACAAAATGACTGGCTAACACAACATCATCATGGGCTAGATTGGACTGACACAGGTGTATCGGAAAAAGTATTGTACAAAAGTATAGAAGAAATTTGTAAAAGAACTGATAAAATATACGTCCGCGGTAATGTGAAAACGACTGTTTTGCGAAAAATTACCACAAGAAATATTAAGAATTTGGAAACTGATCCGGATTGTCCACCATTTCATAAACTGTTATCTACAAGTAAATACTGTGTACAGCATTTTATAAAATTGAATCATTTTAAATATACTTGTGCTCTAAACAACGCTTTCAAGTTGAAAACTTGGATAAATTCACGAAAGAAATCATCTACCGAGCAGTTTATCTTTGAACCGCCTATCAGTCTTTGCGATGAACAATATCCAGATCCAGAAAATTCTAATGCGGATTTCGTCGGATACCGTGGGGGTTTTTCCAGCCAATCAGATACCTCTGACGTGGTCGAGACCGCTTGCTTATGTGCTTAATACACAAAAACATAATAGACCTGGTCTACACTGGGTGGCAATTTATGTTGATAAGATCGGGAATGGTTGGTACTTTGACAGTTTTGGTAAACCACCCTATATTCTAGACCACATAAATCGTATACGCAGAAATGTTAGAAAATTTCGATGGAACCCATACCAGTGTCACAGACGAGCCACGAGGGTGTCGGCTGTCGTGGCAGGTCCGATACCAGACCCATGGGCAGCGCATCCGCGACCCGTTCTCACGCGAAAGGTGCAAGCTTGCAACTTGCATCCTCCGCGGGAACGGTCCGAGCGAGCTGCGCTAGCCAGTCGGGGCAGAACCGTGACAGAATACACTCGCATTTGTACGTAACATTAATTCTGGCATCCCTTGTGTGTCTGAGCCATTTATATAATTCAAATTCAAGTTCGAATTTGAGACTCCGACAAGTGACGAACTCAATATATTGTAATAATAAAACGATAATCTAGAAGTGCAATTGTGAGTGAAATTGTGATTTCATAAAATATTAAAAGAAGTAAATCATATCGGTCTGCCCGGCTCGCTATATACATATATTTATACATCAGCTAGCCGCCCAGGAACAACATAATTTTTTTTCAACTCCACTCCTGGAAAAAACTACAAGTTTTTTTAAAAAGAAGAAAAAAAAAGAATTTTTTCTGAAAACTACAAATTTGGAGAATTCTACAATCTACATACGAACTCCGCAACTTCTAAGAAAATCTGGAAAAATTTTATTCATAACTACTGGCAAAAATATTGATCGAGGAGCGAAAGTACTGAGAGCAGAGAACCATTGGAGCATAATCACCATCAACAGAGCAACCAGAAAGCCGTGCAACAACACAACAATGCAGTTTTTGATAGCAACGCAGCTCGCCATCATACTGTAAGTTTCTTTATTCCGTCATTAAATATACCTCTTAGAAAACATTTTTAGTATCGCGAGTGCCAGAAAAAAAACACTTTAGCAATCCACCAATATAATGCTGTTTTCGGGATTTTTCGGTCGCGATAAAGCGCGCCTAAAATCGCGTGCTCAATCGTTACCGTCGGTGCATTCGCACTCGCCTATGGAGAGCGCCGAAGACTCCTGGGAGAAACACATAGAGGCCGTGATCGAGGCAGTGGATGACTTTAATCTCAATCCACACTCTATGCTTGAGATAGCCGCGCGGATAGTCGAGAAATGTAACTCCTTTACAGATGATTCGTATAGACGCAGGTAGTCTCAAGCGCATCACCAGCCCTTATTACCAATGCAGCTCTTACTACTGTTGCTACTGTATCGAGTACCGCGGTTACGTCAGTAAATCAAGTTTTTACCACTACGGGAAATATATCAAGTGCTATCACACTTCCCTCCACGTGCACAATGTCTCATATCTCTCAGACACATACGACTGCGGCGCACCGTGACCCAATCGCCCAGCCGCCAAATTACACATTCGCAAATTCGCTCGCACAAGGAAGCCACGTTGTGCAGCCTATTTTTCCACAAACACCGTGGATAGATTTTGTATATCGCGAACACGCGATAAAAAGAGCACAAGCGCATGAACACGAATTTCAAAATCGACAAATCGCTTTTCCGAGTCATGCCACACAGCATCTACCGCACACTAGTTATAACACAATAAATTATACTCAACCGGCAGCCGGTAACACGGATGTTTTTACTTTTAGGCAAAACCCTTCACATTACTATCCTCCCGAGGTACCACACATACACACTAATACAAACAGCAATCGCCCTCACGCGTCGCCCAACCTCGCGCGCGAGGCGCTTCGTTCATAACTCCTACCCGTGGAAATGCGAATGCCTTAACTCTTTCACAGGCTATAAGACTTATACCACGTTTCGATGGAAACCCCGATAATTTGAATTTATTTTGCGCTGCGATACGGCACACAGTCGCTAGCTTCCCCCACGAGTGCGAGAGTTACATCATTTTTGCTCTAGTCGAAAAGTTGACGGGACGCGCAGCCGAGGGCTACGTGGCCCGATTATCAAGCTACAGTTCGGTGGAACAGTTACTCGCAGAACTGACTATGCAATACAGTAACGTGGGTATTGCTGATGAGATAATCGCGCAAATGAAAGTGATTAGCCAAAAGCAAAATGAAACAGTAGGCGATTTTGGACTGCGCGTTCAAAAATTACATAATCGCCTGCTGACAATTTACGACTCCGCGCCTGATCTTGAACTCGGAGATTGCAGCCTGCTCAAGCGAACTGCAGAACGCGACGCTTTACAGCAATTCTTATTCGGGTTGTCTCACCCATATGACTTCCAAGTACGGAGTGAACGACCTCGCTCGCTGAGCGAAGCGATCAGACTTGCAGTAGACTTTGAGTGCAAGCAAAGCGCCCGTAGGAGCGTTACTTATCCGAGCCCTACAGCACCATCGGCTCAGCAAATGCTTCAGTCACTATCTCAATACTCAGCTCAGCAAACGCACCAACCATCGACTCAATATTCGGACCAACAAATGCTTCAACCATCGACTCAATATTCGGCTCAACAAATGCTTCAACCATCGACTCAATATTCGGCTCAACAAATGCTTCAACCATCGACTCAATATTCGGCTCAACAAACGCTCCAACCATCGACTCAATATTCGGCTCAACAAGCGCTCCAACCATTACTTCAACATTTAGCACAACAGACGCCCCAGCCACCACCTCAGTGCTCAGTTCAGCAGATGTTTCAGCAACCGGTACAGCAGCAACTTCAACAGGTACTGGAAGCATTGTCAAAAGCATCTGAAAACTTACAAGCATCAGCGCAGCAGCCACATACGCCCGCTGCACCGCTATGGTCGGATACCGCACAAATATTGAGGCTGTTAAACAACAGCGCCGGAAATTGCACATTTTGCGGTGTCAGAGGCCACGACGAAAATGTTTGCTACAAGAAACCCCCTTCGCCGCCTTGTAAGTATTGCGGGGGAAAAAACCATGCATTTGTCGATTGCATAAAACTTAAAAGAGAATTATTTGCCGGAAAATTAAAATACGATGGAAAAAATGGCCGAAATTTCTTCAATAACAAACAACGAAATGGAGGCGAAAATAAAAATTCGGGAAAACAAAAAACCGAGCAAAGCGGAACGCAGGAAAAACGTTCAAGCGAACAAAACGAGCAGCCTTTAAACTCATAGAGCACTCGACGCCGACCTCAGGTGCCGAGCGCCCGCTCGTAATCAAAGATAAAGATAATCAACCCGACGAGATACAGCCTCGCAGATGTGCTACTATTAAATTTTTGAAAACCGGAAGACAACCGCCCATTGTGATTTTGGAAAGTCCAAACCTATTAAATGGAAGAGCACAATTTTTTGCCGACTCAGGTGCAGATATTTCTGTAATAAAAATGAGCCATGTACAATCCAACACGTTAATAAATAAACACGAGACTGTTGAAATTAAAGGAGTGACCAAAGGGAAAACACGTACGTTAGGAAGAGCAGAAATAACTCTCCACGGACTACGTTGTAAAATTCATGTTGTACCAGATACTTTCCCCATAGAGATGGAAGGATTATTGGGTTGGGACATTATCAACGAATTTTCCAGATGCATTGACGCTGCAAGAAAACATCTTACGTTGAATAATATTATTATCCCATTTACAACAGTTGAACAAATTACAATTCCCCCTCGAGTTCGAATGGTAATCAACGCTCGTGTAAACAATGACGTAAGTGTCGGTTGGGTTCCGCTCATGGATCTGCACCCGAGTATATTATTCGGGAATTTCGTAGCCGAAAATCACAAAGGAGAAATTTACGCCGAATGCATCAATACTAGCCATGATTATAGAGAAATCGACGTACCTGTGGTTGATCTCCAACCCTGCGAATCAGTAGAATCGCATTATCTACAAACCGATGAGGTCGGTTTGGGAGACTTCAACACAAATGAGGCTGTCTTCGTGAGGCGTATGTGCTGTAACGATAACGAGGAAACAAAATATAAAGAAGTACAACAACTGAATTCAAAAGTCTTAGAAGACGATGGACTTCGCGCCGAGCGAGTCGAAAAAATAATGCAGCTTGTTGATTTAGAGGGCTGTAATATCGAGGAGATAACCGAAATACGCAAAATAATTAACGATTTTCCGGGCGTATTTGGCCTCGAAGGAGAACCCCTTCCCGCAACCCATCTAGTTAAACACAAAATTAAGTTAACTTCTGATAAAATAATACGCACGAGAAGATACAGATACCCGCCAGCGCTAAAGCAGCAGATGCAAATAGAGATACACAAACTCTTAAAGCAAGACATTCTTGAGCCCTCCAACTCAAATTATTCTTCAGCTATGTGGATTGTGCCCAAGAAATCCGACGCTCAAGGCAACAGAAAATGAAGACTCGTAACTGATTTTAGACAACTAAATGAAGCAACCGTTGGTAGCTGTCACCCCCTACCATTTACAAGCGATATCTTAGAACATTTGGCATCGGCCAATTACATAACAGTGATGGATCTCAAGCAGGGATTCTATCAAATAGAAATGGATCCCGAATCCGCTCCGTACACAGCATTTTCAGCCCCGGTGGGACAGAATGGGCAACAACATCTACAGTACAAGAGAATGGCAATGGGCTTAAAGGAGGCTCCCATTACATTCACTAAAGCAATGACTCTCGCCATGGCCGCTCTTCAGGGCGAAGAAGTAGAAATATATCTTGACGACCTTATGATATTCGGCGATACGATTGAAGTTCACAACAAGCGTCTTAGACGCGTACTAAAACGACTACTAGACGCCAATCTTACAGTCGAGCCCAAGAAATGCCAATTTCTCAAACGCGAAGCCCATGTCCTTGGCCACATTGTGGGACAAGGAGTCATTAAAATAGATCCCAAAAAGCTGGAAGCTGTTCGTGACTATTCGGTGCCTACAAACAAAAAAGGTAAAGCAATGGCAGGCATTCGCTAGCTATTTCAGAAGGTATATTCCAAATTTTGCCCACATTGCTTACCCGATATCGAAACTGCTACACAAAGGCGTAGAATTCACCTGGGGCAGCGAACAACAAGAAGCATTTGATAAGCTTAAAAATCATTATGTAGCGAACCAGTGCTAGTAACTCCAAACTCGTTAAAGCCCTTTATTATAACGACAGACGCATCAGATTACGCCCTGGGGGCAATGCTAAGCCAAGGAGAAATCGGTAAAGATAAAGCGTGCGCTTACGCATCGAGGCCTTTGAGGGGCAGCGAACTCCGTTATCCAACTTACGATAAGGAGCTACTAGCCGTTGTTTTCGCGCAAGAACATTTTAGATATTATATTTATGGTAGAAAGTTTACGGTCGTAACAGACCACGAACCGCTAAAACACTTTCATACATCGAAAAAACCCGATTTACACTTTAATAGATTAAAGGCCGCGCTTATAGGATATTCATTTGACGTAGTGTATAGGCCCGGCAATCGTAATGTAACAGCTGATGCACTATCACGTAATCCGATCACGCGTGACGGCGAGGCAAACCTCGAACGTCCGCGCGTGGAACTTTATCAATTAGCTGACGAGCAGGAAGAAAAGGCAAGCAGGTTCTCGGACGCACCGCCAGCGAGAATATTTATTTCAAGGGCAGTTAAAAATAAGGGTCTAAATCGCTGCAAGAAAATTGAGATAGATAAATCCGATTCAGAAAATTCACAGGAGACAAGAGCTTGCAAGAAAATGCGAAACGATAACGCACTCATATACAGAGCAAATGAATTTTTAGCTGTTAGGAACGTTGAAGATGGATTTTTCCTATGCCAAACCACTCATAATATTTATCATGGTGATAAAACACTGCACATTCGGTGGCTCTCCAAAATCCCAAATCAACGTAATACGTACGTCTTGGACTATGAGAATAATGTAAGTTTTAGTTCAGTACTTAGTAATGTCACGCTAAACCGTACTGAGAAAAATAAATACAGACTAAGCACCATCGAGCTTAAACGTATATCTGGAATTTTACAAGAATCTATTAAGCTCGCTCCAGTTGAATTTGGAAACGATAGTATCCAAATGGAACCTATAAATGATGATCTCACACTAAGTAACCCAAAATTAACCCCCAACTCGACGCGACAAGGTAGGAAATGTACTCGTAAAACAAATTTGTCGGTATTGAAAATTAAGCAAAAGATACGAAAACCACGTAAGAAAAAAGCGCATACTATTATCACATCAGGCTCACTCTCGCAAATACAGCGCACACTACTCACATTATTTGATCCCGATGCACAGCTGATAACGACTCGTTTTTAAATCAGCCAAGCCACACACCTCTGAGTGAACACAAAGAACAGTTCGAGGTCGTAACATTTGAAAACGAAACTATTTCGCTAGAGAAAACTATAGCTAAGTGTCCCACTTCTCGAGAGGAAAATTTCTCATTTGCACAAAATTTTCAAAATGCAAAAACTCTAGCAGCAAATGTGCTTCCAAACTCAGCCACTGAGCAGGGTAATTCACAACCAAATAATACAACTAATTTTGATACCGATGACTCCGAAATACTGAAAATACCAACACAGGAAAAACAAAGCCCTCGGCTACAAGATTTTATATTACCGCAAATAACTAATAAAAAGCATGCAAAACTAAGGGTCGATATACAGGAGCAGGATTATCACGGAAAAGAGGGCGTGCGTATACACATATGGGAAGCAGACACCCAATCAAACAAGGTACTTACACGCAGGGCTGATGACGAGGTAAAACATGGAAACCACTCACCTTCCCATACGGTAGAGCCAGATAAGGGAAAAACCATTATACATACCCCGAACGCGTCATCTCATCCCCCGTTACGGGAAACAGATGATATGAGCATAGAGTCATCTTCACCTCAGGAGTCCGAAAAAGGCAACGGAACACATGCAGCAGCCCCAAAATCAGACAGGGCCAAAGCAGATACTCTTCGTGATCCCTTTTTCGATGATGGTCCGGAATTATCAGCTTATATGGAAGACTTCCAAGGGATTCCGCGCAACTCTGATAGAATGCGAGGCTCCTCATATTACGATTCCTCGCGCAGTTCTGCTAACGTGCTGACGCACGTATATATACGTAAGAAAAGGTGCGCCGACCCCGAGGCAGCGCTGTATCGCTCAGATGACATACCAAGCCTTCCTATCGGTAACTGTCTTTTTCACTCACTAATCAAATTAACGCAACTGAATATTTCAGCATTAGAACCTAGAAGACTCTTACTCAAATCTGCAGTACTAGACCAGTGTGGAGATCCAAATTTCGCAAAAGAAATTTTAGCATCTGACGACCAGTACGGCGACGTGGACTGCGCATACATTTTTGCACGCGAATTTGACAAAAATATTTGCATCCACTATGAAATATCTGCAGACAAAACGTTATATTGCCACCTTATTGCCAATAAAACCGCGCATTTTATTCATCTACATTTAACGGGATGTCACTTCACACCCTACCTCCTTATTGCCGACGATAACGACTCTAGAGCCAACCCATCTCTCGAAAAGCCAAATAATCCAGAAAACGGAGATGATAATTTTTCGCCTAATTCTAGTAACGTGAACATGCACAGTAAAGTCGAGTCGCAAAATACCCCCGAGCTCACTCCTTGTAACGACCATACAAGGAACGGCGACGCTCACAATCAATCGAGGAATTACAATCCATGCTCGCCGAGCGAGCATGGTGCTGAGCAACATAATTCATATAACTCCGTCTCTTCAAGTACAGGCGAAGTTCCTGGAAACAATATAGAGATAAGCAGAGATCAGGTTGTCGAGCCAACAGACGGAGGCAATGCAAGCAGTGCCTCTCAACCACAATTCCCTGGCAACGGCGAAAATATACAATCGACGCGTAATAGACCGCTGCAACGCTATCTAGTCGTGGAAGCTAGACCACCGCGCGAAAAGCCACCATGGGCATTATTAGAAGGCGAAGAACCATCCCCATTCACAAAATTAAGCGTGTTAAGTGAACACCCGTTCACGTACAAAGAAAACATCGCGTATTTAGCATCCGCAGACGGATTCCTTAACACGGAAATTTTGGAAGCATTTCTAGAAAGGGGATATCTAAACGCTGAAGAACTTACAAGTAGGGAGTTCACAATCGGCGAAATTAACATTTCACAGGCGCGAGAGATAAACATGATTGGCATTTACGTCAAAAACCATATTGATGACAGACCGCTCAGATCAGATATCAAAAAATGCTTGCGTACCCTAAAGGCGACAGTCAGAAAAAAAAATATTCAAACTATAGCTATAACTAGAGATCTGGCCGTTCTCTCTATCGCCGAGTGGGCTTACTTTATCGAACAATTTGAGCATATTTTTGCCGGTACGCCTCTTATCGCCGTCATATATAACAATAATGTACCCGTTCCGCCCGTGCAGGAAAGATATAAGCTTATAAGGGAATTTCACGAAGCAGCAATAGATGGACATCGGGGAATTAACAAAACTTATAGTAAGATCGCAAAAGAATACTATTGGCGAAATATGCGCCCGGACGTAAAACAGTTTGTACTTCGATGCGCTACTTGTCAAAGCAATAAGCTGGTCAGAGTAAAAACCAAACTACCGATGCTGATAAGTAATACCCCAGCATTACCGTTTGCGCAACTTTCGCTTGACTTCTACGGCCCTCTCGAGGAGACGAGCGAGGGCTTCAGAGATATCTTATCTGCGCAAGATGCACTGACTAAGTATATCATCCTCACACCTGTTAAACGCGCAAACGCGGAGGAAGTAGCTCGAGCCCTGACTGAGCGAATTATTTGCTACTTTGGTCCTCCGGCAGCTATATTGACAGGCCAGGGCACACATTTTAGGAACAAGCTCCTAGAAGAATTTGCAAAAATATTTCAAATTAAGAAATACTGCACAACAGCTTACCATCCACAATCAAACGGATCAATCGAACGGATGCACCACACCTTAACGGAATATTTACGAAAATATATGCAAACTACGAACGACTGGTCAAATTGGACAGCTATTTGCCAACACGCTTATAACAACACAGAGCACGAGAGTACAAATTTTTCTCCCCACGAATTATTATTTGGCATAAAAGCTCGCACGCCATTAAGCTTCCCGTCGAAAGAAAAATTTCTCACCTTTAATGATTACGTCAGCGACATCACGTCGAACCTGACGCAACTTCAAACCTTAGCAGCAATGAACGCAGTACAGGCAAAATATCGCTCAAAATACTACTATGACCGGAAACTTAATACCAAACACTTTCGAGAAGGCGAATTAGTATATTTACTTAAGGAACCAAAAAAAGGAAAATTTGGGGTAGAATATGAAGGCCCTTACGAAATCACGAAAATAAATTATCAAACGCATAATGTTCATATCCAAAACGAAAACGTGATAAAAATAGTGCACGTTGATAAAATTAAAAGAGCTTCTTTGGTAAAAACTGGCGATATGTAGCCCCGAAATATAGAAAATAAAATTTTTGAAATGATTCCAAAAATCGACTGAGAAAATTCTTTTTTTTTATTATTTTTTTTGCGGCTTACGGACGCGGCAAAAAAAAACAAAAAAAAAAAAAACGAAAGAAGCATAACAAAAAAAAAGAATTTTCATTGCGCACACGTTTAATAACACACTTGTCCTTTTTACAGGGGCCCGTTATCTAGTTGCATAGTATCAGCTCAACACGTAACATTACTCAACGACTCTTCAGGCATTATATTCGAAAAGATTGGAAACCTTGCAACATCAAATACGCAATGGAACATTATTCAGAAAATAAACCTCCAACCATTTTTCCTGGAAGATCAAGAGGAATTTAAAGCCTGGGAAATTATAAATAGCACCTGCGAATTAGTATCCGGCATGTGCGACTTATTACAAAACACTCTACAACAATTACAAGAAAATTCGATAGCTACTGCAGATCTGGCCAGCCTCATTCAAGGCCACAATCCGACGTTCACGGAGCATAGAAAGAGAGCCGTGTTGCCATTCATAGGTCGCATAAGTCGGATACTATTCGGAACTCTCGACGAGGACAGCTTAGCTGAAATTGAGAATTTAGTAGAAATTTCGGCTAACGAATCAAAAAAACTAGCCAGTCTGCTAGCCTCCCAAACAGAAATAGTGGAATCACAGCTTAACCTCACTAACGCAAAAGTAGCAGAATTGTGTAAACACATAACAAAAATTAATGGATTGGAAAAAGAAATTTCCTTAATCCACCTATCGGAACTTATGCATGATACACTAAGGGCTCTTTCAGAATACGCTGCTCAACATGCGCGTAATATACAAACAATTACAAATGCAGTTTTATTTGCTACTCGTGGAGTAATTCACCCGCGTTTGGTATCACAGGAGATTATCCGAAATTCGGCCGCCACAGTACACAGAACGCTAAATGACTTTACCTTCCCTCTTTCGGACTCCGAAGCAGTAACAAAATTATTCGATATAGCAGATATCCAAATTATATTCACAAAGTTCTACCTAATTTATCGTATTTCGGTACCCCTGATCGATACGCAAAAATACACATTATATAAAGCCACACCTCTTCCAATACAAAAATTTTTAGGAAATTCATCTAACACTTTTGCTTACATATGGCCAAAGCACCCATATTTAGCTATCAGCAACGCTAGCCAAACGTACATACCAGTGAACCTTCACACATTAGATAAATGCAAGGCAATCAATGCTTTACGAATATGCAAAAATACTGAACCCGTTCGCGAGATAAACGATAACGCTTGCTGCGAGGTAAAGGCAATCGCCATAGCTTTGCCGGACAATTCGGCGCCTTGCGACATAAAATTATCACAACTACGCCAAACTTGTTGGGTGCGCCTTCACGCAACCAATTCGTGGGCCTATTCAACGGTTGCTACCGAACACGTGTATGTGCAATGCCGTCGCGGCGACCATTATTCCTTCCGATTATCGGGTACAGGCATTCTCAAATTACAACCGGAATGCTCGGCCCATACATCCGACGTGCTTCTTACTCCATCTCGGAAAATAAACAATTATAACCCTGAAATTACCCCTTTGATAGGCTCTCTTAACGTAACATCCATAATTAAAGAAGCCTTGGGTAATGTCGAGTTTTCCCACCTGGTAACACAAACCATCCACGACGAATACGCCAATGCCACAACTGGAGGCAAAAGCCTCCTCGATAATGCTCCATCAGAGAAAGGCCTTACATTACGTGATATTGTCCAAAAAGCCCGAGCACTGGCAGAATGTAAGTCCCTAAAAAGTACACTCGGGACGTATCAAGTTACTTCAGTAGTTTCGGGTGGGGGCATTATTGCTATCCTCGTCCTGGCACTCGTGGTCCGCAAATGTTTTCTTCCAGGTTGGCGAAATAAGAAACGAAGCAGAGAACAAGATAGAAACGACCAGTTGGAAAATTTACGAAGAGCGTTAAGGGACCTTAGGAAGCAGCAAACGGATGAATCGTCAGTGTAAACAAAGAATCAAGAATTCTATATATATATATATATACATACAGACTTTTTTTTCAAAATCTTATACTTGTTAATGGCATTATTATAATTAGTTTCGATTCTCATGTATCGCGCATATTTAAAAAAAAAAAAAAAAAAAAACAATTTTTTGTAATGTGACACATATACATACACACACATTAGTAGACAAATGTAAACTGGCACTATCATGCCAGCGTACACTGACACTGCGGCTTCGGACGTGTCACAGACGAGCCACGAGGGTGTTGGCTGTCGTGGCAGGTCCGATACCAGACCCAGCGCATCCGCGGCCCGTTCTCACGCGAAAGGTGTAAGCTTGCAACTTGCATCCTCCGCGGGAACGGTCCGAGCGAGCTGGGCTAGCCAGTCGGGGCAGGACCGTGACAGAATACACTCGCATTTGTACGTAAGACCAGTTACAAAGTCAAAATGCCGATACCTGTGGATATTACTGCATAATGTTTTTACATTACATGTCTGTTGGTATTGGGTTCAGACGATTTCTCCAAGGTTTTTCTACAGACTTGGAAAAAAATAATCAAATTGTAAGAAACTATGTTTCCAAGCTTCAGAGAAGTATTTTACCCTACCACTAGCTTTCCCCTTCCATACATATCTTCCATCACTAAAGCACTCCCACTACAATTATCCCCAACCATTTATCACCCCCTCTACTAATATGAATACTATATAAGAGGTGTACTCAGCCCATTTCATCAGTTCAGCCGACTTGTTCACTACTTACAAAATAAAAAAACAAGGATGGCTGCTACAAAATTCCATTGCCACCAAGTTCTGCCTACTGTATATGGTCTAAACAAATCGTACACAAAGAAAATCGCCGTGAGTCTTGAAAACTCTGGTATAGGCCACACCGACTTTCAACCCATCATCCGAATTTTTACGGACGACTTTGTGGGAATAAGCTTCACAGTGGAAGAGTGGCTGTGTTTCCGGGAGCAATTTCCGGACATTGAAAAATACCTCGATACAGATAGTGTTGAAAAGCAAGATGAACAACAGCTTCATAGCAGTTTCAATGTCAGGTTCATCAGAAGTTACAATGACAAAGCCATCGAACTTCTACCCCGAGATGTAAGGGAAGAAGAAGGAGGCAAGCCACCAAAAAAGAAACCGTACCGACCAAGCTTAGTATTTAAGAAAGTGACGTTTGATCATCTTAAAACTGTAACTAGATGTATAGATGTAAGAGTAAAATATTTGACAAATGTACAAAAAAATATTAAAATTATAATAAGTTGCATCTCTAAATTTTTGAAAGGTCAATTAGAAAAAGATCAGGAATCGCAATATGTAAATTTCACCAAGTCTGATGTATTACCTCTCACAATAAAGTTTGATGGAATAAATGCGTTTGGTGCAGAAATATTAGATAGTGCAGAGAAAAAATTAGAAAAAAAAAAATGTATCCCCAAATATATCTTCATGCGATAATTTATGGTTAATTTACGATTTAATGGCATGGCATATAGACGGCAGTGTACACTATATGAATAAAAAGAAATAAAGAAAAAAATTTATAAAAAAAACTTGTTTTTTATTTACCGTACTCCTTTTAGAAATCCTTTAAATAATAATAATAATATGGGAGGGGGGGTAGTTATAGAAATCTGTGCTACTGCAGGACAGGCGTTTCTTTCCTACATTACCGGTTACCCATTGGTGGAGAATTCCCCCTCTTCTCCTAGGGTAATCGGTGGTGGGGGAAACCCCCACACTCATCATGGGTGAGTGGTGGGGGGTTTGTTTGCCTGCCCTATAGTGCCACTATAACTACTCACGTCAACTGTCCCAGCGCGGCGCGCGAGCGCCAAATCGTGCTATATCTAGCTCATGTTTACGATACTAAAACGTATTTAAAAAAATTTTATGATAAGCATTTCCGACGTATTTTTTCCTCAGCTTTCCAATCGTGTAGGCAGTTTTCCCGAAATTTTCCATTTTCGCCTTCAAAAAGTACAAAACGTGTTATATCTTAAAAAGTGTATTTTTAATATTTTTTTTACCCTCTAGATCGAAAGCTGAGCATTTTGTACGTAGAAAAGGATAGTTTCCAAAGAGTGCCCGAAAGGTTTTCTGCGAGAAATAGAATGCGAAAGAGTAGACGCATCGCCTTTCCGGCGCACGGGACTACGCGGTACAGCGTGCGGGCTGCGCTTGCCTCGTTGCCTAATAATAATCTTTTATAATCTTTAATTCTTTACCTGTTTTTTTTTATTCTTGAATAACGCATGGAATAATATTTTATTAATTATTTCATAAAAAAATAAAATTTTTAAATTAACGTTTGTTTTTCAGTGTAGATAATTTTTTTGTTTTTGGTTTCACAGCTTTCTTAGGGAAGATTTTATACTCAGAACTAAGAGAGGTTTTTTGAGCTTCAATGTACTTTCATCTATTGGAATAATAGCATGATACAGTAACGTGCCTGGTATAGATTTAGCCTTGTTCAGTCTTGGTTTTATTTTCAAAACCGTTTCTTCATACGATTCTTTACTGCTATAAAAAACTTTCGTTTCTTTGCAGTAATCTTTAGCCCAGTTATACAGCTCTTCTGGCGTTAAAATATGATTACTAGAAGAAACTTGTAAACTCGTTCGTTTTGCACCTCTTTTTAGGTTCGCGCCTATACCATCGCACGCACCTTTGCCATGTGCTGTGGCATGAAAATGCCACTCAGCTGTAACTCCAAAATCTTTCTCGTGAAAAAGAAGATTTTGAAAATTGAGTTTATTTTTAAAATGCTGACCTGCTCCATCAGTCAAATAATAAACTTTCTTGACTGCAAAATTAGTTTTAAGATAAGATATTACTATTTTTTGATATTCATAAACGGCTATGGTATCATGATTTAAGTTGTCGGAAATCACAGCAATGCTTACATGTTTGAGTTCATCGTTTTGTTTATAGTACACTACAACTGTAAAAACTGTTACTTGGTTGTTATTCCAGTGCAAAGATTATGTAGAATTTTGTATAATGAAAGCATAATTTTCTGCAAAATTGCAACACACGAGAAATTCTCCTTCTTGAAGATTGCTTTTTACGTTATTTACAAAAAGTGATTGTTTCTTAGCAAAAAAATCGTGAGTTTTTAATTTCATTAATTTCTCCCCCAGTATGTCCATACATTCGTGCACATTTACAGTTTTGGAAGCTATTGTACACCTATCTATTTGAAACCACGATTGATACTCGATTTGAAAAATATAATTTTCATCAAAACATTTAAATAAATGTTTTCATAATATAGACGTATTGGGGCAATCCAAACAGTCACCCAAATAACATCTATCCTGTGAATCATTACACACAATTGCTTGGATGCAATCGTGATAGTTTTTCAGGGGCAATTGGGTGTCTTTAGTTGAATTTTCTATGTCAATAGCACTTAGCATGAGCTTCACATTTTCGTGATGCCCACACACGCATACATTATGTGTACCGCTACTCCCAGCTAAAACACAATATGGTGGCCTCAATTCTGTAGATTTCGTAAAACCAATGTTAACGTACTCATTTTCTTTTTTATGTAAATTATACAATTCATTTAAATTACCAAGCAGTAATCTTTTTTGAATATGTTCTCTTTTGCCATTACTCTGTTTAATAGATAGATAATCTTTTGAACCCGGCATGATTCGACTTACATCATCTCTCTCATAAAAAGATTTGACAGAATTTACAGTATCAGCTGGAAGTAGTTTGCCACGTTTCTTAGTAGGTATTGAAAATATTCCGCAATTTGCTACCAAATCTTTCGCTTCACGAGCCTCCCGTTCACTGCAATTGAATTCTCGCATCAAGTTCTTACGAGACCAAAACTCCGGTTCAAGAGTTAATAGCTGAATTCTTTCTTGCTTATTTGTTAACTCTTGTTAGGTTACTATTCTATATGTATGTGAGAGAGAGAGAGAGTGTGTTCGCATGGCAAGGAGCGTGTATGAGAGTTGTAAGGTTGGTAGCGGCGGGAGACGAGAGAGGGACGCGGGAGCGCGGGAGGGACGTTGCCGGACCGCGACGGAAGTCAGAGGTTATATATATAGGAGTGAGATTTCAGTTTTGAAGAGAGAGTTGGCGAGGCCGGGCATAGCGTCGCTCGGAGAGTATTCGTGGCTAGCGAGCCGAGGTATCGTGCCTAATCGGTAGATCCGAGAATTAGCGGCGAGCGTTGGACTAGGCAGTGGCCGACTGATAGTCCTAACCAACCATCCATATGTACTAATTTAAGATTTGGTTCTCTATTAATAAACTCTACTTGAATATTTAATTCGACTCTGAACATTGATTCACCATCCTGATCATGAATATCTAATATTCTAACAGTCTGAAAATTTTTTCTTAATTTGTTGGAGAACTGCAACACCAACTTTATGATATTCATCATCGCACACTATTTTAGCTTTTTTAGCATCAGTTTGAGGTAAATTTGATTTCTGATTATAAATTTGGCGTCGACAGGTTAAACATATTTTAGCATTTTCAGGTACTAAAGGAAATGCACTTCTTAAAAGTGTTGGAAAATCAGTCAAATTCTTAGATGCAGAGTGATCATTTTTATTTAAAGGATTTATACATTTCAATTTCCAATGTGAATCTATTTTAATCGTTTATAACAGAAATTGCAAGCTTTTTTTTTGCTATCAACGACAAATTCGAAAAAATTCGAGGAGGGAAAAGATAAAAAAGTTATGGTAATTATATACTTTTGACGTGACAATTTGCATACAGAGTAAAAAGTGTGGACGCCACCTACCGAATGAAAAATAAATGATTCCGTGTCGCACGGCAAACCGCGCTTGTACCGCGCGTAGCGTAGAATATGCTTTCGCCCTGCCGTGCATATAATCTTTCGCGTTTTATTTGCATAGCATAAAACATCTTGGACACGTTTTGGGAAATATCCTTTCCTACCTAAAAAAGGATAGCTTTCAATATTATGGGTAAAACAAAATACTAAAAATATACTTTTCGAGATATAGCACGTAAAAAAAACCAAAAAAATTATCTACACTGAAAAACAAACGTTAGTACAAGAGTTTGCACATATTGCTGTTAATTTTGAAATTTTATTTTTTTATTAAATAATTAATAAAATATTACTCCATGCGTTATTCAAGAATAAAAAAAAAAACAGGTAAAGAATTAAAGATTATAAAAGATTGTTATTAGGCAACGAGGCAAGCGCAGCCCGCACGCTGTACCGCGTAGTCCCGTGCGCCAGAAAGGCGATGCGTCTACTCTTTCGCATTCTATTTCTCGCAGAAAACCTTTCGGGCACTCTTTGGAAACTATCCTTTTCTACGTACAAAATGCTCAGCTTTCGATCTAGAGGGTAAAAAAAATATTAAAAATACACTTTTTAAGATATAACACGTTTTGCACATCGTCGTTCGTGTTGCTGGAATATTTGTTAGTTATTACTTATATTTTGATTAAAAACGATGAAATGATCCAGACTTCAAAAAGCAATTACGTGAACGTAAGATTATTAATCGAATAATGGTTTGCTGATTAGTAAATTGAAATGTTTTATAGCACAATTAATATTAATTTATATTTCCAAACGATAATATTTGCCATAGTGATTATATATTTCTGTATTTAACTTTTTGAAAATCTCTAGATTAATTTGAATATTCCCAAAAATATTGGAATTGATTGCTTAAAATATCACGATTTGAAAAAAAGTCATTCTACATGAAAAATTGTTATTTTTTGCAATTTTTGGTGTAACCTCAAATTTTGTAATTTTTTTACTCAATATCCTGAAACTTTTTGTATAGCACATTGATTGGAAAAAAGTTTGGATTGTACTTGTAGAATGTGGCTTTATTTACTTGATGACCCATTTTGTAAGACTCTGACTGGTTGCTTCTGAGAATACCTTAATCTAAAAAAAAAATTGCGCGGCAGAGTATTTTTTATTCGACAAAATTTTTCTGATTCTTTATTAAATATCGCATTAGTTTTAGCCGCCTTTTAGATATACTTAACATGATCGTTTAATTATTAATTTGTATTTGCGATTAACTATAAGTTTGGCTTTGCGAGTAATAAGTTGCTAATGTAGCGGTTTTGTGTTTATTGTTTTAGAGCCAAGAGTCACCGTAATATACTGTTTCATATATATATATATATAATTTTATCCTGGGATCCTTTTGAGGATTTCATAAAGATTTTGTACAACAGTAGTGACACAGATATAAACATTGTTATAAACGATCAGGACACAAGCGCGTGACTAAAGAAATAATGACCCTAAGGTTATTGACTAACACCACGACGCCTGCGGCGCCCACTTTTACGGAAAAATATTACGGAATTTCCGAAATTACTGTATTAACACACTATTGTGGACGCCGCAGAAAAATCCTCAAAATGCTAAGCGGGTACCGAAGAATTTTGAGGATGCTCCTCAAAATGCTAAAAAATCCTCAAAAGTCGGTGTCTGTACCGAAAAAAATCCTCAGAATGCTGTAGTACCATATGTATATTTATATATATGTATACATATAGCTCTACAGCATTTTGAGGATTATATTCGGCACAAATACCGACTTTTGAGGATTTTTTAGCATTTTGAGGAGCATCCTCAAAAGTCGTCGGTACCTGCTTAGCATTTTGAGGATTTTTTTGCGGCGTCCACATAGTGTGTTAATACATCGATTTCGGAAATTCCGTAATATTTTTCCGTAAAAGCGGGCGCCGCAGGCGTCGTGGTGTTAGTCAATAACCTTAAGGTCATTATTTCTGTAGTCACGCCCTTGTTTCCTGATTGTTTATAACAATGTTTATATTTGTGTCACTACTATTGTAGAAAATTTTTATTATATATATATATATATATATATATATATATATATATATATATATATATATATATATATATATATATATATATATATATATGGGATGTTTCAGGTGAAGTGAGCATGTCAAAATTTCAAAATCGCTCAAAACTCATTTACTTTTAGTTTTTTATGAAAAAACCGTGTTCCTCAAATTTTAAGTCGATATTTCCATAAATAAAACCGCTGCCAATTCATTAGCCCATGGCTCCCTCAAACTCAATTTGCTTATTCCTTTAATAGATTTTTAATAACAAAATTTATAATTTTTGCAACAATTTATGACATAATTATAATTAAATTCATTTATGAAGATTACAAAGTATTAATTTTTAAATTATGTATAAAATATGAATAAAATAAAAGGTATGATTTTTTTTTAAATTATGTGTGAAAAATAAATAAAATAACTGATGCGTGCTCTCTCTCCATTTCGGCATGCAAAATATAAGAATAATGAAATGGAAGAAAAAGAGAAAGGAAAGCATCCAACAAAAATAAAAGGAGATGAAGCTAAAGTTAAAAGGAATAGAGAACTAACTACCCATAAAAATCTCGGCAGGTACCAAGGATTACTATTTATTATAGTTTTAGCGCAGGTCGCTTGAGGTATATGGCGTACAGCTAATATAAAAATGTATATATAATAAAAAGAATTTGCGATTCGTGGCTCGCTCGCGGCGCCTAGCGCTTGTTTGCTTCTTCGGCCTTTCTGGCCAGGATAGCTGGGTGCTCGCTCGTAGAAGGAGTTAGGTTGGTTTATTCGCATGCACGGCGAGTCATCGCTCTCATGCGCCGACGGGAGTGCGCTGTCATACGGGTAGCTACTGCAGTGTTTTTCGAACCTGCGGGTCGCCCGCGTGGTCTGGGTAGAGGCGTTGCGGCGTCACTGGTACTGGATTGCGTTGGTCGCTCGTCAGCGCCATTTGCGACCAGTGTTCACTTGCTCGCTTGTCTACCGAGAATTTGGGCGGTTCGCTTTACCACCAGGCGAGCCTTCCGTGGTCAGCCTCGCTTACGCGGGTGAGTTTCGGCCTCTCGAGTTTCGACGTTTGCGCCACGACTCGTAGGGGAGGCGTTGCGCTCTTCGCTAACTCCAGAGGGACTTCTTTCGATCTCTTCTACCTCCGAGTCTTCCTCACTAGCCATCCTTTCGTGGAAGGGTTTCAGGTCTTCCACGTGAACTTTCCCCATGGATTTTCCATCCTGGTCGACGACCACATACACGTTTGATCCTAGCTGCGAAGCGATCGTGTATGGGCCGGCGAATTTTGGAGCTAGTTTCGTGGCTACGCCCTGTAAGGCGAACGAAAGCACGCGATTTTGCTTCCAGACTTTGTCGCCTATGCTAAAGTGTATTTCACGACGTGACGCATTATAGTAGCATGCTTGTCGCTTCTGCAGGTTTGCGGCGCTACCCGCGACTATTTGCTGCACGTCTGGTAGCTTGAGCATGCGAGTGCGCCAGTTTTCGAGTTCCGTCGACTCGGCATACTCTTCAGTGGCTCGCTCTTCGCGACACCGAAGAGAAATTGGAGAAGCCGGCTGCCTGCCTAAATTTAGGAAAGCCGGGCTCCAGCCGGTTGACTCCTGTACGGCCCTGTTGTAGGCGTACGTCAACTTTGGGACATATAAGTCCCAGTCACGATGATTGTTTTCGAGGTAAGACGTAATCATCGTCTTCATCGTGCGGTTAACTCGCTCTACCGGATTGGCTTGCGCGTAATACGGTGGAATTGTAGTGTGCGTCACTCCACGCTCTTCCAGGAACTTGTCTAGCGCTTTGTTCTTGAATTCGGTCCCATTGTCCGAGTGGAAGACCTCGGGCAGACCGAATCGCAAGAAGACGCGCTCGTTAAGTTCCTTTCGGATCGTCTGCGTATTCGCTTTGTGGATAGGAGCGCACTCAATCCAGCGAGAGAAGAGGTCCATGAATACAAGTAGATATTCATAGCCTCGTGGCGATTTAGGCAAAGGCCCCATTATATCGCCAGCAACGATTTGACAAGGACGCACGGCGCGGCGGCTACCCATAAGGCCGGCCGGCGCCGTCTGTTGCACCTTGCACTGCTGGCAAATCGAGCAGTTACGTACGAAGTCAGCAGTCTCTCTGCGCATGGACGGCCAATAGTAATACAGCGATAAACGCACTACGGTTTTCGCGCGGCCCAAATGTCTAGCCGTTGGCTCGGCGTGGCTTTCTAGCAAGGCGCTCTCGCGTTTTTCCGCTGGTAAAACCAACTTCCAGGCGTCGCCGTCCTCCATTAAATCCTCTATCATCAGATTGGGACGGTAACTATAGAGACACCCATGAACGATCTTCCAATAAGGACGATCGGTCGGGTTGGTACAAATTAACTAGCGTTACGCGGAGGAATTCGTTCGTTTAAAAGGAAGAAGAATTGCGAAGAAAATTGCTTTTAGAGATTTTCAGCGTTTGTCTCGCTCAAAAATTAGCGTTTCAATTATTTTATTCGATTTGCACTCTCAAATATCTCAGAATTATATCTCTTCTAGTTATTTCTTGTTAATTATTTATGAAGGAAAACAAAGACGAAAAAGAAAAAAAAGAAATGTGTCACAACAGAACTTCGCTGGAAGAGTATTGCGCTACTCGCTGAAAAATCTAAAATACGTTTCTAAAGTTTTTGTCGAAGACTTAATACTCCGATAAAAAAAAACAAATTTATTAATTTGTTCCTTTAATAAATACCGTTCGATTTCCTCGTTTAATCAATATAATTATAAAAAACTATAATTATAAAAAAACTGGAGAAAAGAGAAAAAAAATTGAATTCTGAACGGCGTCCAAAAATTTAAAAATCTTCTTAAGAATTTGCGAAGTTTCTAAATTTTTCGTAATTAGCGATGATTCGCTCAAACTCGCTTATGTAATTTTGTGAAGGGCTGGTGAACCATTAATCGCGCTAAGTCACGGGTTACGCTGTGTGCTGCGGTAGTAGTATATGGGCGGATATAGGGCAAAGATGGCGGCCGTTCAAGATGGCCGCTGGGCGGATATAGGGCACAATCGGGTCCGCTCGGCGGCTCTCGGCGGTGGTCGTACAAGATGGCCGCTGGTCAGGTATAGGGCACAATCGGGTCCCCTTAATGAGCGTCGTCAGGGGGTAATTAGTGGTGATAATTAGCGGATGTTAGCGGGAGGACAGAGCGGGTGGTGGGGGGATCAGAAGAAAACAGGTAAAAATTCGTGATTCAAAATTCAAATCGATAAAAAATTTTGTTGTAAAGTGATTCTTGTAGGTATTCTGATTACCTATCAATCTCCGTTTCCCTCGACTGCTCTACATTTCATAATTTTTTGATAAATATCAGGAAAGTCAGCCGAAAATGAAAAAATTTTGGATAACGTAAATCCACTTTTTCTAACGCGCGGTTTTCATGTTATATTCGTTCATACCTACTTTTATGTGCAATATACGACTGAGAACTATAGAAGTTTCAAATATTAACACAAAAAAATTTTTATGTGCACATAAAATACGCACACTTATGGCGATATTTTACATGTAAGTATGATGTATCAACTTTTAACGTATTTTGCATATATATATATATATATATATATATATATATATATATATACACACATACATACACACACACACACACACACACACACACACGCAAACACACACGCACACACACACACAAATATTATATGTATGTTCATATGTATGGAAGTTTTAAATTAATTTTTGCAAATAGATATTATAAAGGCAAGTATTACAACACGAGAATTTATATTTAATAAATTTTTATTCTATAATAGTGCTCAACATAGTTGAAGACTCTTAGCATAAGCTTGAGCTTCGTATAATTTTTTGGTTTAAAAGAGATAAAATTAACCTATTATATATATAATATATACATTACTTTTATGATGTGATTATCATACAATATGTATAATATAATATAATATATGATTAATCATATATTATATTATTCATATATTCACTTATATGCAAGCATACATTTAATACATAGGAAATTATATGTTTCATTACATAAAAAATAATTAAAATTATGTTGCGCACTATTATAGAATAAAACCGCTGCCAATTCATTGGCACATAGCTTCCTCAACCGTAATTTGTTGATTCCTTTAATTAATTTTTATAACAAAATTTATAATTTTTTAAAAAATTTATTGCATTTATAATTAAATTCATTTATGAATATTAAATATTGTTCATTTTTAAATTTATTTATTTATTTATTATTTATTTATATCAAATTTATATAAATTTTGAGGTGATAAATAAAGTTATCATTTGAAATAGAAGTAAAATATCTATATTTTATAATAAAACAAATAGCTATCACGGTTGTTTTGTTATTAACAAAAACGTGTTTTTTTATATTTCATAATTCATATTTTTTAAGAAAAAAAAATTTATAGCTATCATTGTTCTTTTGTTATTAACAAAAACGTGTTTTTTTTTTAAATTTCATAACTCACAAATACATTATAATAATGCAGAATATAATGCATTCATAATGCATAATTATAACAGATTATAATAGATATAATTTTTAAACATTTTAATTCATTTTGTTGGTTGGTTTTTAAAAATTCAAAAAAATCATCGAATGCCTACTCAATGACGTTTCCTCATTCCACACCACCTAGCGGTAGATATCACTGCGCGTTTTTTTAAAATAACATATAAATCTTTTTTAATTTAGAGATTAAATTATTTTTTGTAACACATGAATGATTTTCTGCATTTTCCTACCTAAAAATATGTTCTAAAAAGTGACTTTTTTTACCTATCGTGTAAAGAAATTCATTCTCTCCCTCTGCTCTAAAATTATGTAAAATCGTGAAAATGAATTTAGCCTTGCTTTTTAGGTTCAAAAACGCATAAAATGGAGTTATAAGCTTCTAAATAAAAAACACGTTTTTGTTAATAACAAAAGAACCGTGATGGCTAGAAACTTTTTTTTTTTTTAGAAAATATAGATATTTTAATTCTCTTTCGAACGCTACCCATCAGATTCGAATAACTCGATCCTATCATTAAAAAAAATCAAAGAACAGTTTTGAGAAAATCGAAAATTTGAAAAAAAAACAAAAACGGATCGCCCCAATCAAAAAACGGATTTTTGACTCGCCATCACGCAAAAAAAACAAAAAAAATGAGACCTGTCCGGTAAAAAACGACCGAGTAGAAGCCGAGATCCAGGCGTATACACACACACACACACACACACACACACACACACACACACACACACACACACACACACACACACACACATACACACACACACAAACACACATCCATACAGACATTTTTCAAAAACCATGTATTTTCATTCCTAACACCTCGGAACACAATTATAACATGTTTTTACAACAACTCAAAAATTTACTATCACAAAGCTTCCTCTAGGAGGAAGCAATTATTAAGTATAAATTCTCGTTTTGTAATTACTTGCATTTATAATATCTATTTTCAATAATTAATTTAAAACATACATGATATGAACATACATATAATATTTGTGTGTGTGCGTGCGTGCGTGCGTGTGTGTGTGTGCTCGCATATATATATATATATATATATATATATATATATATATATATATATATATATATATATATATATATATATATATATGCAAAATACGTTAAAGGTTGATACATCATACTTACGTGTAAAATATCGCCATAAGTGTGCGTATTTTATGTGCACATAAAAATTTTTTTGTATTAACCTTTGAAATTTTTATAGTTCTCAGTCGTATATTGCACATAAAAGTAGGTATGAACGAATATAACATGAAAACCGCGCGTTAGAAAAAGTGGATTTACGTTATCCAAAATTTTTTCATTTTCGGCTGACTTTCCTGATATTTATCAAAAAATTATGAAATGTAGAGCAGTCGAGGGAAACGGAGATTGATAGGTAATCAGAATACCTACAAGAATCACTTTACAACAAAATTTTTTATCGATTTGAATTTTGAATCACGAATTTTTACCAGTTTTCGTCTGATTGAGCCCACTGTGCGCCGCGGGGTGGGTGCATGGGTGAAGTTGCGGGGGAGAGCGGATGGTAGCGGGTGGTGGTGAGCGAGATGCTGGGTGGTGAGCGGGCGGTGGGTGGTGAGCAGTTGGGGTGCGGTCGAGTCCTCTCGGTTGGGTTCGGGAGCGGTCGGTCCCTCGGAGAGCGCCGTCATGGGTTATTAGTGAGGGTCATTAGTATGGCTGCGTACGGATGAAAGTAGAGCGTGGAGACGCCGCGTGGGCGGTGATCGGTTGGGGTGCGGTCGAGTCCTCTCGGTTGGGTTCTGGAGCGGCCAGTCCCGCGAAGAGCGCCGTCATGGGTAATTAGTGAGGGTCATTAGCATGGCCGCGTACGAATGAAAGTTGAGCGTGGAGACGCCGCGTGGGTGGTGATCGGTTGGGGTGCGGTCGAGTCCTTTCGGCTGGGTTCTGGAGCGGCCGGTTCCTCGGAGAGTGTCGTCATGGGTAAATAGTGAGGGTCATTAGCATGGCCGCGTACGGATGAAAAATTGAGCGTGGAGACGCCGCAGTTTGGGGTGCGGTCGGGCCCACAATGAACTTTGGTAGGAACAATTAGTGATGATAATTAACATGAGGTGTGAGGTTCAGGTAAAGAAATATATACTTCGAGAAAATACATTTAAATTATATTTATTGAAAATTTATTTACACACATACATTTTATGTACTTTTTAAGTAGTGCGTTTAGAAATGATATTTTTAACTATTGAGTTTGCGTGTAAACTAATAAGTTCATAAAATACAATATCAAAATAATATTCGGAAAACTCATTATCATTATCATTAAATAGAGTTGCAATATTATTTTTTATTTTCACACCGTGAGAGGATAAATATTGTTTTACAAACACATCTTTTTCTGCCCTAGTGGAAATCATTTTTGTGAATAACTGAAATAACTGTAAATAACTGAAAATAATTGAAAATAACTGTAAATAACTGAAAATAATTGTTTGGTTTGAGACGTAACTAACGGTTATTTTCAGTTATTTTCAGTTATTTACAGTTATTTACAGTTATTTTCAGTTATTTTCCGTTATTTTCAGTTATTTACAGTTATTTTCAGTTATTTTCAGTTATTTGCAGTTATTTTCAGTTTTTTACAGTTATTTACAGAAATTAACAATTTCTTACAGTTACTTACAGTTATTTACAATTTTGTTGATGGAAAATAAAATTGTCATTATAGCGAAAAAAATTAAATGTGTATATCAGCAAATATCTGTTAATAACTGTAAATAACTGAAAATCGTTAAAAATATTACTTATGTCGACTGCAATTTACTATCAACTGATAAGAATTTTTCTATCGGTCTTATAGTCTTAATTTAATTTGTAAGACTGTAAGACCGATAGAAAAATTCTTATCAGTTGATAATAACTGAAAATAACTGAAAATAACTGAAAATAACTGAAAATAACTGAAAATAACTGTTAATAACTGAAAATAACTGAAAATAACTGAAAATAACTGTAAATAACTGTAAATAACTGAAAATAACTGAAAATAACTGAAAATATTTACGTCTCAAACCAAACAATTATTTTCAGTTATTTTCAGTTATTTTCAGTTATTATCAGATATTCACAAAAATGATTTCCACTAGGGTGGTAAAAATATATTCTCGTTAAATTTTTTACAGACATCGGCAATAATATTTTTGTTGGACTTTGAAACTAATGGTAACAGTTTATCGTTCATTTTTATACAGCTGTCTATGCACTTTGACAGCGTGAAGATTCCGTCAAACGATGTTTTTTGCATAACTATGGCTGGCGTATAAAGTTTCCTCTTTTTAGAATATGTTGAATTTCCATCGTCATCTGAATCTAGTAAACTAGTACTCGGTGAGTCTTCTCTGTCGAGGACGATAGTTTTTGTACCAAATGTTGCTGTGTATGTTAAATTGATTCCATTAAATTTTTTTTTCTGAGGAGTAGTAGAGTTTTTTGTATTAAAATATTCACTGATATCTTTAAAAAAAAACTTGAACGCATCCCAGGCTTCTTTTGTAAACGTGATTCCAGAAAATGAATGATTTATAATTTTTACAACACTTGTAAAATCGCCGTTTCCTTGAGAGGTGAGCCCGGTTAAAATTTTCTTCGTACATGATGCATTTATAGGATGAACTCGGGCAATTATTAAATAATGCACTGCCTTCTCTCTCGAGTTGAACGAAGACATTTTTATGCGTTTCAGATTCGTTATTTGAGACATTATGTAGAAAAACTGAAATATTGTACGTGTTGTCTTCCTGAAGTATACGATTGAACAAGTATAAGATGTTACGTTAGTCGTAGCACAAACTAATATGTACCTTGTACAATGTTGGCTTCTCCTTAAATACTGAGCTATACTAATTAAGGGAAATAGAGAAAGAGAAAAACGCGAGTAATGCAAATAGAAAACTGTTATTTGTAATAGCTTTTAAAATAAATGAATATATGGTTTCTCTCGTGCCATTGATAACATTTTAATCTCTACTCTACTTGAGAGGATGTAAGAATGTCGATAACGGGGTAACTAATGATTTTATTAGTGTGTGGAATTTAGAAAACTATATGCTATATTCATATAATCACTTTTCTATGATGGTTTATATTAAAAGAACATTAAAAAGTGGTATTAGCGAGTATACTCATTGGCAGTGACGCGACGACATCGATTGATACACATTATGAGAATGTAAGTAAGGATGTTTCATTAACCCTGTTGTAAAATCATTTACTAAAGTCTTTTAGTAGTGTACAGACTATTCAGTGATCTTATTACGATCATTTTATTACTATATAAAATAAAACATTTTGCTATAACGTCTAAACTAATTTCATACACCGTTGTAAAATAATTTAGTAAGTGATGGTGATGTAGATATGCACCGCGGGTATAAATGAACAGAGCTCGAGGCTTTTACAGTAATTCAGAAGTTTTCTGTCGAGCAGTGTACTCGTCTATATCTGTACACGCTGCCATTCTTTATTTTACTAGTTATAGAATTTTTTATTTTAAACGTGAAAATGGATTTAGTACCGCAAGTATTCGTCGTTTTTAATGCACTGCTTGATGAAGTACCACGTATGGCATCATCATCAGCAGTAGCAGCAATTAATCGCTATCGGGAGAATGATGTTACAGAAGCAAGACGTTTGGCATGTATTTTAAGAAGACGTACATGTCAGTTGAGAGATTACGGGCGTCAAAATCGATGCATCAGAAACTATATACGTGCATTTACAAATGAAGCAGTGGCTAGCTTCATGGCGTTTGCTGAAACAAGGACTGCCCGATTTTTAAATTGCGCATTTTTAAGAGTAATTTTTAGAGAGCACAGTGAGTTTCTCGAGCTGGACACAGTACATCTCCTTGGACGATGCAGTGCTGAGAGGCAGCTGGCACGAGCTTTATTAGCTGCTTACGCGGAACTGTTGCGAGGTAATTTATCAAGATATTTATCTGACAACATTTTTAACATATTAATTTTTAACTTATATAAATTATTTTTAAAATT
Source organism: Torymus aiolomorphi (assembly GCA_036365515.1). Lineage (NCBI taxonomy): Eukaryota > Metazoa > Arthropoda > Insecta > Hymenoptera > Torymidae > Torymus > Torymus aiolomorphi. The sequence goes on from CM070874.1 coordinate 183,581,480, forward strand.
CTCCTTTTTTATAGAACGCACAATGGAGATCAACAATCTTTTTCAAGCAGCACATGAGCCCCCACAACATCAGGAGGTGCAGCAACTGGAGCAACAGCCCCAGGAGCGGCCGGAGTCGCAGTCGAAGACCTGCAGCCCCAGACGCAACAGGTCGAGGAACATCCTGAGTCGACTGCACCCGACCGCCGCCGAACGTACCCGGGGGAGTTCGACCGCACGCAACCACAGGCTAGAACGTATAGACAGTCCGAGCAAGAGCAGCAGATCGCGGGACATCATGAATCGACTGTACCCGAGCAACCACAACAGCAGCAGCAGTAGCAGCAGCAGCAACAGCAACAACAAAATGAAGAACAAGCTCAGGCTGGAGGTAACAGAAAATATATAAATGGTGGGGGGTTTTTACTATCCTTCGCGAAAAGGAAATATTCTATATTAGGTACGGTACAAATGCGCGTTAAATTCTGTCAAAATTTAGAGATAGGCATATATCGGGGAACATCATAGCTGATCTAGGCTCGTGTATGACCAATTTATTTTTATACATTACACGAACATATGACCCGGAAGACTATATTGGTATCACATTCGAGTTCAAAGTCGATAATAATTTTACCATAAAAATGGTTCGCGTTCGTGCACCCGTTGGCTTCGGTCGTGACGAAAAAATCGAAATTGTGTAACGGGATGGCTAGTGGAAGAAAATCCCAACAAGCCACAGGCCAGCGATGCCAAGAACACGGTGTCGCGGGTGTCAGACTAAAATGACTTGCCCGGGGATCTGCTCCTGGAATCCCGAAAACAACGCGAAGATCGCACACGAACTTCGCTTTCCAACTAATTGGATCGCTAAGTGAAAAGCGCGCGCTCGAAGGGTAAAGCGCGTGGCCGCTATGCTCAGATATGAAAACGACCGGCGGAGTCGTTTTCCCGCGGAGGCGGTGGTGTCCGGGAGAAGGACAGGTTGTAATGAACAACGCGACGAGTAACTAGATATCACAGTATATTAAAACCAATAGTAATTACAAGCACCTAGCAAGTGCTGGTGAAAACAATAAGTTAGTTCGCGCGTAACAGTTAAGATTCAAACGCACGAACAATACGGCGCGCGGCAAAGCTGCTAATATCGCGGGCGGTGTTAAAGTACGGCGGGCTGACACACACCAGCACGTACACGGAACAGAAAGCTTGCACGGGGCGATTTCCGTGCGAACCTTTACAATAATCACGCGAGAGATGAGAGTATAAGACTTACTTTTGGAAGGAGCAGCCGGTGCACTCGACTCTCTCTCGCTCTCCCTCGTTCGCACAGTAGTTGAGCGCTATGTCTCTCTCTCTCTCTTACTCGCTGTATACGGTCGGCAGGTGGGCTGGCTGCCGGCTCCTCGCCCGCTGTCTCGTGTGGCTCACGCGGCTCGGGATCGCTCTCTCTCTCTCTCTCTCTCTCTCTCTCTCTCTCTCTCTCTCTCTCTGTCTCTCTTTCACGCGCATACACTATGTTCGGCGCCTCCACTACACTGACGGTGACTATAAAAAAGATAGTATGGCGCGGACGAGGTAACTCAAGAGAGATACGGAGGAGATGTTTACCGCGCGATGGCAGACACGAAGATGGCTGCCGTGACTCGCATAAAGCCGTAGCAGCTACGCGGGTACACGAAGGGCATATTACGCGTCGCGAGACCGTTCTAATCCGGTCAGAATGCTCGCGCGCTCGCGCCCCCAGTGAGCATGCCTGCTCGGCGCGAGTAATTCGAATCTCGAATTACCTAACTCGCGCACGCGTTACACCCCCCCGCCAGAGGCTGCTTAGGGGACCTGTGAGCATCTCTGCCATCCATGGCCGTCGTTGTACCTATACGTAGGGTGGTAAGGCTTTAGTAGAAGGAGGTTCGAAAAGGGAATTAGGAAGAATTGGAGTCACTAGATTTTTTTTTTTAATTTTATTAAATAAAAACATAAAAAACTCTTCTGGGCTTAACCCTCTTCAGCTGGCCCGGGAGTAAGTCCGGCGCCTCTTGTGGCAAGCTTGGTTGGGGCAGTGCTTCGACTTCTTTACCCTAAGCTCACCACACATGAAACACCGGGGGAGCGCCTGCGCATCTAATACCTCCCGGGCAGCCTTCTCCTCTTCGAGCGCCTTTCGGAGGCGCTCGTCTTCTTTCTGGAGACGGCGCTGGGCCTCTTCTTTGGCCCGGCGCGCCGTCCCCTCCGCCTCTTCTCTGACTCGCCTGGCCTCTTCCATGCGCTCCTGCGCACGAGCCAAACGAGCCTCCTCCTCCTTAAGTGAGGCGGCGCGGCGCAGCCTGGCGGCCCTGGCCTCTGCGGCGGCCGCGAGCTCTTCTCGCCGGCCTTGGGCCATTCCGACCCATTTGCCGGCTTGCCGCTCGCCGGCCTTACCGTGGCACTGGAGAAAATCCTCCAGTGCGGCCAGGGCAGCGTCCTCCGCAGCCCGCGAGGACTTGCTGAGGCGCCGTGCCTCCTCAAGAGCCTGCTCCTTTTTTCCTTTTGCGGCGAAAGCCGCGCCGGCGTCAACTTTCGGCGCACCATGATGGGCTCGGGCCGCCTCCTCTTCGGGGACTCGGCCAGCACCAGTCGGCTCAGCTGGTGCCTCTTTTTGAGGCCGGGTCCCGCTCTCCTCCCGCTGCTCCTTCGCGGGATAGGATCGCCGGAGCGGGGACGGACCGGCGCCTGTGTCGGCCGGCCTTGAAGATCCCCTTCTGGGCTCCGGTGCCTCTATCTTGTCAATCACTAGGGTGGAGGGTTCTTCCACTGGTGGAGGTTTCAGCGTCACCGCATCTATCCCCTCCACCACCTGCTCCAGGAAGTCGATGACGGTGGGTCAAGTTGACACTCGATTAATCCAGCGATCACTCGCTTCGCCGTCTCCGCTACCTCTGGAGTGAGGCCTGGCATGTCCTGCAACAGGAAAATTGATCCCGGAAAAAGGTGAGTATGAGGATCGGAAAACAAAGACGAACACGGGTTAGTACGGACGGCACAATTTTTGGACAGCACAGTTAGCGCTTTTTGGACGCTCGGGTTCGACGGGGGCTAATTGGCCCGATAGCAGTAGGTGCAGGCTTCTTCTTCGAGCCCTTTGGCCTCCCTGGGTCTCGCTTGGACTCTCTTGGAGCGACCACACGCGTAGGTCGGCCGTCGCTCGCACGCTTTCCTGGCCTAACTAATAGCGCGGTCTTACGAGGTGGACCGCGCCTCTCAGCCGTCGCCCGAGGCTGTACATTCCCCTGGCTAACTCTGTTGCCCGCTAGCATGTTCCGTTCGGCTGAAGAGTCCCTCGGTGGTAGCGACTGGGCTACTTCTTGACTACTTTTGTCCAAGTTGTCCTTGGGCTCTTCTGCGGAGACGTATCGCTTGAGTTGCTGCGCATGGACGGGACGTATTGTTCGACCATCCTCACCTTGGATCTCATAGGTGTTTTCGCCGAGAATATTCACAATCGTGTAGGGCCCGCGTACTTCGGGGCTAATTTGGCAGAAATCCCCTCAGCTGCTGAGGATAGTACCTTATTCTCTCTCCATACACGATCGCCTAGACAGAATTCTGGAGGTCGACGATGAGCTTCGTAATATTTGGCTTGTCTCGCCTGCTCCGCTTGCGCGTCGGCCGCCGCCCGAACATGCAATTCGCGGAGCTTGTCCATGCGCGCCACCCAATTATTTATCGCCTCTTGCTGCCCTTGCTCTTCGGCTAACCTGTCTTCCTCCCGCCTTAGTGTCTTCGGTGGATCAGGCTGTCGGCCGTAAATGAGCATGGCAGCACTTATCTTGGCAGAGCTATGTTCTGCCGTATTATACGCGAACGCCAGCTCATTCAGATGCTCATCCCAGGACCGGTGATTCTCCTCAGCGTAAGACATGATCATTGTCTTCACCGTTCGGTTCACACGCTCAACAAGATTGGCTTGAGGGTGATATGGTGGTGTAAACGTGTGATGCACGTCGCTCCTTTAAGTATGCCTCCAAGGGTGCATTCTTAAATTCAGTCCCATTATCGGAGAGAAACACCTCGGGGACTCCGAACCGCATACATACTCGTTCGTTGAGCCCTTTTATCACCGATATGCCATCTGCCCTTTTCATCGGAATTACTTCGATCCAGCGTGTGAACAAATCCTGGAAGATGAGAATGTGCCAGGATTTGCCATGGACGTTCTGTAATGCGACGTCCCATGAATCCTGCTGGAGCGCGCTGTTCGACTTTGCACTGCTGGCAAATTTGGCACTGGTTCACGTATCTGGCCACATCTCGAGACATGTGTGGCCAATAATATTTCCGCCTTACTTTCTCTAGAGTTTTCTCGCGGCCCAAGTGCCCAGCAGTTGGAAAGTCATGGTATTCTCTCAGTACTTTGCGTTGCTTTTCGTGAGGGACTGCTAACTTCCATGCGTCGTCGTCGCCGAGAAATTCGTCTATGACTTCATTAGGGTTGTACTTGTACAGTCTCCCCCCCGCCAGCTTGAACGTGAGGAAGTCTCGCGGCTTCTGTTGAACCTCTTTCACGATCTTGAGGTACCAGTGGTCATCTGTATCGCGCTCAAGCTCTAACGTGGCGACCGCTGGCTCTTCTTCCTCGAACATCCGTGAAAGGGCATCTGGGACATTGTTCAACGAGCCCTTTCGATGTTCGATCGTGAAACTGTGGTTCTGCAGCTCCAAAGCCCACCGTTCTAAGCTGCCGGTCGGGTTTTTGAGGTCACGGAGCCATTTCAAGCTGCTATGATCCGTGATAACCTTGAAGTCGTAGGCCTCTATATACGGACGGAACTTTTTAATTGCCCAGAGAAATGGTAGGCATTCTCGTTCCGTCACGCTATAATTCCTCTCGGCTGCGCTCAGAGTTCGACTCGCGAACTCTAGGACTGTTTCATCGCCGTCAATTATTTGGTATAGCACCGCTCCCAGACCTGTATCGCTCGCGTCAGTTTGCACCACGAACTGCGCGTTAGGTACCGGTCTGTGTAGAATCGGTGCAGAAGCTACTAACGCTTTTAGCTTTTGGAAGGCCTCTGCTTGTGCCGTTGACCACTTATATTTCCGATCCTCTTTCGTTAATTCGGTCAGTGGCTCAGCAATTGTGGCGAAGTTTCATAAAAACTTTCTATACCAGGAGGCCATTCCTAAGAAGCATCTCAGCTGATGGAGGTTTTTCGGTACCGGATATTCCATGATGGGCTCTATTTTCTCGGGGTCTGGCTTAATACCATCTCTATTTACTACGACCCCGAGATATTGGACCTCATCGCGACAGATGACGCTCTTCTTGCGATTTATTGTGAGGCCCGCGTCCTGTATCCTGTCCAGAACTCTTTTTAGAACCTCTTTATGCTCCTCGAATGTCTCTCTGACTATTATTATATCGTCGAGATACGAGTAAGCAAAAGGTTCGAGTTCGGGGCCGATGACTTTGTCAATCAGCCTCTGGAAGGACGCTCCGGCATACGCAAGACCGTAGGGCATTCTCTTAAATTGGAAAAGCTCTTTGTCTGGCACGGTGAAGGCCGTAGTCTCTTTGGACTCCGGATTAAGTGGTATCTGGTGGTACGTACTGCTTAAATCCAACGTGGAGATGTATCGCGCTTTCTGCAGTTTGCGCAAGATACTTTCCATATATGGTAACGGGTACGCATCTGGCCTTGATGCTGCGTTCACTTTTCTGAAGTCCACGCAGAAACGGAACTTCCCGTTTGACTTGCGTACCATTACCACTGGACTAGACCAGCCACTTGTCGAGGGTTCTATTATTCCCGCGACTAGCATTTCCTCCACCTATTTGTGCATCTCTTCCTCGAGTTTCTGAGATCCAGGGTGGTACTTCTGTTTAATGGGTCTTATAGATCCGACATCTATTGCATGCTCGATCCACGAAGTACACCCTAGTGGTCCCAGGCTGTTACCGATCAGCTGAGCTACTAAAGCTTCTACCTCTTTGCGCTGTTCTTCTGTTGGGTCCGCCAACCCTATAGCTGATACGGGCACGGTGTTGTTTGCGGTTATGGCGGCTACTTCCAACTATACGCTTGCATCGTCATCCTTGAGATGCAGCGGGTTATCTGTGGGGTTTAAGACGGCGCTAAACTTCTTAATGAAGTTTACCCCCAAGTAGCACTCCGTATCTAGATCTGGCATTATTGCGATGCGCACTTCTTTGCACACGCCAGCCACGACCATGGGCAGATACACATAGCCAACCACTGCTATGCTTTGCCCGTTTGCCATCCGTGCCGTTATGCCGCTGGCTGGGATTAACTCTTTTCCACAAGCCGTAGCGAGCTGTAGGCCGATGGAATTCATCCCAGTCCATGAAGCTCCTATATCGAAGAGTGCTCGTAGCCTATAACCGGCTACACCTACTTGAAGCCACCATCGCGAGCAAATTGCTTGGTTGACTTCATTCGATTGAATCACGGGCACTTCTTCGCTCTCCACTGCAGACGAGTTACCCTCGATCTCTGGTGAGAGAGCTGCGGGCGCGTATGTGGTCGTATTTACCTGCCCCCTGACCGTTTCCCTGTTGGTTTCCGGCAGCATTGGGCTTGTTGCCTCCCTTCTGCTCATATCCAGGTTCTCTTCGGTACTCTCGCCTTTGTGGAGGTCCGTTATTTCTTGGACTTTGCGGCCTAGCCTGGTGGGTCCAGCTACTACCCCCACTAGGCTGGTTCGTAACTTGCCCGCCCTGCCGCCGCCTATTTTCCCAGTTACCCTTCTTCTTAGGTTTTCTGGTTGGCGGCGGGCTAGGCTTTGGCCCCTTGATCTCGTCGGTGCTTTTCTTTGTCAAGGCCGATAAGCATTCGGCTATGACCCGACGGAACATAGCCTCGAGGCTCTCTCGAGGCACGTGCTGTTGGTGCCCCATCGCCGCCACGCTTGGATTCTGCTTTTTCCACTGATCCGTGGTCGGATCAGTCGGCACGTAGGCAAATTCTGGCAAGTACGTGCGCTCGGGCGGTGGTGGCGCGTGATACACCTTATCTGCCGCGAGCGCTAATTCGGCTTCCCGGGCCAGGTCCAGGAGCCCTCGGTAATCCGTAATTTGATTTCGCATTACCATCTTTTGCAGTTCTGGCCGTATGTTCCGGTGCAACACGTGTAACTATTGAGCAATGCTAGACACCGGAACCAACTTGAGGATCATGGCTTGTAGATTTGCTACGTAATCACGCGTAAGTTCATTTCTGCCTTGAGTCCTCGCGTTTATTTCCGCCAGGACGCGCTGCTGATGTCCCCTGTCCCCGCCATACATGTGCGTTATGGCCTCTTTGAAATCTGGCCACGATCGCCATATATAGCGGTTACTCCGGTGCCAGGTGGCTGCTACCCCCGTTAGGAGCTCTGACAACGACGAAAGTACCTCGTCGTGTGTCAGATTAGCATTCCTCTATTCTCGTGAGGAATACCTCAACGCTCTGCTCCTTCGGGGACCCTGAGAACTTGATGTGCCATTTTCGGACTATCTGACCCACATCACGGTTCGTCTGCTGAGGCAAATACGTATACTTCTCAGCCGGGTCCTAGGTCGCGCCATTCCTTGTCTGACGCTGGGAAGAATTTCTGGTATCATTCCTCCCAGCCTCTATTGGGGACTGGAGACTCGGGCTGCTGCTGTTAAACTCCGCATACGTGAACGTGTCTTGGAAGTTTACATGCGGTGATCCTCGTCTACGGCCCGTGGTTGGGGGTTGAACTCCCTCCAAGTGCGTACTTGAGGTTGGATGTCGAGCTCCTTGCAGTATGCGTACATTTTCTTTAAGCTCTTCAACCTCTTCGACGAGTGTTTTGATCACCGCCAGTAGCTGCTCCGATAATATACTGTCTCCGACTGCTATCCCAGCGGTTCGTGACTCACGCTGTCGCGGCCACTCTAGGTTTTGCGACTGCGGCGGTTTTCGCGATTGCTGCCAGAACCCGTCCTGCCCATTTCGTGCTAACGACTCTTCTTCGTAGTTGCGCTGGCATTGTCGTTGCCTGCGCTGCTCCTCCAGGAGCAGTTGCTGCCGCTGCTGCTGCTCCTGCTGTTGTTGCTGTTGCTGCCATCGCTGCTGCTCCAACTGCTGTTGCTGCATTGCTGCTGCTGCAGTTGTTGCTGTCGGAGCTGTTGTTGTTGAAGCTGTCCCTCAGCTTCGGCTGAAGATGTCCCGGTGGGTGCTGCAGAGCTCAATATCTCTGTCCCAGAACCCTCCTGGCCGTTTACCTCTTCCGCTGGCTCCACCACTGCATTATGTGCTTGTTGTGGAGTGTTCATCCTCCGACCCTCCGAGAGTTTCTGCATCACTATCGGGTCATCAAGTAGCGTTATGAACGGGTGCGGGTGGTCTGGGTTAGTATTGGGATCCACAATAGTCGACCCAGACTTGTTCATCAACGTTAAGTCGATGAACGCCCTTCGGGACTGCTCGCATTTAGCAAACGCTTGCTGCTCCGACAGCTCCGGCTCTGGCACGAAATCGGCGGCACTATAATCGCCCGTAAACCACTTGATCGCTGTCAGCATATTTACTGACTGCAGATCTGACTGCTGTAGACCAAGGGCTTGCATGGCCTCGTTTATTTCTTCTTCGGGCTGTGAATAAGCCCAATTGAGTATCGCAGATTCCGCAAATTGCGATGATCGGGCCATGGTGTCAATTGGCTGTGCGCTTCCCCACGAACTTATTTTACTAGCACGAGTAGTATCTGTATTGATGGCAGAGAGAATTTGCCTATTCAACCCGTGAGCTAGCTTTTTCAACGTGAACCCGGGTTATTTTCTAAGATGGATTTTCTACGGCGGTTGCTGTTAACCTCGATAACGCACGAGGGTTCCCCGTATGCGGCTCTAAAAGAATAAAAGCTGTTTCTTGTAATTAATTACTATTTGTAATTAATTACGCTCAACTACTCGCACTTATAATTTTTAAATAAATATATGTGAAAACATATATATATATATATATATATATATATATATATATATATGTGTGTCAAAACGGACAATATCACAAAAAAACAAAAAATAAATACAATTTTCACCTAAAACAAAAAAAACAATTTTAAAGTTCGAGGGGATTTTTGCGCTCGAGTTTTTACTCGGGCACACAGTCAACTTTTTGTTCCGAGAGTGCCTGCCGACTTTCTCTCGATTTTCTACTAACAGCACGAGAAAAGAAACAAAATTTTATTTTTCGTCCACTAAAAAAATTATTCGTATCGAAAATATGAGGAGAAAAATATTTTCGAGTTGACAAAAAAATTAATTAAAAAAAATTAATTATCGCTTAAAAAAAAATTTTGTCGTTAAAAAAAATTAATTGTTATTAAAAAAAATTTAATTGTTAAAAACAATTACCTAACGCACAAAAATCTTGCGATCAAGATCTCCCCTCGTCAGCACTCGAGGTTGAGGATTATTGGCTATCGCTCGCCTAACCTCTCGACCGCACTCTCGCAACAGCACGGCTGTGTCACGCATACGCACACACGCGCCTACGAGCTGTGGCACGAAGAGCCTTTCTTTGCAGCTTACGCTCAGATACGCAGCTGAGCTTCTTCGCGCCAAGCTTCGCCGCGAATCACGTACGCTCCGCGGGCCCTTCGCCACTCCCAAAACGTTGTGGCGCCAGTTGTAACGGGATGCCAGTGGGAGAAAATCCCAACAAGCCGCAGGCCAGCGATGCCCTAGAACACGGTGCCGCGGGTGTCAGACTAAAATGACTTGCCCGGGGATCTGCTCCTGGAATCCCGAAAACAACGCGAAGATCGTACACGAACTTCGCTTTCCAACTAATTGAAGGGTAAAGCGCGTGGCCGCTATGCTCAGATATGAAAACGACCGGCGGAGTCGTTTTCCCGCGGAGGCGGCGGTGTCCGGGAGAAGGACAGGTTGTAATGAACAACGCGACGAGTAACTAGATATCACAGTATATTAAAACCAATAGTAATTACAACCACCTAGGAGGTGCTGGTGAAAACAATAAGTTAGTTCGCGCGTAACAGTTAAGATTCAAACGCACGAACAATACGGCGCGCGGCGAAGCTGCTAATATCGCGCGCGGTGTTATAGTACGGCGGGCTAACAGACACCCGCACGTACGCGGCACAGAAAGCTTGCACGGGGCGATTTCCGTATTTCCGTGCGAGCCTTTGCAATAATTACGCGAGAGATGAGAGTATAACACTTACTTTTGGAAGAAGCAGCCGGTGCACTCGACTCTCTCTCTCGCTCTCCCTTTCTCGCAAAGTAGTTGAGCGCGATGTCTCTCTCTCTCTCTCTTACTCGCTGCATAGGATCGGCAGGCGGGCTGGCTGCCGGCTCCTCGCTCGCTGTCTCGTGTGGCTCACGCGGCTCGGGATCGCTCTCTCTCTGTCTCTCTTTCACGCGCATACACTATGTTCGGCGCCTCCACTACACTCACGGTGACTATAAAAAAGATAGGACGGCGCGGACGAGGTAACTCAAGAGAGACACGGAGGAGATGTTTCACGAACATGGCTGCCGTGACTCGCATAAAGCCGTAGCAGCTTCGCGGGTACGCGACGGGCATATTACGCGTCGCGAGACCGTCCTAATCCGGTCAGAATGCTCGCGCGCTCGCGCCCCCAGTGAGCATGCCTGCTCGGCGCGAGTAATTCGAATCTCGAATTACCTAACTCGCGCACGCGTTACAATTGTAAATTCAAAATCGATTATAAAAATAGAAAATAGGGACGGTAAATGTTTCCCTCGGGCTCTGGTAGTGGCATTAGTCCAAGCCAAAAAACTTGAGGCGGGTGATAATTGCTCCAATGACTTAAAGTTAGAATGGGAAAACATACGTAAAAGTAATAGAAACGCACAACTTTTAAAAGCAAGTGAGCTTATAAGATCTGCCGGTGTTAAGTTCAATAGGGAAAGAGGCTGTGGTATACCTGAAATTACAACGTTTCAGAAATATTTTAAAAATAATGGGATTGCGATAATGGTATATTTTAAAGATGGTATCGGGAATGGTGTTCCTCCGTTATTCTATGGCGTTTCCTTTTTAACCTTTAGAGGACGGGATGGCCCCTATACGGGCCATGCCCATGATCGACCCTTTACATGTGTTAGTTTTGAGATGTGAGACATCACAAAAACTCGATTTCTATAGAAAAGTGAGAGAAAACAGTAAACCCAAATCCCCGTCCTCTAAAGGTTAAAAAAAGAAAAAATCAATGTAAAAAAAATACTTAATATTGTATACTACCCCGAATTGGAACATTATGACATAATTACAAATATTTCAGGGGTTTCTGCATGTAGAAACTTTTGTTCAACCTGTAATGTAGGCACGAAACGCGTATCAACTCACAAATGTCCGGATAAGTGTATTAAATGTTTTAGCAATTTGTGTAAAAAACGCGTAGAGCTCGTGAACTGTGCGAAATGTTTTAATGATTTTTACGGTGAAGAATGTTTTAAAAATCACAGGGAGGCGCATAGTTATAAAAAAATATTAGTGTTTGCGATGCAATAAAAAAAAATGTCTAGTTTGTCGACTTAATGTATCGATCGAAGACCCAGGGCATCAATGTGGTCAGATGTATTGTCGCACTTGTTGCAGAAAACGACCCTATAATCACAAGTGTTACATTCCGGTAGTTCAAAAGAAAACTGTAGAGTCTGCTAAAACCGAACATGCATTTCTTTTCTATGATTTTGAGACTACGCAAAATACAAAACATATCGACACGATGTCTTCATGTACTTTTCACAATGTTAATTTATGTGTAGCACAGTTATGCTGTGAAAAGTGCATAAATTCGGATATGGATATTGATTGTGAAAACTGTGGGGGCGGTCGTAATTAATTATTTAAAAAAAAACGCATTAAAAAATTTTATTGAATTTATTTTCGATGGGAAATCACGTCCGAGCAATATTAAACAGCTCATTTGCATCGCGCATAATAGTAAAGGGTTTGATGCCCAATTTATTTTAAAATATTTAGTAGAAATATTAAATATCACTCCCAAAGTCATAATGAATGGAACAAAAATAATGTTAATGACTTTGGGGCATAAAATAAAATTTCTTGATAGTCTGAATTATTTCCATATGAAACTTTCGGCTTTACCGAAAGCTTTTGGCTTTGAGGATGAGGCAACCAAAGGGTGGTTCTCTCATCTTTTTAATAAGTCTGAGAATCAAAACTATATCGGTCCTATACCGTCAAGAGAGCATTACACTCCGGAGTGTATGAGCTCCCTCGAAAAATTAGAGTTTGACGCTTGGTTTAACCATCTGAGCAGTACGGATTATATTTTTAATTTTGCAAGTGAAATTGTAAAATATTGTTTAAGTGATGTTAACATTTTAAGAAAGGCATGTTCGGCGTTTAGGCAGAATTTTATTAAAATTGGTGGAACATGTCCCTTTACAGAGGCTTCGACTATAGCCAGTACATGTTCTAAAATTTTCCGGAAAAATTATCTAAAGCCGGATATAATAGGTGTAATACCAGCGCATGGGTATAGAAAAACAAATAACCATTCCAGAGTATCACTGGAATGGTTACTTGTTCAAGAACATATTACGGGGCGTGAAATTATTCATGCTGGTAGAAGTAGTGAATTTCGTTTAAAAGAGAATATTCTTGTGGATGGATAATGTCAGGATGAAAATGGGATACAATACGTGTACCAATTTCATGGTTGTTTTTGGCACGGGTGTCCCAATTGTTTTAAAGAAATGGATCGTCATAAAATGTTTGAAGCTTATGGCGATTCGTACGAAGAATGGTTTAAAAAAACAGTTGAGAACTCCTACCGTATAAAATCATATGGTTATGTTCTCGAGGAAATTTGGGAGCGTGAGTTTAAGCAGATTCGGTGAAATAATAATAAAATTGAGGAGTATCTTAACAATCATCCGTATCTTTTCAATGACACTTTAAATCCGCGCGATGCTTTTTATGGTGGTCGTACGGAAAATATTGTCTCGTTAATCGAGACTACCGGCAGACAAACGATTGCGTACGTAGATATATATTTTTTATACCCCTTTGTTTGTAAAATCGGGAAATTCCTCGTAGGTCATCCACAAATTTACGTCGGTAACGATTGTAAAATGTTGACGGGTTTATCTCATGACATAAGTAAAGTAGAAGGACTAATCAAATGCAAAATACTTGCACCACGGGATTTGTTTTTACCAGTGCTTCCCGTAAGAATGCACGCTAAACTATTATTTCCTTTATGTTGGTCATGTGTGAAAAATTTAAATAACGATGAGTGCACTCACGAACATGTACGAGATAGGGAGTTGTCCGGTATGTGGGTGCCTGATGAGATAAAAAAAGCGGTTGAGGTCGGATACATCATAATGTCAATTGCAGAAATCTGGCAATACAACACATGTCAGTATGACCATACAAACAATCAAACTGATTTAAAAACGAATGGATTATTCGTAGATTACATCAATACATTTTTAAAAATAAAACAAGAGGCCAGCGGTTGGCCTAGAGATTGTATTAACGAGGAATCGCGTGTTAAATATATTAACGATTATAAAGAAAAAGAAAATATTTTATTAGAAAAAGATAAAATTGCCAAAAATCCAGGTTTACGCTCCCTTTCTAAATTATGTTTGAACTCATTCTGGGGCAAATTTGGTCAGCGTAAGAATATGGGTACAACCGAAGTTGTCCGTACCGGGGGAGAACTTCAAAAATTAATTTTATATGATAAAATAGATATAAAAAATATTTTACCAGTTAACAACGATGTTTTTTACGTTAACTGGAGCTTCAAGGGGGATAATTTCACGCCTTCGTCTGTTACAAATGTAGCGATAGCAGCGTATACAACGGCACAGGCTCGTTGAAAATTATATAGATATTTAGAAAAATTAGGTGAGAGAGTTCTGTATTATGATACAAACTCCCGTATATATATAAATGAAAATATATCCGGTGAGTATAAAATCCCTGCCGGTTCATTTTTAGGAGATATGACAAATGAGCTCGAAGAGTACGGAGAGGGAAGTTATATTTCACATTTTGTTAGCTCTGGACCTAAATTTTATTCTTATATTGTTAAAGCTCCGAACGGGGAAACACACGAGGTATGTAAAGTCAAAGGTTTAACTTTGAATACATCAACGGTTGGAAAAGTAAATTATAATACGATAAAAAAATTAATTTTAGATAAAGATGCAAAAATAACTCATAATTATAATTCAATACGTCGTACAAAACCATATTCAGTTATCCATATAGAGGAAACAAAAACTTTAAAATGTAACAGTCTCAAAAGAAAATTTAACTCTGAAAACACATCAATACCATATGGTTATGAAAGACAAAAAATGTCATAAATAAATTATAAATAAAATAAAAAATCATAAAATAAAATATATTTATAATTTTTTTGTCCTATACAGTAGACAGCTATGAGGACTCATGGCAGCTGGGTACCACGGGGAAGAAGTGCGTGAACTGTAAAGTGCCTACGTGTGAGTTTTTCCCGTCATACAAAAAATCGTTACAAGGTTTGGCGTGGCACAAGACGATTCACATGCTCGTAGATTTGAAGAGAAAAAGTGAAGAAAAATTTCTCAATTTATTGCAGAAAAAAATTAGCGAAGTTCAATAATATTAAGATTTCATGCCATATGGTGCTTTTAAAAAAAATCGAGTTTTGCGGTACATGCAGGACGATAACCTGTTGCGAGAGCGATTGTAATCGACCGCTAGATGCGGTGTGATATGAGAGCGTCCAATACTACGATAAAATTGAAATTTCAGATGTTCTATTTATTTTAAAAGATGAAGAAAAAATCAAAAGTATATATTTTAGTGTTCCAAGGCCAGGACGTTTAGCTTATTTTTCTGAAAACCCTGTTTGTCCAATACATATAAACGATGAGATGTTCACTTATAGGGAAAATCGTGGCGGTCCTATTAGAAGAGACATTTATGGTATAGGCATTAACCATGCCTGGGGACTCGATAATTTTGATGCGTAAATTTAGTTTCTAGTCCAAAAAAAAAATGTATTAGAAAAAAGTAAATAAAATAATTTTTAATTTTAATTGTGATTTTTCAATAAATACTTTTTCTCCCTTTTAATTTTGTAAATTTTGTAAGATACCGTGTACGCAATCGTATGCCCAACCGCATCAGTTTTCGCTGTAAACATAGCATATCACAATCAGTTTAATTAAAAATATTTTTGTAAAAGAATTACTTATAAAAAGAAAAAAAACTTGTAAAACATGTACTATGTATTTCTTTTCAATAAAAAATGTTTGTAAAAGAAAAACACTTGTAAAAATAAAAAAAAATAAATAAAAACTATTAATAATGTAAATTTTTCATCTATTTTATTCACACAGTTACACATCCTTTATATTGCCTCTCTTCATGTAAAATCATTCATTCCCTTATTACCTATCACACAGTACACTTAAACTACGTAGATAAATTTAAAATGGACCTTGCTTGAAAACATCCATGGACTTCCATGATTTGTGGTCCTACGGGTTGTGGGAAACCTTATTTTGTAAAAAGATTTTTTCGTTTCATTGATCGTATGTCAGACACTACTTTTGCCCGTAAAATGTTGCTCTATTCAGAGTGGCAGGATAGTTATTTAGAATATGGGAAAGATGTAGAATTTCATGAGGGCTTACCACAAAATGAAGATTTTTCATCAGATCCGCGACCAAAGTTGGTTGTAATTGACGATTTAATGCGTGAATCGTCCAATAATATAGTGGCTGATTTATTTACGAAAGGAAGTCATTACAAAAATATTAGTGTTATTTTTATTACACAAAACTTATTTCATCAAGGTCCAAAACAAAGAGATATTTCGCTTAATGCTAACTATATTGTTATTTTTAAAAATCCTAGAGATCGTACTCAAATACAGCATATGGCTCGACAAGTTTATCCTGAAAACTCAAAATTTTTACAAGAAGCGTATCACGATGCTACATCTAAACCACATGGCTATTTATTATTAGACTTGAAACAAAATACACCTGAAAGTTGTAGGGTGCACACCAGTATATTCCCCGATGATATTCACCAATATGTTTATGTTCCTAAAAATATAAAAAGAGGTAGCGGAGACTCTGAATATCCACTATTGCGTATATAATGGCGTCGTCAAGAACAAGGAAGACACTCGATCGGAAAACAGCGCATGAGTTACATGCACTGTATCATTTAAACAAACAGCAGAGAAAGACTATTTTAAAATCGGCAAATCATCGTATGATTAAAGGTATTTGCGAGTGTGCATTAAATACATTAAAAGGTACAATTACTCTCACATCAGCCCAAAAGAAAAAATTAATAAAACATAGATACATACTAAGAAGATTGTGTGATAAAAACTGTCGTTCCTGGAAAAGTAAAAAAACATTTGATTGTGCAGAAAGGTGAGGATTTTCTCACGGCCTTGCTGGCCCCTGTATTATCAACCGTTTTATCAGTTCTTTTACCTTCTCGTTCTGATAAATAATAATAATAATAGTAATAATGGAACACGCCAGGAAAATGGTTCTTGTACCTCAAGATAGTATTGGTAAACTTTTTGGAACATCTGAAACTGGGAATTTACAAAATGGTAATAAAAAATATGACAACAGTAAAAATATTGAAACAACTCAAACACCTGGCAGCCATTTAACAAGATTGGATTCTGAAATGAGTGAAATTCTGAAATCTAATGAATTTGAGGAACGTACAAAATGGACAAAATGTCAAAAAACTTTACAACGGTATTTAACTTATTTGGGAAATTTGAGAAATAGTGTTAACACCGCTGAGTCAAAAATTCAACAAGAAACGTTAACCGGTGTAAGTATTGATACAATAACATCATCTGTACCCGTGACGTACAGGCGTAAGGCTGAGTTGTTGATGCAGTACTTAAAAAATCCAGGCATATCCTCACGCATTACATGGAACAATAAAGGAATAGTTTCTATTGACAATAGAGTACTCGATGGTTCAAATATTATAGATCTTATAAATGATGTTGTTCGTAGTAGAAAAAGTGTAAAAGCCATTGGTAGAGAACATTTTTCATGGTTTTTACGAGACATTGGAATGCCACTAGAATTTATTGGAAATACGAGTTTGTATAAGGCAGCACAACATTTTAATAATATATCATCTTCAACACCTCATGCGAATTTTTTAGATTCGCGTTTACATACATCTGGTGCATACATACATAACTCCACGACAATGCCTACAAACCTCATAAGAAATGCATCTCTGTGTGGGAAGGTGATCTTATAGAACTTTGCTCATTGAAATCATATAATGATGAATTTTCATACATACTCGTTGTTATTGACATTTCAAGTAAATACGTATGGGTAGAGCCGTTAAAAGATAAGTCATGCTCACAAGTTACTAAGGCATTCAAAAACATATTTTCTAGAAGTAGTGAAAGAGTTCCTCGGTTATTTCAAACTGATAAAGGAAAAGAATTCACTGGTACAGTTATGCAGCAGTTTTTAAAATCTCAAAATATTCTTCACCGTGTAACCCGTAACCCTGACATTAAGACTGCGATTGTTGAAAGGTTTAATCGTACACTCAAAGAAAAAATGTGGCGATATTTTACATATAAAAATTCAAGACGTTACATAGATGTTTTACAAGATCTTGTGTGACGATGTATTTTCGCCCCAAATGCCTCTTCCTCTCTCTGGACTCGCGGCGCACCGATTTGGACAGCCGAATGTCGATTGATTAATTCGGGAGCTAACGGAGGGGGAATATTCTTTATTTGTTTCCGGTTTTGACAACTTGCGAGAGACCATGGGAGACGAGGACGATCGTGGAACGCTCCGTGGTGCAGAAGAAGGTAAGTCGAGAGAGAGAGAGAGAGAGAGAGAGAGAGAGAGAGAGAGAGAGAGAGAGAGAGAGAGAGAGAGAGAGACAGAGAGAAAGTGTGTGGAGAGGTAGAGCGGAGCATGAGGCGCGTTTGAGTTTCGCGCGCGCGTGAGCGGTGCAGCGGCGAGGTACGAGATGGCAGCACCCCGCGGGCGGCAGTGGCGTAGTCGTCATCAGACCCCTCGTGCGGGGCTGATGCAAACCGCCGTTCTGCTGCGCGTGCGCAGAGGGAGGCTGCACGGCGCGAGCGCGGGAAATCGGCAGTGTCGAGACAGCGGCGAAGACGTGCACGTGCGAGTGCGAGCGAGAAGTGCGAAGAAGAGAACGCGGAGGAAGTGTGCGCGTGCGACACAGCGAAGCGGAGGAAGAAGAAGAGAGGACGAGGAGCAGCGGAAAAGAGGGCGAGCGGTATCGGGAGGAAGGCGAACCAGGGCGACGTCAGGGCGAGAGGAGGTGAGAGGCAGCACCGAGTGAGAGATAAAGGGAGAGTAGAGCAGCAAGGCGATCCCGGAGGGCGCGCTTCGCCGGGGCTGCGAAGAAGGTGAGTGAGTGATAACCGGCATGTTCGAGTGTAGGCTGAGGATAGCGCGGAGAGTGGAGAGAGAGATAGAGAGATCCGTGTGCGCGGTGATTCTGTGGATCGCGTCGCGGCGGTTTCGGCTTGCGTGGGTGGGAGTTTCGGCGCGGCGAGAGAGTAGAGAGATTTTTTGATTTCAACTTATTTATTATCGATTAGGTCCTGAAGTTGAACCGTAAGTCGCCAAATTTACATAAAATGTTTACAAACAAAAATTTATAACATGAATTATACATAAGATTATAGACAGTAGCAATTTAACAAAAAGATACACAATTTGCAATCATAGAGCTATAATAAGATCAAAATTTAGGTGACAATTTGAAGTAAAAGAAGTATAGAATATAAATACGCAATACGGTGATATATCGCACGGATACGCTTATCCGAATATGCTATCTATTAGCATAGATATCTTTATCTACACTATCCTCTCTTAACGCTAATTTTAATCTTAATCTAGACGCAATACAGGTTATTGTAAGAGGTTTGATCCATTTGGAGGATCAACCCTGGTGTTGAGCAAAAGTCTATAAACAGCAACCTTAAACGATGCTGTTGAAGGTTTAGCTTTAACCACGGCAGGGAGCGAGTCCCATAGCTTCGTAGCCTGATAGCTAAACGAAAACTTACCAGCATCTGTAGCAGGAGTAAATATATCGAAGCTTGAAGATACTGCCTTGGTAAGCGTTCGTTCAGATCTCCTAACGTCGGCATTCAGTGCAGGAAAGAGAGGGACTAAGTAACTAGGTTTCAAATCATTTAAGATTTTATACATAGTGACTGCCATAAAATACTTACGCCTATCAGCAATCGTAAGCCATTGAAGACGTTTAAAAAACGGTTCCACGGCAGCATCTTTGCGTAGGTGAAAAATGAAACGCACTTTAGGTAGTCAGGTAGATCACAGTATGCTAAATAGCAATAATCGAAGTGAGGGAAAATGGCAGCGGTGACTAGTTGTTTCTTAACATTGTGAGACAAAAAGTACGATCTAAAGCGAAGTCTTTTGAGATCGCCATGTACCTTAGACACTAATTTAGAAACATGTGCATTCCAACTAAGATTTCTCGTAAACTGTAACCCCAAATTTTTGACTGAATTTACAACTTCAATACGATGTCCATTAACTATAATCGGAGGCAGATTGTGAAAATCTATCAACTTCAGCATTTGGTCCGACCCGATTATAATGGCTACTGTTTTTGAAAAATTTATCGATAAATCGGTACTTGTCGCCCAATTAGCAACATTTTGGGCATCTTCATTAATCATATTAATAGCGTTGTGGATGTCGTCACGTTTGCACTGCAAATACAGCTGGAAATCGTCCGCAAACAACATGCACGAGCCAACACAATGTTTTAAACATGTAATAATACTATTTATTAAGATTAAAAATGCCACAGGGCTAGGATTAGAACCCTGAGGAATGCCAGAAGTGAGACCTACAAATTCAGTTAAATCTCCATTCAGATCAACAACTGCTTGGGAGCGATTCGAAAGGTACGAGAAAAACCATTGCAGAAACTGATCAGAGCAATTAAAATCTCTCATACACCGAAGTAAGGTAGAATGCTTCACAGAGTCGAATGCTTTTTTAAAGTCAAATAGAAGTAAAATAATCACCATCTGCTTGTCCATGCCTAACCGAATATCATCTGATATTTTGATAAGAGCCGTTTGGGTGCTAAAATGCTTACGAAACCCTGACTGGAACGGGGAAAGAAGATTGTTCATCTCAAGATAGTCAATAAGTTGACAAGTGACTGGCTTATCAAAAATCTTCGCAAAAAGTGACAAGTTGGAAGTTGGCCTAGTATCAGAGGGCGACAAAAGTTTAGATTTCTTCTTCAATGAAATGTCAATGGCCTTCTTCCAAATATCCGGATAAACGCCTGTGGTAATAGATGTGTTGAAAATATCCGTCAAGACTTTGGCAATTATCGGTAGGACATCCTTAAAATAATGCAAAGGAAGTCCATCAATAGTTAAAGTTTCAAGTTTAAATATAGGTCCATCCTGATTGAGAGGAATTTGAAGAATCTGAGCCAATTCATCAGTATTACAAGGGGGATGTGCAGTAGCAACTGAAGCATAAAATAAATTTAGTTCCTCAGCTGAGAAGGTATTTAACGGGGAATTGTGACGTAAACCCACAGCCCCTAATTTGCCAAGCAATGCCCATCTCTTAGACGGCTCAATTGTACTCTAAAGCATAGAGGTAAAAAATTTCTCGCGAGCTATTTTTATACCCTTCTTCAGTTTTTTACGGAGTGCTTTATACTCCTTTAGAAGAGAAGTACTACCTAAACGTTTGGATTTAATATAAAGTTTATCTCGCTCTTTGCATCGCTCGCGTAGTGACTTATTAAACCAAGGCGCCGGATGTTTTTTTATTTTGTGTGCGGTGAAGGGTGCATGGTCATCTAAGAGCTGTAACGCTATACTCTGAACCTGCTGTAAAAGGGCATTAGGATCCTTGAGATCATAATCGCGGAACGTAGACAAATCTAATGCAGACTTGAATTGCGAGGCAAAGACTTCGGGGTAGAACCTACGGAAGTCGCGAGATCGAATGCTCTTAACAGTGTCTGTGGTCGATTTGATTTTTTAATCCAAAATGAGTTAATCGTGATCATCAATAAAAGGCACTGAAGATTTTTCAAACGAGTGGACCTTATCAGGCGAATCAATAAGAATAACATCCAGCCATGTACCAGCAATGGTTTTGTGATGAGTTGCAACAAAAGGAACATTGAAAAAAGCATACTCTTTGATTAGGTTTTTCAGTGAGAGCGTATAAAAGTAATGGGGTGCTTGCTCAGAGCATAATAAATCCGCATTTAAATCACCAAGTATAATAACATTGGAGTACAAATGAGAAAATTGATGCAGGGATTTTAAAAATGAAGTTAACACACGGCCTTTAGGTCTACGATAAACTGCAGCCATAAGTAAACGCTGATTGTCTTTATACTTTAATTCCAAAATGATGTATTCAGTCTCATTGATATGCTTAATCGTCGACCTAGCCAATACCTTAAATAAAATTCCTGATTTTAAATAAACTAGAATCCCGCCTCCTTGGATATATGCTCTCTGTTTCTTCTTACCCGATCTGCATTTGTTGGGCTTGAGAGATCTATCATTGCGTACGAACATATAGTCGTCAGTAGCAATGGAATTATCAGGAATATCGGGGGTGAGCCAAGATTCATTAATGGCTAATACATCAATGGACTTATTAGAGAGAAAATTTTTAACATCGGTAAAATGGTCGCGGATGGAGTTTACATTAGAATGAGCAAAGCGTAAGCTAGTTTTATTAATTTGGTGCAATTGGTTACATGGTTTGGATGCAAGTCATACATTTTGTCTAAATCAGATTCGGTGGTAATGGTTATAGGGATAGCGTTATCTGACTTCTTTACCATTATGCATCCGTTGGAATGGAAAGTATGTTTATATCCTTTTGCAATAGCTCTCTCTTTAGCTAGCAATCGCAAATCATTTAGGAGTGGGGGCAACATTTCAAAAAGGGTAATATTACTTGCTTCCCCATCAGTAACCAAATCACTATATTTTAAATTACCGAATTTGCGTTTGGCTTGCAAAACATGCTGACAAATGTGATTAGATTTAAATTTGATGACAAAGCTAGAATACTTAGATTTGCTATTCGGTGAAGAGGTACTTTTTTCATTGGATGATGGCTCAGAAGAAGCGAGTTCGGGGCGAGTGACTGTTTTGGGCGTAGTGGGCCCAACGCTCAAAATATCCTTTCAGATATCTTGTAACTGCAGTGTCTGCAGAATTTTCTGGGCTAAATCCTCGACAGAGAGCTGATTGCTTGCGGGGATACCACTAGCTTTCAGCGCGGCGGTGGGTGTACCACGTCTACGCAATTCTTTCAAGTCTTTAAATTCAGCAGAGAATCTACCCGCGGTAATCGCCTGTTCAGAGTCAAGAGCTAATACACGCTGCCTGATACCCAACATCGTTCAACGAAACTCTCGTTGCTCTTCCAAAATAGTATGCATAGCATTCTCATTACGCACCGTCAATTGAAAAAGAATACCCGAACGCTCAGATTCAATCATCGTATGCCAATTTATAGGCAATGAAGCTATTGACTGGGGAGTGGGAGGAAGAGCTGATTCGGTCAATTATGCACACTATTGTTTAAAGAATTAGACGTTGGAAACTGGGTTGAATTTGAAAGGGCAGCCAACTGGTTCACATTATTATTAAAGCTGTACATTGTGCTAGTATTAAGATTGAGACTATCGACCAACGTCTGATTATTTTCAGTATGATAAGATCCTACCGACGAGACGGAATTATTAAGATCAATACCACGAGCGTTATCGTGATTTGAAAGACGTGCAGCTGTCTGTTCTAGGGTACGTACTGCCACAGATCCAACGTTATTCATACCAGAGGCAAACGATGCTAAATTGCGCGTACAGCAGTCAGTCGCTTTAACAGATTTCAAAAATCTCGACACACACTTCTCATGCAATACTTTTTTGCAACCATTACAATTTACACGATTATAGACGATACGCTGTTTACAATGTACGCAGCTTGTCATAATATAGCAAAAAAGAAAACCACCGGGTGCTACATAGCAATAACAATCTACGAGCACTAATCTGTTACGTCGGGTCTACCAAAGAAAGCCCGACGGTTAGTTTTAAATTAGTAAAACTATAATGCTCTCTTTAGAGCCTAGGCTAATGAAAACCTACTAGCTCGGGACAGAGCTAGATACTAACACTAGAAGGATAGGATAGGGTTGGGCAGCAATAAGGGCGCGACGCGATTTATGAATTTAAAAGTTTTTCAAGATTTGAATAACCAGTGGTGTTTCTGATTATTTTCTTTCCTTTATATCACTTTGAATGTGATTAGTTTTTTTTATTATTAATTTGTTATTGATTAGGGAATGTACCCACAAGAAAGGCGAAGTTACTGGCGACTTGCGGAATAGATTCCCTAATATATTTTTTTTATTCTCAGGATATCTAAGGGTTTGATTTAGAAAGATGGATAGATATATAGAAGAAACACTTTTTCTTTAGGGGAAATTGTACGGAGACTCGAGTTAAAACACACATTAAATGGGGTTATTGTTTTGGGAAATGTTCTGGCTAACTAGTAGGAAAGTTAAGGTAGCAAATGAAATTTTACACTTACTTTTATTTTTCCTCGGTCCCTAGCGGCTTTGATGGTCCGTTGTCTCTGCTACGTGTTTTTATTAAAGGTGTCGGTTGATTTTAAAATAAATAAATGCAATCACGAGAATCTTTAGTTTTATGCAATCAATTTATTTCAATGAAAAGTGTGTGTTATCGTTGCACGGTAACAAGGTTAAACAGCGAATTTCAAAAATATTTTAAGGGATCGTAGAAATTGAACCTCTCCGGTGGAGGACTGTGAGACGAGTGTATGAAGACCTCGTCAGTTTGAGAGTTGAAACTTGAATGAGGCTGAGCGGACGCGCAACTGAACGACCTGACCTAGCTAAAGGACGCCAACGCTCCTTACCCTAGATGTGAAGGGATGTTATTAGTCGCTAGAATTTTGGGACCTCCGTCGCTCAAGATCGAACGCTAGGATTCGATAATGAGCTGTTGTTATGCATAACCGTTACAGTTCGAATATTAATCAATAAAAGAAAAATTTTATTGTTTTATATTCTACATCTGGATAAATAACCCACTTTAAGGTAATGTTTTTCCTATAATAAATGCTTTTTAATATGAAATGTTAAATGTATAGAATTGTTGAGCGGTCCCATGGCTAATTAAAAGAATTTACTTTAAAAACAGGGCGATTTATTAATTAACTAAAAATTATTAGAAAAATTGATTACTGGAAGCATCTGAAGGATGAATGTTGCAATAAATTATAATTATTCCTTAAATTAAACATTACCCAAAGTAGATTATTTATGTTGTTAGAAATACGGGCCTGGCTCAACTGTTTCGTACGTTGCTTAGCGCTCTCCCCTTTACCCCTCGTCTAGTCCTCTTTTGTTCTAGGAGAGCGGCGCCTGCCGCCGGCCAGCGACAGTCAGTGCTCCTTTAGAGCTGTTACTGATAGCACCTGTGTTATTCTGAATCCTTTTATACTTTTAGTATCTTTTGTAAGAGCGATAGTTCAACGACCGTGTTAATAAATATTCTTTCTAAAATAAAGCGTGTGTGTTTTATATCTTCATTCACTTCTTCTTCCAAGCATAACTCTAAGAGGTTATGGGCCCAGGAGGAGAGGAAGCGATGGACGCACGCGAGCTGGAGACGAAGGTAATGGCGACGGACAAGAGGTTGCAACAGACATAGAGGTGACTTCACTGATCAGACTGACTGGTCAGACTCAGTGCGCGACGGTTATAAGAAAATTTTAAGTCAACGGGAATTAAAAGCGAGCAGTACCGGTAATCTAAATTCGTCTGTGTCACATATGTCGTGCGGCTGCGCAAATTGCGAGTGTTGTGGTTAAGGCGAGTGATTGTTAGATTTCCGCGTAAAGCGAGGGGCGGACGCGTCCCGTGTCGTGGTGTGCGGACCCTGTAACGGGTCTTGACCCGCACATGTGCTGCCGGTGAACCGGCATGGAGGCCGCGATGTGCTGATAGCTTCTTTGTGTAAGAGAGAGAGAGAGAGAGAGAGGCAGAAGGAGTGCGCTCGGGCGAGCACAATGGCGGCGCATCGTATGCGTATGTGCTAGCGCGAGAGAGAGAGAGAGAGAGAGAGACTGAAGGAGCGCATGTGCCTCGAGCGAGCATAATGGTAGCGCGTGGGGTGTTTGAGTGTGCCTGTGAGACGGAGACAGAGCGCGAGCCTGTCAGCGGCACTTCGTATACCATGTGCGCACGCTGGGAGGGAGAGCGTCATCGGCCCGTCTTCCGCATCAAGGCGCGCGAAGCAGACATCGACTGAGCTCCTGTATGCGACCGTGAGAGGGGAGGAGAAGTCAAAGGCGCCCTGCACAGCCATGTATAGAGGAGCGCGTGACAGAATAAGCGAGTGGAAGAGGTAGCGCAAGTCGACCGATTTCGGGTAATGCACGCAACGAGTTTACGTGAGCGGGGAAATTAAGTATGACCATACGACGGAATATTAAACGAACAGTGAAATAATGAAAAATGCGCTGTGGCCGATTATGTTTCGTAGATAGAATTTTATGATTAATTGAATATGCATATAAATATTAATTCGAATTAAATACTGTATACAGATAAAATAAATCTCGAGTAATCCTTGCGAAGGCAAGAGGAATAAAAATTTAGTACGTCTAAAAGGAAATACTTGTGAAGGAAACTGAAATATAATATTCTTTATTGTAGAATTATCGAATATTATAAACGAGTGAAATCGCGTCTGTACTCGATTAATTTCAGAGTTTTGATCTTATTCTAAATCTTGTATAAACTCGTAGTGCTTGCGTTCGGCACGGTTTGTTTATTAAACGATTTTGTAACATCAATGACGTTGGGCGAATAGCACGTCTTGAAAGATGCAATCGAAAAGGCAGAGTTAGAGGACCGATCGCTGCTAATGCCGTGTTTCCACAAAGGCAGGAATGCCTCTCAAAATAGCGAGTGAAATGAGACGGAGAAAAGCGAGTGAAATGAGACGGAGAAAAGCGAGTGAGAATGTTGCGAACAGGTCGAGTCCGGTACCGGAGACGATTGAGTCGAGAAAGAACGACAGAGAGAAGAGACAGATAACGACAGTGATGAGCGACAGAGCGAAGGCGACGGTTTTCTACGACGAGTGTAAACGATGAAATTTTGAGAGGCAAACCAAGTATATCAAACGTACCAAAATTAAATCCAATTGGCACATATAGAAAAATTATATGTGAATAAAAACATGATATCAAATTTTAATTCTACAAAAGAAAATCTAGCTAGTGAAAACATTAATGATAATTGTATTTTAATAATACAAGAACAACTCCGAATCATTTTGACGCAGATGATAGAGTTTAATCGGAAAAATGAGCGAGCTGGCGAGTGACGATAAAGCAAGGGATGAGCGACTGCATTGGAGGGGACAGCGTGCAACGGCGACTGAAATACAGGCCGGAAAATCTAATAATAATCCGACAAACGGTGATGAAATTTTGAAGGATAAGATCGTTCTTATTTGAATAAAATCGATAACAAGTTAAATGAAATGGCGACTGATTTACCTTGAAATCCCGTTATTTTTAAAATCCTATATAAACTCGTAGTATTTGTGTTCGATATGATTTGTTTATTGAAAGATTTTAATTGCAGACATAGCATTCAAGATGCTGGATGAAACGTGTATCTTAATAGATGCTTTTCATCAGGCAAAAGCAGACGGGCGACCGATGATAATACTTTATTGCTGGATAGGTATGGGAAGTATCTCTTGAAGTAATGACGGAATAGAGACGGGGGAAGGCGACAGAGACTATACCGCAATAGGCGCGACAAAGGGCGAGTGGTAGCCGTGGCTGGCGTGAGAGTGAGTAAAAGCGACAGAGTCAAAGAGAGACAGAAACATGTTATATGGTAAGGATTATTTAAACGTATGTTAATACGGTACAAAATAAATTGAGAAAGTCTACATATATTTGATAATTCGAGTTTCGTAATTTCACGCAGGTGAAAATTAATATAAATAAAATCAAATATAAATAAAACATTGCATATAAGAGACGGAAAATCAAAATTGAATTTTGAATAAGACTGAATGTTATTGTGTGATAGAAATATATATGAATGATATTTTCAGAATTCTCTGATTTACAAATGAACGACCTGTTGTATATGACTAAATCGATTGTAAAAGCGAGTGTTAATCTAAATAAAACTATTTCGATGTGTTCGATGAACTTAGTTTAGAATTCGAGACCACTCTAACATTAAAGCGGCAGAGCATAGACAGTTTTATAACATGCAGTATAAAAACCGTTGAAAGAAATGGCGACAGTTTTCGTTGATGGTGTTGAGGACTTCGTAATAATTTATAATAATTTGGCTGAAGTTGTCTTTCAGATCGAGAAAAGAAATGGTTTTTATTTATACTGCTATAAACGTGGCGTTGCAGGTTTTAAGTATTCACTGTAAATCTGAAGGCATGATATTAAAAAAATTGTCATATAACATGATATTCTAGAATTCGTATCGTGATGAATTTGGCGACTGTATATACGAGCTTAGGATATTCGAAAAGAGTTCTATGCTTCATGAAATAATAAGCGATCTGGCGACTATGTCGTGAATCACAACGGAAGTAAAAGACTGGAATCTGATTAACATGCTAATGGAAAATTTGCGCGACTGGAGAGGTTGAGAAAAAGGCAGTGTGAAAACTGGAAAAGTCAGCACGTAAAATAAAGCGAGTGATCAATAATCAGCAAACTTAGAAGACGACAGTATATTACTGAATATGAACGAACGAAACGTACAAGCATACAATGCTGGACTTGTTTTTACTTCAACCGCATAGAACAATGTTATCTAATCCAGATTTGTGACAGATACTGAAGCGACAGTATAAACTTAAGATCGGAGGGAGTCGGCTCAGTTGAAGTATTAGCGAACGATAATAAAATACTAAAAATTGATATTTATGATCCGATATCAAAAGAAAGTTTTATATCAGGCATTTACCAGAAACCCTACTGGATAATAGAATTTGAAATAAAGTGACTGTTATTTCCAATGTAGACAGAAATAGGGCTGTAGCTTATATAACTACGAGAAACATGACTAAACGTGAAGCGACAGAGACAGTAGAAGCGTGTGTAAACGAAAGTGAGACTGAAGATAGAGATTGTGAAACTGATACTGTGATCTGTTCAGACTTCGGTAATACCATACGCGATCGAAAAATAAGCGACGTGAATGAAGCGAGAGAGAATGAAAATCCAACATGCGACATAGAGTTGGAAGAGAAGTTGAACAAGTCACAGGTAAATAATCAGGCCATGTTATGGCATGTTCGTTTGGGTCATGCGTCCGTCAGTTATTTGAAAGAACTAAAAAAAGAAAATTCCAGAGATTAAAGAACTTAAAGAGGTCGTTTCGATAACTTTATACAAAAGTGTGAAATATGTATGATTTCCAAAATTAAAACATTGCCGTTCAAAACAACGAGGCAGCGAGCGACAGAGCCTATGCAGATTATACATGCAGATGTCATGGGCATGATAAGTCCTGCTTCGTATCCGAAGGGATAAAAATACATTTCTGTATTTATAGATGATTTCTCACATTTGGCTATGGCTTACGCGATGAAAATTAAAGATGAGACTGGTCACTGTTTAGAATCTTTTGTAAAGAGTGCTCGAAATCTGTTAGGCAAAGATGCGAAGGTTTGTAACTTGCGAAGCGATCAGGGGACTAAGTTTACGGGTGGTTATACGACTGAGGTTTTGAAGCGACTGAATGCTGAATTACAGTTGGCATGTCCTGATACGCCTCAACACAATGGTGTAGCTGAAAGGTTCAACCAGACGATCCAGAGGTAAGTGCGAGCGCTGATGTACGATTCTGAACTTCTCGAGAACATTTGAGATCTGGCTTTGAACGCAGCGGTGTATGCGTACAATAGAACACCAAATAAATCGCATAATATGATTTCACCTATTCAAGTATTCAATCCAAATCACAGAGTGGACATTACACAGTTAAAACGTTTCGGGTGTTTGGCTTACATGAAGGTACAACGTAAAACAGGGCCGAAATTCAGATTCATAGGAAGGAGAGTTATACTGGTGGGATATAAAGAGACTGGATATTTATTTCTCAAACCAGACGAAGGCAAGTTTTACGAAAGCTGTGATGTTAACTTCAACGAAAAACTAGTATTTGGTAATAAATATAAAAAGACGAACATAAACGACTGGGAGACTGATGGTTTTGGAATCAATCCAGATACTAGGTTTGTTGAGTTTAACTCTAAAGCGAAGGAGAAAACTGAATCGGAGGGAGCGACAGTGAAAAGAGGACGTGGTCGTCCGCTGAAAGCGAAAGCTGATTCAACTCAAAAGACAGTCAACTAGAACGACGGTAGATGCTATGTTGGCTGCTGTGAATAGAGATCTATTTAGTTACCAAGAGGCAATGAAAGCGACTGGTAAATGGGAATGGATTGAAGCCATTAATAATGAGCTTGAGTCTATGAATATAAATTGAGTGTGGAAACTGGTGAACAGAAAAACAGCACCTGGCAACGGAAAGCGACAGAACGTAATTGACTCAAGGTGGGTACAGAAGATAAAGATCGAACCAGATGGTAATATCTGATATAAAGCTCCTCTGGTCATCCGGGGCTTTAAGGATAAAAATGAATACGATTTACAGGAGACATATGCCCCTGTTTTAATTCAAATGACACTTGCGATAGCAAATAAGTTCGATCTTGAACTCTGTCAAATGGACGTGATGACAGCATTTTTGAATGGCCGTCTGAATATTCCAGTATTCATGGAAATTCCGGAAGGAATAGCATGTTCGACCGAGATTAAGCGACAGAAAGTGTGTAAGCTTGAAAAAGCTGTATACGGATTGAAAGTAAGTCCGAAGTGCTGGAACCAGAGGTTCAACGAAACTGTGAAAAGATTTGGGTTGAAACCAGACTTTTACGAACCATGAAATTAACTCATATGAGAATTATACTATTCAGGAGTAATTTAGTTCAAATCTGGAGACAATCCATCCACAGGAAAATTTCAAAGCTTACGGTTAGTGAAAAAACTTGTTTCATCGATGACTATGGTTCTGGACCATATAAAAGGCCCATCGGAGAAAGTTTTAAGGTAAGGTAAATATACCCACTTTTATATGTAAAAAGTATGAAATAATTAGTTTACATTTATGTATTAAAATGTGACTTCTTATTTCAGAGAAAAAAGGTGTCTAGCCCCCTTAAACATTAAAAGAGAAATGTAATTTGGAACTAGAACAATTTAAAGGATAAAAACCTAAAAATAAAACGATAATTTGAAGTTGGTTATGGTTATAAATTTTTGTATGAGTTACTTAAGGGTAATAGTTCATAAAGACGTATTATGTGCCCAGTGCGAAGAATGGTTTCTGAGTAAGGACTTCTTGGTTATTACCCTGTAAATTTGGATAATGGATGTTAGTATCAATAGGAGCTGACGGTTCAGGGGATATTTCTTGGGTTGGGGGAATGAGTGAGTTCACCTTTATCTCCTGTAATTCTGTTGGTGGTTCAGCAGGAGGTTGATTATTCAAATGGATAAGCAAATGGGTAATAGACCCAAATAATGCTCCAAGCAGGCGGACTGACCAACCGTAAATGGTATGGAGAGTATAACCGTGAACGAAAATGTTGATAATGGCTTTTATAAGTTGAAAAATCATAAGTAAAGCGAGGAAACCAGCGCTGGCATTGCCAAACATTAGGAAGCGAAGCCAAAATTTTTGCCATGTTGTTTCAATTATATGCTCTATAGCGTTTTCGTTTAACAACTTATTAAGGGCAGATTCATCATTGTCAAGAGGGTGGCCTCTCATTTCCCGCGCAACGTTATTTAAAAGGCCTGGTCTTTCCATGGGAAACATAATTCTTTCCCGTAACTGGTTAAGATCGTGTTGGTTATAAATACCACTGGTGGCAAGTTCAGATGGACTAATGTAAGTCCATGTGGGTTTTGCCATAGGGCGTATTATTGTTGGTGGTATAGCCTCCGTTGGTGAAGGTAAAATTTTATACCAAGAATTTCCAATAAAATAGTAAGATGGAAGCAGTGAATTACAGGGCATTCGAGTGCCTTTTTGTTTCAGCACATGTGTTCTGGGGGTAAGAAAAAAGGTTTGGTTATTCCTTGTTACCTCTAATTCGGCATAGCAAAAGTTTCCATGCTGTATCTTTACTTCGACTGGGACGCACTTTACTATATGAACCACTTCTCTCGCGGAAACTCCCATATAACCAGGTCCTTTCATTAAGTCAAAAGCAAAATTTGGCGTTCCAAATTACACCTTTGTACAAGTACATCCCTATATAAACTTTTGATTTGTTCGCAGATGTGTTTTTCGACATAAACAAACTTGAAATTCACATAAGAGAAAATATCTAAATTAATAACTCTTAAAGTATCTATTGTAGCGAAGCTATTCCCTTTTTTAGTCTCGAAGATAACTAATTTAGAGTGCTCAGTGGTGATTATTTGGTATCCGCAAACTGATTCATAATTTCGGGCGGTTAAGGCGAAAGTAACCCCTTGAGTGGCCAGGGAAAACACCACTTGTCTATTGCCACCTATGTCAGAATTGGACATTTTGTTAGCATAACCCTCATAAAGGACACCGTATGTATTAAATTTACATAGATCTGTGAGAATGGTTTGCCAGAAGGTATATCCACCGTCTATGTCTAGGCAATTACCTATTGACAATGAGCAGGCTGTCCCTGAACGTAAGTTTATTTGATTATTGGCTAGCCTAACTTGTGAATCATAGTCCGTCAATGTGATTTTAATAATACCTTGTACGACTACGTTCTTCAAGGTACCATAAGGGTCAGAATATCCGGCTCCGCTACATCTTCCCTCGGTGGTTAATGAACCCGCTAAGATAATACTATGGGTAACAGTAGAATTTGGTTTTACACCTACTATTACTTTGGTGTTTGGCAAACTATAAGTTCCATATCGATGTAATATTTCGCATGCATCTTTGGAAATATCCTGTATATACTCATTTTCCCTATTTAACACAATAGAGTTATGGGAAAAACTACCGCAATGATATATGGTGCGGTGTATTTCCAGTTTACATTGGATAACGTGAGTCGACGCGTATTCATTAATTTGCAGCAACTGGACGAACTGTTGAGTGATGTTGGGTTGATAGTTGGGCACCTCGCATTCGCCTACATCCTTAAGCGATAGTGTGGCGACATTCAATTGCCGAGCCCCGCAATCATACCCAATTAGGGCAGAAGTTCTACTCAGCAAGGTTAAAACAAGTAAAACTACAAAGCTCATTTTTTAATTTATTGAGTCTATGAAGTTTTAATTGAATTAATGGAATAAAAAAAAATTCTTTTCTTTATATGTTTTGCTCTGCAACAGAAAGAGATATTAATCTTTGAGACTTGTTTTCATGTACCCTATAACGTAAATATTGAAATTACAAAGGCATGTGTTAAATTAAATATAATTATTAACATAACCACTGGTAGTGAGTTAATTCCAAAAAGAAAAAATTCTGATAATCCTAAGGCTAACTATAATGAAGATAACTATAAAATGAATGAAAACCCCGAAGATACTCATAAAGTTATTAATAAAGGAGTATAAAACGTATTATTAAGAAACCCAAACTAAATCAAATAATTTAAAGGATTTACTAGAAGTAAGTTATTTATTAGATATATTCAATCCTCTTATAACAGACTTATTGTGTTTTCAATCCTTAGGTTTTATTTTTCCGTTTTGGTTTTAATTCTTGATTAATATGCGAAATCCGCAGGCGATTTGCATGTACTATTTTACCAGTTTTATTTAAGGAGATTCGGATATTTACTTTATCTATAATCTCTAATATCCTATGCGGACCGGTATAATGATCACCAAATTTATTAGGTTTAGGTCCCTTTAGTAAATAAACATAATCACCTATTTTAAAATTTCTTGGATGAATACATTTATCATAATATTTCTTAGATCGATCTTTCGAATCCACTAGGTTATCATAAACCAAAGTTCTAATTCCGGTGAGTTTAGTGACTAGATCGATTAAATATCCATTATAAGTGAGAAGTAAATCTAACTCCCTTAATGGATCACTAGAAGGTAATCTAGCTAGTCTGCCGAAAACGACCTCATATGGCGTGTGCTTTGTACTTTCTTGTACACAAGAATTATAATTAAGTATAGCCAAATCAAGCCATTCATCCCAATCCGAATCAGCATTAGTGTACTGTTTGAGAAATTCTCCCAATGCATGATGGGATGTTTCCAACGAACCATTTGACTGGGGATGGAAAGCAGTGGTTTTTAGTTTTTTTATTTTAAATCGCTTAGACACCCTTTCTCTCTCCATAAGTTTACTTAAAAAATTCTGTCCCTGATCAGTTAAAATTATTCTGGGCGCTCCAAAGATGCATACAAATTTTGTTATAAATGCATCGGCTATTGTAGTAGCCAAAGTGTTTTTTAATAGGACTGCGAGACAAAATTTTGACAACTGATCTTGCATTGTTAAAATATATTCAAATTCAGTCTTTGTCTTTTGCAGTGGACCAACGATATACATTGCAATTTTATCGAATACCGTTCCGGGAGTATCTGTGATTATAATTGGTTGTTTAGTTTTTAGGCGTGTTAATTTTTTTAATTGACAATTAAGACATTGCTGTATCCGACGTTGAATGTCTTCTTTCAAATTTTCCCAAGTATATTTGGTTTTAATTCGATTATAAGTTTTTGACACACCACGATGACCACCGATTGGCGAATCGTGCATTTCGTAAAAAATCTTATCCCTTAAATCAGGTTCCACGTACCGTAGTGAATTATTACAAACTACTATTTTAATAGGTACTTGTTGAAATATTTGTTTTATTAGTCCTAAAACCTCATCCCAATCAAGGTTTTCTATATACTTACTATAGGATATGCTACAAGTTTTTATTTTTAAATTTAGTATTATTTCTTTCAAATTCGTAAGGACCTTGAATAAATTTTCCTTAATTTTAGTGATAGAAACTTTTTCCTCTTCGCGTATGCATAGGGAAAAGTAATATTTACCGTTATGTCTTTTAGAATAGTTTACATTAAGATAGTTTAAGATTTGATTAGGTTCTATTTTATTATTTTCTATTAGTTTTAAAGCACCATCATCAGATGGATTGCTATTGTTATCCACAAAATATATAATGCTATCCTTTCTGTAATGGATTAAGTGCTTTACTTCAATTATTTGACAACCAAGATTTAATTCTACAGATTTTTCTTTAAGCTCCGAGGGTTCGGATTCAATTTTCGAAGAAGATGATTGAGAATCCTCGGATAAATTATTAGTATTCAAAATTGCTGGAAGGTCAAAAACATAATTATTTATTGGAGAATCCGTAGTCTTTTCAGATTGTGGAGGTAACAGTGTTTCTCCTTGAAAATCATCATCTTGACTATTAGATTCTATGTAATTAGGTTTTGGTTTATTTATAATGCGATTGGAAATACGTTTATCGGTAAATTCCGGATTTTCTAAGTTCATTTTCTTATGTTTTAATTCAGAATCAATTAATGAGGACGTATCCACACGATTTGGTACCAAATGATTGTTAATACTTTTAGGCGCTGTAGTGGTTTCCTTAGAAATAGATTCCTCAGGTCTCATCTGCGAATCTTTAGATTCTTTACTTAATTTTTTTATTATGTATATTTTTAGGATTTGATTTAGGATTAGGTATAGGTTTATTATTTTTTTTAATTTTAGTTTCATTAGTAATATTATTAACTATGTTATTTTTTTCATTAAGTAGTTTAGACTGTTTTCTAGTAATTACATTACACGTGGAATTTCTAGATAATACATCCGCATTAGCATTCAATCTCCCGGGTTTATATATAACCTCATAATCAAATTCAGAGAGTTTAAATCTCCATTTCTGAACCCGTGTGTTGCAATCTGCAGTTTTGAACCAAACTAATGGTTTGTGATCGGTTACAAATGAGATTTTTCTGTTATATATATAAGATCGAAAGATCTTAGCGTAATGGATCATAGCTAAGGCCTCTTTTTCATATACTTCATAATTTATTTCCGGTCCTCTAAGCATGCGAGAGGCATAACTTATTGGGAGGTCTTTGCCAATTTCCCCTTGAGAGAGTATTCCGCCAATGGCATAATCTGAGGCATCCGTCGTGATAATAAAAGGTTTAGAAAAATCAGGATTCTGCAAAATAGGAGGATTGCATAATGCTTCCTTTAATGATTCAAAGGCTTCATTTGTCTTTTCGGTCCAAATAAAATCAGTATCTTTTTCCAATAATTTTGTTAAAGGTTTTGACCTTTAAACCTTCTATAATATCCAGCGAAACCGAGAAATTGTCTAATGTTTTTAACAGTTTTTGTCTGGGGAAAACATCTAACTGCCTCAAGCATTTTAGGATCAGGACTGACCCCATCTTTACTTAAGACATGACCCAGATAGCAAATCTCTTCTTTTAAAAACTCAGATTTGTTAATATTTAATTGTAGATTAGACTTATCTAATCTTTCCATGATTAGGTTTAACTTTTCCTCGTGTTCATCTAGTGTGTCTGCGAAAATAATTATATCGTCAATAAAGGTGAATAGAATGTTTCCTTGTAGACCTCTAAAGGTTTCATCTATATATCTTTGAAAAGTAGGAGGAGCATTCTTCAAACCAAAAGTCATACGAACATACTTATAATGACCATAAGGTGTACTAAAAGTGGTTTTGTGAGCATCACGGGGATCCATTAAGATTTGATGGAACCCTGATGCTAGATCGAGAACCGTATAGTATTTATGTCCTCCAACCTGATCAATAATTTGGGTTATATCAGGTAATGGGTATGCATCAGTTACAGTTTTTTCGTTAAGCATGCGAAAATCCGACACTAACCGCCATTTTTGTTTTAAAGAAGCATCTAACTTCTTAGGGACCAACCAAAGAGGAGAATTATAGGGAGAACAGGGCAGTCTAATAATTCCCTCTTGCAAAAGTGCATCAACTTGTCTACCAACCTCTTCCTTAAGAGATATGGGGAACTTGTTTGACATTGACGGGAATATCATCGGTAGTTATTATTCTATGCATTACCGTACTAGCGGCACCTAAATGTTGGCCTTCTAAAAGAAATCTGTGCTTAAATTTTAAAATTAAATTGGTAATATGATCTCTTTCCATATCATTCAAGTGATCCATTCTTAAATATTTAAAAATGGAATCATTATCTTCCATACTCATGGTGTGAGTGGATGAGTTTATAACTTGTTGATAATTTCCAAGGACATCAAAAGCGTCTTCAATTTCTTGGTCAGAAGCAACAGGTACTCCTAGTTCGGCGAAAGTTTCTGTATATGTTATTCAAAATAGTCTGAGAAATGGATCTATATTTTCATTGATGTTTTTGGTTTTAATATCTGAGTCTGGAATAGCGATTTTATAATTGGAATAATATTCCTCCAGATCGGATAAATCATCAGAATTTTTTTCAGAGAATTCCATAATCTCGTTGTCAGTTTCATTTCCAAAATTAGCATCCATACTAATATTGGAAATTAAACTTGAGTGGGAACTTGTTAAATAATCTCTGCATAATTCAGTGTTATTTGGAATCTTAAACAGCAAGGAGGTATTATGATCTCCTACCTTGAGGCATTTATCCTCATAATCAA
This sequence comes from Torymus aiolomorphi, assembly GCA_036365515.1. NCBI lineage: Eukaryota > Metazoa > Arthropoda > Insecta > Hymenoptera > Torymidae > Torymus > Torymus aiolomorphi. The sequence continues at coordinate 183,618,336 of CM070874.1, forward strand.
TTAGCGCTTTAGCTTGAGTTAAGTACGTGGAACCGAAAACTCCATCGCAAGGAATAGGGAAATCATCAGTTACTACATGAAATAATGAAGTAATCCAGTAAACTTCAATTTCAATGGCACCAAGAGATTTAGTTGTTTCATCACATATTTCCTTTAATAAAACTGAGCTAGCTGGATTTATTTCTTGATTTTTGGGTATTAACTTTGATTTAATAAGATTGGCTTCGGAGCCACTATCTATCATAAAGTAACCCTTAGTAAAGAAAGGCGAATTGAAAATTTCAATAAACGGTAGACAATGCAAAGCCTTTTCAGTTACCATATTAGTGACTGCATTAATTTCTGCCTCATAAAGAGGATTATCATTTTGGCAAAAATCCATTTTTTTGTCACCTAAAGTAAATAATTTATTCCAAAGTCTAATTTGGCATTATGAGCTAAAAATAATTGCGATCCTAAAATTCCGGCAAATGGAATTTGAAAATTATTAGGGACTACTATAAATTCTACACTTTTACCTAACATTCTTTTATTGACTATACCTAAAGATAAAATTGGATTTTCGGAAATTCCCATGATTAGTGTTGGTCTTGTATCTATAGTTTTTATATCATTGATAAAACCTACACGAAGGATATTTATTTCAGATCCCGAATCCAGCATAAAACCGAATAATACATTGTTTGTACAGTCTTTAAATGAAACATGTGGGATTAATTTGGACGCAAAGTGGAGCTTAATGCTATTAACTCGTCCGCTGTAAATCCCTGCACTTGGGTTGAGCGCTGAGCAATGGGCTGAGTCCCTTGAGGTGCGCTCGGGCCTAAAGGGCTCTGCTCGTTTCCCGATCTCCTGGCATCATTATTAACCCTTTTCCGGCATTGGTCAATTGAGTGACCTTTAATTTTGCAATAAGCGCAAGTGATATTACTTCTGCAAGAAAGCGCAGTATGCCCTTTGTTTAAACAAAGCTGGCAGGTGATTATGTTCGGTATTGAGGTGGCTTGCTCGCCTGCCCGACAAAAACGAGTGGTATGTCCTTGTCTTCCACAAGTTTGACAAATAGCAACTCTATAACATTGGGCTTACAGTTATCTTCAGATTTAGGGGCTCTTGCAGCAGCCAGCTGACATTTGTCAGTGCTGTGTCCCGATTGATTACAAATTGTGCAGGTTAAAACACGATTTGCAGAAAATAAACTGCAATTGTTAGCTTCATGTCCATTTTGTTTGCATAATTGGCAAAGGAATACTTTTTTTTTATCAAATTTTCCTACGCTTGGTTGATCTCTTCTTAGAGCTTTCCTAGATAAGAGTAATTTTTCTATTTCAATTGCTTCCTTGATTACATCGTTTACATTAGCGGCCTCTTCTAGACGTTGCTCAATTTCTGGCTTTAATCCAGCTTTGAAGCATTCAATTAGAGTATTTTCTACAGATGCAATGAAAGCTTCTGGTAATGTTCCATTTTCCAGTTTCTTTGCTTCCAAGATTCTAGCCCCTAAAATTCTTACTCTATTCACGAAGGTTATTACTTCTACATCATTTTTTTGGAATTCATTACCAAGTTCTCCAAGTAACTGAGCCACCGATTTAGCCTGAGCATAGATTTGTTTTAAATAGTCTTTAAATTCTTCAACCGTTCCGAAGACTTGCCCGGTTATGGCCTGTCTGGCTTCTCCTGTAACTCTAGCCCTCAATAATTTTGCAAGGCTAGGTTCAGCTGTAGCCTCGACCATAGCCTTTGCTTCCGTGCATCCTTCTAGAAACTGTGTTATAGGAATATTTTTTCCGTCAAATTCAGGTACGATTTTTAAAGCGTCCTTAATATTCACATATTGTGGTGTAGTTGCCATTGTGATAATAACTGGCCCTCGAGGAACCTCAGAATCACTATCACCAGAGTCTATCGATTTTTGGGACGACAGAGTCTTATTTTCCTTCCCAATTTCTAAGTTAGAGGTATCAGCCTTTCGGTCTGATTCGTCCCCTTTTCCAATTTCTGACTTCGAGGTACTGTGTAATTAATCTAGTTTATCCTCTATTTTTATTGGGGAATAGGGAAGTTGCTTGGTAGGTGCAAATGGATCAAACTGTTCTATTTCCGTCCTTGATTCTGGGTGTTCACGGGCTTTTTGACGAGTTATTCGCTGATCACTCATATAAACTACTAGATAAAGAAATGAAAAAGACTCAAAATATTTATTATTTGTTTTTTTTATTTATTGTTAATTATATTTACTAAATTTTTACATTAAAATAAAAATAAATTATTTGGTTGAGGTGAATTTAATATTCATCCTCCAATTTTAACATCCACTCTAAGAGTGGTTGTGGCAATATTTTTTTAATTTTATAATTTAATTTAAAACAAGCTGCACAAGTTTTCGAGTGCACGTTGATTTTTATGCATTAAGTGCACTTTTTCTTCGGAGGATCTACAGGTAAAGGTATATTTTTAACCTCAACAGGTGGTAGGGTATTTTTTATATCAATTAATACCCTCTCCCAGAATTGCTTGATTGTCCTTTCTTCTCTTCGTTTTTTCCTAAGGGTTTGAAAAACTGAAGGTCTTCTCCTTTTCTTTTGAGGTTTATCCACTAAAAACAATTTTAATTAATATTAGTATTCCTATTCTAGGTGTTTTTTTTTTCAAAAATGCCTATATCTTTTTTCCTAACTAAATCCTTGTAATATGATCTTATTGAAATAAAATATTTCGGGAACTTAAATTATTTATTTAAAGTATTAAATCTTGCACCAGATTTTTGCTTGTTTAAAATTCTTTTTTTTTTTTTTTTGAGCGTAATTAGTGATAGTGTAACTATGTTTTTTTTTTTAATATTTAATTATTTATTTAAATTTGGTTATTAAGCAACATAAATTCTAAATAATAATGTTAATAATCTTAGTATAATTTAATTCTAGTAATTAATGTAGAATTAATTAATTTATTATTGTTAAATTTCTTAAATAAATTATTTATTTATTATTTGTATATTGTAACGAGGTGAGTCTCAGCACACTGCGACGGCACGCGCAAACACGGAAAAGGTAAACATCTCTCAACCTTGCGCGAAGGGCAAGGCCGAGAGATGATTGCGCGTACCGACGAAGAAGCAGGCAGGCAGTATCGTTTCGGCCATCGCCGCGAGCAATAGCCCTCACTGAGAGAGAGAGAGAGAGAGAGAGAGAGAAGAGTGCGAACCAGTGAACGCGAGTGCAGGAAAGTGCAGCCGAGAGAGTGAGCGAGAGCGCGGCGCAGCAGCGTAGCTTGCGAAGCAGGAAGAGAGAGAGAGACGTCGTCAGTAGCTACCGCGGCCGAGTGAGAGGGAGAGAGAGAGACACCGACCGATTCTCTGCGCCCGACGGACTCCTCGCGTAGGAGCGAGAGAGAGAGAGAGAGAGAGAGAGAGAGAGAGAGAGAGAGAGAGAGAGAGAGAGAGAGAGAGAGAGAGAGAGAGAGAGAGACGACGCGCGAGGCTTCCGGCACCACTCGGCCTGACTCCGTGCATCAGCCGAGTATTCGCGAGGTAAGTCCTGGCCAGGCGCTAGCTCGCTCTCCCCGCGGACGACGTCCGTCCGGAGAGCGACTCCCGCGCGAGCGAGGCTCACCGACGCGCGCGGCGATCGGCCAACGTCGGCGCGAGCCGCTTTTACGAGTGCGTATGTGCGACCGCACGCACACGTAACTAGAGCGCGGGCGCACCACCCGAATCGGCGCGTACACTGCGTACGCGCCGTCTGTATATTATTCTTTGCGCCCGAGGGGCAATAAACTTCTTTTATTTTCCATCCGCGTTCGTGCATTATTTGCCGCGTAGTCCCGGATCCCTTTTCCTAGTCGGTGGCGCGGCGGTATAGAATGCCACCGGCCTCCGCGGGCGCGAGTACACGGTGCTCGCGCATTTCTGAGCAGCCGAGTTAGCACGCACGAGAGAGAGAGAGAGCGCGACAGCGAAGTCGCGCGTTGTAACGCCGGTAGGTACGGCTGCCGACGAAGGCAGCCGACGGCGAGCGACGGCGCGCCGGCGAGAGCGAGGAGATTTCGCCGAGGGTTGGCACGGGCCAGTGCTCGCGCCTGTCAACCGCTACGCCGTTCATCGGCAAGTCCGCTTTGAAGATTTGCGGCACTGAGGGGAAAACCTACCCCGTTACAACTGGCGCCCTTAACATATGGATACACGGATATCTGCCACCGACGAGCGTGCGGGAAATTAGATTGAGAGAAAGACTTTTTCTCTGGTTTTTTCCCTCTAAAAATCGGGATTAGAATCTACGGATTGTAGAATCGGGTGGTGCGAATAATCGCGACACGCCGCGTATGAAAATTTTGCGAGCGCGCGATAGACCACGAGCGTAAGCGTGTGTGTGCGCGAGCGATAAACATCGCCTTCTTAGGCGAAAGACCAGCATATACAAGCTGAGTATAGTAAACATTGACGGGACGACGAGAGTTTAACTTTTAATTGCCCTTTCTTTTGTCGCGTTAGTTAATAAAATAACTAGCGAATTAAAGAAAAAAAATTTCATTAAATATTAATTAGATAGTCGAGATAGAAAATTAGTTTTTTTGCGCTTCAGCGGTTTTTCGTTTTTTTTCTCTATTAATTCCTTTTCGGCGTTTTTTTCCGAAGAGAATAAAGGCGACAGAAGGAAGCGGTTCGTCGTCTCTCAGCGGTGGTAGAGAGATTGTGAGCCTCAACTGAGAGTCGAACCGGAATAAACACACACACGCACTTGATCGGAGTATACCTGATAGGAGAAAAATTACTTTGTATATTTGGTTGTTGTTGTATTTTTGGTGCGCCCATTCGATACGCGAACGGACTCGTTTAGCCGCGCACAGATATACTCCGGGAGAGGTTTATTGGTAAACAAACGCAACGATGGGAGAGTCTGCATGCCTCACCGTATCCTCGAAGACGATACGCACCGTCAAGTGATCGAGATGCTCGAATCCGGGGTAATCGAGCCCTCTACGAGCGCGTGGTCGAGCCCCGTAGTCATGATACGGAAAAGCAACGACAAGTACCGGTTCTGTATTGATTTCCGTAAATTGAACGCGGTTTCGAAGGCAGACGCGTATCCGCTGCCGTACATGGACGCGATATTGCGCAAGCTGAAGAGCGCTAAGTACATCTCGACACTTGACCTAAGCTCGGCGTACCACCAGATTCCGCTGACGCCGGAATCGAAGGAGCTGAAGGCATTCACCGTGCCCGGATTGCGCCTGTATCAGTTCACGAGAATGCCGTACGGCCTATCTCAGGCCGGAGCGACGTTTCAACGCCTTGTGGACAAAGTCATCGGCCCCGAGCTTGAGTCGTACGCCTTCTCGTACCTCGATAATATCATCATCGCGACAGAGACGTATGAGGAGCACCTGAAATGGCTCGAGCACGTGCTAAAGCGCGTCAAAGAGGCCGGGTTGATGATCAACCGCGAGAAAAGTGTGTTTGGCAAGACTGAAGTCAAGTACCTCGGTGTGCTCGTCAATCGGGACGGATTCCGGCCGGATCCTGATAAGATCGAGCCGATGATAAATTTTCCGGTACCAAAGAACTTGAAGCAACTACGCCGCTTCATGGGAATGGCATCTTGGTACCGAAAGTTCTTGAAAGACTTTGCCACGATAGCCGAACCGCTCACAGCGTTAACGAAGAAGGATCGACGATATGAATGGGGCGATGCACAGCAAGAAGCTTTCGAAAAGATAAAAGCCTTGGTGACCTCGCCTCCTGTCCTCGCCAGACCCTCATTCGATGTTCAGTTCGTCGTACAGACAGATGCGAGCGACAACGGCATCGGTGCGGTGTTGTTGCAAGTCATCGAGGGACAGGAACAAGTCCTCGAATTCGCCAGCCGAACACTTTCGCCAGCGGAGCGCAATTACAGTGTCACGGAGCGCGAATGCCTAGCGGTGATCTGGGCGATTAACCCGTTAAGTCCTGAATGGACACATTTTTCCGAGTTTTTTCAAGCGATGAAAAAGCTTGAAAATTGAAAGCAGAAAAAATTCTAAACAATGAATTTCGATGTAAAAATCGACGAACTTTCCGAATACACTATTAGTTTTTCGAAAAAATTGCTTTTTTATAGGTTATGTTCGCGTTTTTTGCCAAAAATCGTGTTTTTTTTAAAATAAATTTTCAAAAAACCAAGATTTTAAGACCGAAAAACATAAGAAGAAGGGTAAAATGGTGCATTTCTTGCGTCCATGGACCTTTTACTATAATGTTGACATAGTTGCCAAATAAAATTCAAGATGGCATGTTACAAAATGGCGTCTAAAACCGGAATTTTTTAGCTAAATTATATCTTTTCATATTTTTAAATAATAAAAATTACTTTGTCGTGAATAAATACGAAATCTCGTAAAAAAAGGTATTATTTGTTGTAAATTATGAATTTGAGGTTAAATGTCATATTTTCAACATGGCGGATACAAGATGGCGGATGAAATTTTTGAAAAACCATGTTTTTCGGGTCGAATTTTTTATAGCGGGGTTTTTTGGGTCGCTCTTTATGAATTTGAATTTACATTTTGAAAATTTTGGAATTCAAAATGGCGGATCCAAGATGGCGAATGAAATTTTTGAAAAATCAAGTATTTCTGGTCAAATTTTTTATGGGGGGGTTTTTTGGGTCGCTGTTTACGAATCTGAAGTAACCTTTTGAAAATTTTGGAATTCAAAATGGCGGATACAAGATGGCGGACAAAAATTTTTAATATCAACTGATTTATACAAAGTTTTGTGCAAGGGTTTTTTTTGGATCGCTGATTATGATTCTGAAGTTATTTTTTGGATACTCTTGAAATCAAAATGGCAAATCCAACATGGCGGACGGAGATGGTAAATATCAACTGTTTTATATTCATTTTTAGGTAGACATTTACAAAAATTTTTTTTTATAATTTTTTACATTTTTTACATTTTTTTTTTATTTTTATTATAATTTTTATTTTTTTTGACATTTTTTAAATTTTTCTCATTTTTTTTATAATTTTTATAATTTTTGTTTTTACTTTTTAGTGAAAATACTTAAGAATTCATGCAAATTTTGTGTGATAACTGTCAAAGCAAGCAGCACAAATGTGAATATTACAAGAAGTACAAATTTTTTGAGTTCTGACAGAACACTTCGAAAAATTTGTACAATTTTTTTTCTTTTCTGACAGTGCAGTTTTATGTGGTCTTGGATTTTTAGTAGAGTTTTTCTTTAGATAATTACGGGCTATTTCTATAGCAATATCTTTAGTCCCTAATTTTTTAGTTTCGTTGCGTACCATATTTTTCAGCACTGTAGCATTGGCTATAGATGCTTGAATCAATCTTAGAAAAATAACCCATGTCCATTTCTTACATCTAATTGAAGGCATCAACATACTGCAGTGATAGTCATGCAGGTCAACTCCTCCCATATTTTTATTATAAATTGAAAACGCATTCGGAAATGGTAATTCTATTTTACTACGATGTTCTTTAGAGTATCTTTCCATTGATGATAAGGGTGTAACACCTGCAGCTGTTGACAGAATTGATACAGATTTCGAGTCCATAATAGTGATGTAATTCATGCCACTATTTGTGTCATGTCTTACACCGTATGAGCCCCGATCGGATTTCTTATCAATATCGTTTGTAACTCCTTTCATTCTATCTGATCGAACAGTACCTGTAGCCCTTACTCCAATATTTCTCAGGTGAACCAATAAATCAGGACTTGAAAAATAGTTATCAAAATAGATATGATACTTTATTATTTTTTTTGGTGAAACCGAAGTAAGAAGCCCTTAAGTCATCTGCAAGACCGCTTTACTTCCCAAAGCACATTTGTCAAGAATATCACTGTTCCCTTTTGAAAAAGGGTTGGATCCTTTTCCACAGTAAATGTCACAATCAAACAAATATGCTTCGGGATTACATAGAGACCACTGCTTTATGCCCCATTGTTCCGGCTTATCTTTTATATACTGTTTCAAAACAGTTCTCCCATAAAATTTGATCATTGTTTCGTCTACAGATAAAGAAGTGGAAAAGTAACCAAATTGTTTCAGATTTTTTCTAAAATTTTCAAAAATGGCGCGTACTCTCCAAGCTTTATCCGTAGGACTAATGTCAGACGGTTTAGAGAATTTTATTTTAGATTTTATTTTTAAGAATTTATCCCGACTCATAGCTGCAGCTATTGGATGACAGGCCAAAAAAGGGTCTCTTGACCAATAATCTTTTTGAGACTTTCTACTGTTAAAAGTCGACATAACAATAATTCCTATGAAAGTATTCAAATCATCAAGAGTAAGTTCATAATCGTTCATGATGGTGCTTTCAATGATGTAATTTTTCATATCTCTCTCGAAAAAAATATTCAAAAACTTCTGTAAAAGATGCATTACGAATTTTTTTTATCGTCGATTCAGATAACATGATTTCGTTTGTGGGACTCTCATCAAATTTCTTTTCACCCTCTAGCCATTCATACAAGTGGTTTGGTTCGAGTTTTTTTTGATCCTCTGTGTATTGATCAAGGACCTTTTCATAAGATTTTGACGGAATCATGTCTGTTACTCGAACGATCCAATCAGAGTTTTCTTCAATATCACCATTTTCTGAACCATCATCAGAATCTGATCCATTTGAATTTTCTTCATCAGAGGACATATTATCATCATCTACAGCTTCATCTAAAATTTGATCTCTACGACACAAACGTTTTGATTTCGAAACCGACATACCAAATTTGCTCCTGAATAATTTTACACAAAGTGATAAAATAATCTTAGCTCTTAGGGAAAGTTCAGTACGTCGATGAAAATACTTTGGCAAAAATCGGAAAAAGGCAAAAGAACAAAAATCAATTGACGGACATTGTCCATATAAGCATTATGGTGTTGCTCATGTATGGATCAAAATTGCGAAGGTTATGAGAAATTGCAAAGTTGCGATGCATAGATTCTTAGAAGCAGCTTGTTTGAAATGAAAAATCTAATTTTGCTAAAGAATATAATTAGTAAATTCCAATAAAAAACGGAGAAACTGCAGAAAAAACAATTGTTATATAAAATATGAACTCGAAGGCAGGAAAAAATATATAACAATGTAATGTACTTATGCTTTGAAAAATTTGAATATGAGAAGTAATTATAAAAAATATTTTATTTATAATAAACCGAAATTCAAACCACACAATTTAATTTTCGTTCAATTCAATTTATTGATTTTCAAAATTTAAAATTCGTAATTATATTTAAAAAGTTTTTTAAACTTTTAAAAAAGTAAAAAATTTCATAATAAAATACGAACAAAAATTAGAAAAATTTAACTGTAAAACATTAAGATTCTAACATTTAGATTTAGAAAAGTAAATGAGCATTATAAGTAAAGACCGCCATCTTCAATATGAAATTTTTAAACATCTAATTGTAGATTTATAACCAGCGTTTCAAAATATTCCTTCTTCAAAAATTGACATAAATCGATTGATATTCGAAATTTTCGTCCGCCATCTTGGATTTGTCATTTTGATTTCAAGAGTATCCAAAAAATAACTTCAGAATCATAATCAGCGATCCAAAAAAAACCCTTGCACAAAACTTTGTATAAATCAGTTGATATTGAAAATTTTTGTCCGCCATCTTGTATCCGCCATTTTGAATTCCAAAATTTTCAAAAGGTTACTTCAGATTCGTAAACAGAGACACAAAAACACCAGCATGAAAAATTTGACCAGAAATAATTGATTTTTCAAAAATTTCATTCCCCATATTGGATCTGCCATTTTGAATTCCAAAATTTTCAAAATGTAAATTCAAATTCATAAAGAGCGACCCAAAAACCCCGCTATAAAAAATTCGACCTGAAATACATGGTTTTTCAAAAATTTCATCCGCCATCTTGGATCCGCCATGTTGAAAATATGACATTTAACCTCAAATTCATAATTTACAACAAATAATACCTTTTTTACGAGTTTTCGTATTTATTCACGACAAAGTAATTTTTATTATTTAAAAATATGAAAAGATATAATTTAGCTAAAAAATTCCGGTTTTAGACGCCATTTTGTAACATGCCATCTTGAATTTTATTTGGCAACTATGTCAACATTATAGTAAAAGGTCCATGGATGCAAGTAATGCACGATTTTACCCTTCTTCTTATGTTTTTCGGTCTTAAAATCTTGGTTTTTTGAAAATTTATTTTTAAAAAAACACGATTTTTGGCAAAAAACGCGAACATAACCTATAAAAAAGCAATTTTTTCGAAAAACTAATAGTGGATTCGGAAAGTTCGTCGATTTTTACATCGAAATTCATTATTTAGAATTTTTTCTGCGTTCAATTTTCAAGCTTTTTCATCGCTTGAAAAAACTCGGAAAAATGTGTCCATTCAGGACTTAACGGGTTAAGAAGTTCCGCCCGTACATCGAAGGATATCACTTCTTGGTGGTAACGGATCATAGCAGCATGGCTGCACAGCCTGCATAGCCCCACAGGAAGACTGGCGAGATGGGCTCTCGAGCTGCAGGGACACTCCTTCGATGTGGAACATCGAAAGGGCGCGCTAAACCACGTGCCCGATGCGCTTTCGCGCATGTACGAGGAAGAAGACGACCTCGAGGTGTACGCGAGCACGTGGTCCGACGGTACCAAAGATGAGTGGTACCGAACCTGGCTGGACGAAGTGACACGCGACCCCTCAACCCATCCCAGGTGGAAAGTGGTAGGGGGTCGATTATTCTACTTTCTCGCAGATGAGATAGTAGAGGCGGCGGTCACCGACGACGAGGCATGGAAACTCGTCGTGCCTCAGGAGCATCGTTGCGAAGTGCACCGCGAATCACACGATGATCCGACCGCCGGGCACCATGGTCGAGAAAAAACGTACGAGCGCGCGGCCAGGTTATATTACTGGCCGAAAATGTACCACGCCGTGAGGAAGTACGTGAAACATTGCTAAGTGTGCCAGCAGACAAAGGCAGGGCAAAGACCGCCAGCGGGTCTGATGGGACAGCGAGTTATCGACGGGCCGTGGCAAGTAGTTGCGGGAGATATAACCGGCCCGTTCATAAGAAGTAAACTCGGGTATGAGTATATCTTGGTGTTCCAAGACCTCTTCACTCGCTGGGTAGAGTGCGTGCCCATACGCAAAGCTAATGCGAAGACCATCTTGAAAGAGTTCAAGGAGAGAGTGATTCTTCGATTTGGCACTCCGGAGGTATTCCTGTCCGATAACGGCACAGAATTCAAGAATAAAGTCGTGGACGAATACCTCGCCGACGTCGGCGTCCATCACTCGACTACCCCGCCGTATCACCCTCAGGCAAACCCCGTGGAGAGGGTAAATCGGACGTTAAAGACCCGCTTGGTCGCGTTCGTCGAGGAATCTCACGCCGAGTGGGATCAGAAACTGCCGGAGTTGATGTTCTCGTTGAACAACTCCGCGCACGCCTCGACCGGCGTGAGCCCGGCCGCCCTCAATTACGGCAGACAGCCGCTTCCCCCGGCGACAGCTCGCCGCGAGCAGGAGCGCGAGGCCCTGGAGCATCGAGAACGCGAGGCTGTGGATACGTGGGCGGAGCGCCTGCATGATATGGATAGGCTGCGAAAGAGGGCTGCCGCACAAATGGCCGACGAGCACCGGCGACAAGCGGCGTACTACAACGCGCGTCCGAGAGAAGTATCCTACGGGGTAGGAGACCTCGTCTTGAAAAGGAACAGAGTCCTTTCCTCCGCAGCGCAAGGGATATCGGCGAAGTTAGCGCCGAAGTACGCCGGTCCACTGAAGGTGACCGAGATAACAGGCTCCAATACGTTAAGAGTAAGAGACGAGAAGGATGCGAGGGAGGAGATCCTGCATGTTTCTCACCTCAAGCCTTACAACGGAGAAAGCAGCGACGAAACGGGCGTAGAAGTCGACGACATCGAGGATCCGCAACCGCCGAGGGAAGACGTAAGCGTCCCGGTGATGAGCGACCCACCGGAGGCCGGTGGAGCGCCGCCAAGCGATGCGCGTCCCGTCGAAAAACGTCCTCGGGGACGTCCGCGTAAAACGGTTCGCATCGTGGTTCGCGCGGTTCCCGATAAAACGCGCGCGACAGCGAAGGTGAACCCCGGGACGGGAAAACCCCGGGGCCGACCGAAGGGTTCCGCGAAGCGACAGGAATCGAGGTCGCACCTAGATGCCTCGCCGCGGTTGACTCGCGCACAGCGGCGTGCGAGAGTGTTAGACAAGAGCAGGAGTTCGGGAGTTGCTAGCGACTCCGACTAATGCACCTTTTCGCTCGGGCTCTTTTTTGTTACAGATGGCTGAGAAATCACCGGTGCCGAGCACCGAGGGCAGTGCCCTCGACACTGAGGCGATGGTGCACGGGGTTCTGCGCGCCATCGAGCAGCTCGGGCGAGCTGAGTTCGCTCGCCCGTCTTCGGTGGTGCTGGAGGAGCTGCCAGATGCGGCCGGAACCCTAGCGCTCCCTCCTCCGCCCACCGCATCACCACCGGCGCCGTTCCTGCGCCGACCGAGGGAGGCCCTAGCCCTCGCAGGTGGAGAGGATGTCACCGCACCGGAGGACGTTCAGGCTGACCCGGCGGCCCCGGTCGCCGAGGGACGGGGACCAGCGGTTCCCACGGCTACGTTGCGGACCGGCCGAACCGGCTCCGCCATCGCCGATGCTGGTCCGCTGGGGGTCATTGGAGCGCCTCCTGGAGAGGGCGCGCACCTCCAGTCGCCAGGCCTGGGCGGCGGAAGGCGAGGCAATCCAGGCCTGGGATCGGTTCCTCGCCGAAACACCGTACGGCCGTAAACTCGCCGGGCCCTGGGCTGCCCGCATTGAGGGCCTGAGAGAGGAGCGGGACCTCCTTTTCGCGGCCCGGCGCGCCCGGAAGGAGCGCCGTGAGGCCGAAGAGGCGGCGGCCCCTGCCCGCGAGGAAATCCGGGCCGCCGAGCGAGACGCCTTGCTCGCGAGGAAGCGGGGAGAAGCAGCCGAGGAGAGGAGGAGAGAGGCCGTTTGTCGGGCCGGAGAAGCGACGATCGCGATGGTGCCGGCCACGGAGCTACGGCAGGTCGCGCCGTCGATGCCCCCTCCCCCGCATCGCAAACAACTGCGAGGCGATGCCGCACCGGCGGCGGGAGGATCCCGTTGCCGCTGCTACTACTGCGGACGACCGGGCGTGTCAATGGACTCGAAGTGCTCGAACGCCGCCCGCCATGACAAGACACGGCCGTCGTTTCACAACCGGGAGTAGCCACAGCCAAATTCCCCGCCAACCCGGGTGTAAGCCCGCTCTTCGGGGAACAATAAAGAAAGGGGTTAACCCCGCATTATTTTGCTAAGCGAATGGTTTTTTTTTCTCTTGCGCAATACCCCCCCTCTTTCAGGAGAACCCGCGCTGCTGTTAAAGATGTCGAACGTGAGGTAGCCGAGCAGACTCTCCGAGGGATAGTCCGCGTCTGGACGGGGGGTATAACGGCCTGCGCGTGTACGTGCGCGCGTGTGCGTGTATCGGTGTGCGCGAACGAGACACGAGGCGAGTCTCAGCACACCGCGACGGCACGCGCAAACACGGAACAGGTAAACATCTCTCAACCTTGCGCGAAGGGCAAGGCCGAAAGATGATTGCGCGTGCCGACGAAGAAGCAGGCAGGCAGTATCGTTTCGGCCATCGCCGCGAGCAATAGCCCTCACTGAGAGAGGAAGAGAGAGAGAAGAGTGCGAACCAGTGAACACGAGTGCAGGAAAGTGCAGCCGAGAGAGTGAGCGAGAGCGCGGCGCAGCAGCGTAGCTTGCGAAGCAGGAAGAGAGAGAGAGACGCCGTCAGCAGCTACCGTGGCCGAGTGAGAGGGAGAGAGAGAGACACCGACCGATCCTCAGCGACAGCCGGGCTGCTCGCGTAGGAGCGAGAGAGAGAGAGAGATACGACGCGCGAGGCTTCCGACACCACTCGGCCTGACTCCCTGCATCAGCCGAGTATTCGCGAGGTAAGTCCTGGCCAGGCGCTAGCTCGCTCTCCCCGCGGACGACGTGCATCCGGAGAGCGATTCCCGCGCGAGCGAGCGAGGCGCGGGCCGCTTTTGCGAGTGCGTGTGTGCGACCGCGCGAACACGTAACTAGAGCGCGGGCGCACCACCCGAATCGGTGCGTACACTGCGTACGCGCCGCCTGTATATTATTCTTTGCGCCCGAGGGGCAATAAACTTCTTTTATTTTCCATCCGCGTTCGTGTATTATTTGCCGCGTAGTCCCGGATCCCTTTTCCTAGTCGGTGGCGCGGCGGTATAGAATACCACCGGCCTCCGCGGGCGCGAGTACACGGTGCTCGCGCATTTCTGAGCAGCCGAGTTAGCACGCACGAGAGAGAGAGAGAGAGAGCGCGGCAGCGAAGTCGCGCGTTGTAACGCCGGTAGGTACGGCTGCCGACGAAGGCAGCCGACGGCGAGCGACGGCGCGCCGGCGAGAGCGAGGAGATTTCGCCGAGGGTTGGCACGGGCCAGTGCTCGCGCCTGTCAACCGCTGCGCCGTTCATCGGCAAGTCCGCTTTGGAGATTTGCGGCACTGAGGGGAAAACCTACCCCGTTACAATATATAAAATTTGTTATGAGGAGAGGAAAATTTCAATATTTATAATTGTATTGTTTTTATTCTAAAGATAATTTTCCAAAACCTTGTGTAATATTTAAAATTTCTTCGTTTAATTTTTTTAATTTTAAATCTACGCTTGTTTCGAGATTGCGAAAACTTTTAAACACTACGCATAAATCACTAGCAAATTTATTGTTTTTTTTTGTTAATTTATTAATTTCCTCGATCAATTCCCCGTTAAATGCTGTTAATTGGAGATTTTCAAGTTTGATAAGAGATAATTCGTCAGCTAACTTTGCAATTGTAGCCCAACAGTCCTGATTAAGTGTCTCAAGAGACTCTACTCGTGATATTAATTCCGTAAAAAAACTTTCAATTCGGCACTCCAGAAGGGTATCATTGATTTGAGGGATCATTCTTTATATATAAAAAAAAAAAAAATTTGTGAAACAATAAATAATTTTACATAAGTAAACCTGTTAATTATCCAAAATTAAAGGGAGAAAAGAATATTAAAGATTTTTAATTATTGCAGGGATAATTTTTCAAGTTTTTGTGTAAGAACTAGCATCTCATTTTCAAACTTCTTAAAAGGTGATTCTACAGTTTTTTCAAATTTACATAATCTACTGGTTATCACACTTAAATGAACCGAAAATGTATCGTTTTTATAAGCTAACTTATTGACTTCCGCGAGAATTTCCTCAATTAAGTTTTTTAATTGAGAGTTCTGAGTCCTTACAAACCATAGTTCGTCGTGTAGGTCAGCAACTGTAGTTCAACGATCGTTGTCAAATTCTTCGAGAGCTTCTACCCGTGATTTATTAATTCCGCCAATCGATTTTCAATACGGCATTCTAGAACAATATTGCTGATTTCCGGAATCATTGTCCACTTAGAGAGGGCATTGTCCGAAGGAACCCCTTTTTTTTAAAAAAAAAAAAAAAAAAAAATTCAATCTTCCAATCAGAGCTAAATTGAATTCTGTTTATTAAGAATTTATTTTTTTACTATTATTATTAGTATTTATTAATAATTATTACTATTCTTGTTTATTAATAATTAATTGTTTATTATTATTTGTTATTAACTATTATTTATTATTGTTTATTATTAATTATTGTTATTATAATAATTAATTAAAAACTGTAAAAAGGTAAATATGAATTTACTTAAATTTGTATTTCTTTCAATTAGTAATTATTAATTTAAAATACAGTAAAGTTTAGAAAAAGAAAGTACTCGAATATTATTTTTAACTTTTTGAATTCGAGTGAAAATTTAGTAAATAAAATTCAGTTTTATGAGTAAAAGCTTGAAATCTTTTGATATATATAAAAAAAAATTTGTTTTTCAAAATATATAATTATGATATAATGGATTAGGTAATAATTTTTAGAAGTTATATAATTTCATATAGAAGTTTTAATAAAACCCCTCTTCTCTATTTTTATAGAGGATTTTAAAGTTTTCAAATTCAGTAATTTTTGTTTTTAAGATTGATATAATTTTGTATAGAAGTTTAATATACTTCTCTTCTCTATTTCATAGAGGGTTTTTAGATTTTGTAGATTTAGTAAATTTTGTAGTATTTTTAATTTTGAAGATTTAGTAAATTTTGTTTTTAGATTTAATAAAATTGTGAATCTAATCTAGTTTTGTATAGAAGTTTAATGAAACTTCCCTTCTCTAATTTTAAGAGGATTCAAATTTTAACAAAGATTTAGTAAATTTTGTTTTAATAAAGATAGAAGTGTAAAAGTACTTCTCTTCCCTAACTTTGTAGAGGATTCAAATTTTTAATAAAGATTTAGTAAATTTTGTTTTAATAAAGATAGAAGTGTAAAAGTACTTCTCTTCCCTAACTTTGTAGAGGATTCATAAATTTTGTTTTAATATAGATAGAAGTGTAAAAAAACTTCTCTTCCCTAATTTTATAGAGGATTCAAATTTTTAATAAACATTTAGTAAATTTTGTTTTAATAAAGATAGAAGTGTAATTATACTTCTCTTCCCTAACTTTGTAGAGGATTCATAAATGTTGTTTTAATAAATTTTAGTTACAATTTTTAGTTTCTTTTGTTAGTTTTAGATTAGTCGAGAGGCCGTTGCGCGTGGTCACCCCTTTTGTGACACAGAGGCTTTGGGGCGTAGACTAAATTTAAAAAAAAATTGTAAATCTTTTTATTTAGTATTGCTTAGTTTCATTTTTATTTTCAATTTATTTAATTAGTTTTTTTTTATAAAATTTTGTTTAATAATTTTCTCTGCTTATAAATTTGAAAACACAATAAGTATTCTAGATTGTAAAACTTTTGCCCTATCATAAAATTGATCCTATCTAGTATTGTATCTGTAATCCCTCCGGTGCCTCCAAATTTGTTACGTCGGGTCTACCAAAGAAAACCCGACGGTTAGTTTTAAATTAGTAAAACTATAATGCTCTCTTTAGACCCTAGGCTAATGAAAACCTACTAACTTGGGACAGAGCTAGATACTAACATAGAAGGAGAGGATAGGGTTGGGCAGCAATAAGGGCGTGACGCGATTTATGAATTTAAAAGTTTTTCAAGATTTGAATAACCAGTGGTGTTTCTGATTATTTTCTTTCCTTTATATCACTTTGAATGTGATTAGTTCTTTTTTATTATTAATTTGTTATTGATTAGGGAATGTACCCACAAGAAAGGCCAAGTTACTGACGACTTGCGGAATAGATTCCCTAATATATTTTTTTTATTCTCAGGATATCTAAGGGTTTGATTTAGAAAGATGGATAGATATATAGAAGAAACACTTTTTCTTTAGGGGAAATTGTACGGAGACTCGAGTTAAAACACACATTAAATGGGGTTATTGTTTTGGGAAATGTTCTGGCTAACTAGTAGGAAAGTTAAGGTAGCAAATGAAATTTTACACTTACTTTTATTTTTCCTCGGTTCTTAGCGGCTTTGATGGTCCGTTGTCTCTGCTACGTGTTTTTATGAAAGGTGTCGGGTGTTTAACTGATTTTAAAATAAATAAATGCAAACACGAGAGTCTTTAGTTTTATGCAATCAATTTATTTCAATGAAAAGTGTGTGTTATCGTTGCACGGTAACAAGGTTAAACAGCGAATTTCAAAAATATTTTAAGGGATCGTAGAAATTGAACCTCTCCGGTGGAGGACTGTGAGACGAGTGTGTGAAGACCTCGTCAGTTTGAGAGTTGAAGCTTGAATGAGGCTGAGCGGACGCGCAACTGAACGAGCTGACCTAGCTAAAGGACGCCAACGCTCCTTACCCTAGATGTGGAGGGATGTTATTGGTCGCTAGAATTTTGGGACCTCCCTCGCTCAAGATCGAAAGCTAGGATTCGATAATTAGCTGTTGTTATGCATAACCGCTACAGTTCGAATATTAATCAATAAAAGAAAAATTTTATTGTTTTATATTCTACATCAGGATAAATAACCCACTTTAAGGTAATGTTTTTCCTATATTAAATGCTTTTTAATATGAAATGTTAAATGTATAGAATTGTTGGGCGGTCCAATGGCTAACTAAAAGAATTTACTTTAAAAACAGGGCGATTTATTAATTAAAAATTATTAGAAAAATTGATTACTGGAAGCATCTGAAGGATGAATGTTGCAATAAATTATAATTATTCCTTAAATTAAACATTACCCAAAGTAGATTATGTATGTACAGAGCTTTCATTTTAAACAAGATGGTTTTAAATACAAAATCGTACAAAGATAATTCCTCATGCGTCTATACCCCTATTTTGTATATTAGCCGCTAGAAGTCAATGAAATGCGCGAATAAAAAAATATTGTTTGGTGTATAAAGGTGGCGATGACTTAAACGTAAATTGCAAACAGAATTTTGATTTTATGTTCATGTTTGTGGTTAGTATATGTAGGGGTGTGACTATTATTATTAATATTCTGGTTTAATATATAGAAAATACCAAACTCTTGGTTTTACTAAAATTAGACTTAAAATTAAATGTAGCGATTTTCGATGGTATAAACAAATTTCAAATTTATATTCTTATATAACTAGATTGGAACTCGTGACGAATATAATTATAAATTTTAACATATTTAGCGCATAAATTAAAACTAAAAATTGTAATTATAAAAATAATTAAATTTATATAGATTCTAATACAATTACAGTATAATTAAAATAAATCAAACAGAATTTTTACCCAAAAATTTCGTAGCCTATATATATTCTAACTAAACTAACAAAAACTTATCGACATTAATGTACTTAAATTCTAAAATGTATAATAATTTTATTTCATAGCCTAATCGGCGTTTGTACTATAATAAGGGGGTGTTATTCAATTTAAGATTTTGATTAATAAATTTCCCATAAGTGAAAAATAATGCAAGCGTGGGTAGCGGAAAATTCTGGAACGTGATCGTGAGAGAGACGGGAACAGACGCTGTTGTATGTAATTGCAGGGTTTCCCCGGTTTATGAGTATAGTGTTTGGGTATACCAATGCGGGCTCGCAGGCAGGGAAGGTTTCGTTTGCAGATATTTGGGTCCCTAGAGACTAAGGCTTGGGAGAGTGCGAAGATTTTTTTTTATCATGTGGTCTACTCGGAAATTTTGAGTCTGGTTTGTGTACTAAGGCTATCGTAAGGGAAAGGAAACGAAAAAACTTTACGACCCACGCCCAAGAAGAAAGCGTTGTACCCTTACTTCGAAATGTTTGAATTTGGGATTTTCGTCCAACTGAAATTCTAGACCTGGGTTTTATGGTTACAAAACTATTTTCTGTCTTGCATTTATTTAAAACTGTTACGTATTTTATAATTCAATGGTAACTAATTTTTTTAAATAATATATAAAAAAAAAATGGCCGGATGTAACAAATCAAAAAATTAAGCAATGTATTACCGTACGTAAAATATCGCAACTGCCAGTGGACTATATACCACGGCACAGTGGATTCAATTGCAGAAGGGATGACGCACTCTGTTGGTAGTTGAGTGAAGGTAGACTGGATGAGGTGAAGTTCGCCGTTGACGTATAAGTCCGATTCGCATGAAACACTCGTTGGATTGAGCGTGAACGTAGCCAATAATGTAAATCGCCGTAAGTCAGTGACGAAGCTTTCCAAAATTTTCTAACCTTAAAGCCAAAGCTGCTAAATTTTATAACGACTCCCTGACTCCTAATTAGGAGCCATGCAGTTTCTGCTCCAAGCACAAGGAGCCTGCGGGTGTCAGCTTCCACTGCAACACATGCAACTCGCAAAAGGCGGTTAGAAATAGAGAAAATACCAGCTTACTTGGAGAGCGATGTGAAGAGCGTCTAAGCTACGTACCACAGAGAGAGAGAGAGAGAGAGAGAGAGAGAGAGAGAGAGAGAGAGAGAGAGAAAGAGAGAGAGAGCGCGAGAGGTGCGCGATTCGAATGCGCGGCGATTCTCGGAATCGCAACGAGAAGCGTTATGTCCGCGTGGTGAGTGAGAGAGTGAAGAGCGAGAGTGTTCCGTGTGCACGGCGATTCTCGGAATCGCGCCGAGAGGCATCACGCTTGCGTGGAGAGAGAGAGAGAGAGTGGAGAGAGAGAGAGTGGAGAGAGAGAGAGAGAGAGTGGAGAGAGCGAGAGTGGAGAGAGAGAGAGAGGGTGACTTGTGTACGCGGGCTGATTAATTCACGGCATTCGGGTTTAGCGACAGACGGGCTCGTGCGTTGGTTGCGCGCGCGACCGGGTCGAGAGATATAGAGTGAGTTTGAGAGTGAGTTCGCGGACGACAATTAGTGGAATGGCGCTGCGGCGATTCCCCGAGGGCACGCTTGAAGGTTCGGAGAGAGATAGAATGAGAGAATGAGAGAGTGAGAGAGAGGGCTCGTGAGCGCGACCGGTTTGTGGAATCGGGCTCGCGAAGCTTTCTTCGCGTTTGTCGTAAACGCGCGGCGACGTTTGGGACACGGCGCGTGCGGGGGGCGAATTATTCGTAGCGCCACCTGGCGTGTGGTGCATGAACGTGCGATAGAGAGCTGCCTCGTAGAATAGCGTCATGCGTCAGCTACTTTAGAAAATTGTAGTCAGGGTTTTTAGTTTAATAAACTAAGATTTTAACTGAATTTAGTTTGAGTATTTATTTGGCGAGATAACCCTTCCCAACCTTTTCAGCACCGTAGCTTGCCCGAGCCGACGAAGTCACAATGGAATCTCCTTTTGGAAGATAAGTGAGAATAAAGCGAGCGAGAGGAAGAGAGGATTAAGAATTATTTTATTTGCGGGTGTTCGGATTCGGCGTTCATCGCCTAAGTACACTGTCGCACTTGTTACAGGGTACAACAATGCTTATCATTCTGCTATAAAGATGGCACCGTCATGTGTGACAGTTTTTAATGCTTCTATAGCCAAGAAATATATGGATTCTCGTTACAAAACAGTCGAGGGAAAGGCTAAATACGTTGTAGGTAATCTAGTTCGTATCAGTCGAACGAAAGGAACCTTTGAGAAAGGTTATATGGCTAATTGGTCCGAAAAAATTTTTAAAATAATCCGTGTTTTAAAACATAGAAAACTACCTGTTTATGAAATAGAAGACTTCAACGGTCAAACTGTAGATGAAATATTTTATGAAGAACTATCAGTCATTGATAAAAATATATCGAATGCAAGTTATAAAATTGATAAGATTCTAAAAACGACTGGAACTGTTTCGAGAAAAAAATATTTTGTTAGTTGGGTGGGATACCCGAGTACATTTAATTCTTGGGTGCTGGCTTCAGACGTGCAAAATATCTAAAAATGAAAAATCAATTTTATATGGTTCTACCGAGTAACAGTAGCATGAACATATTCCCCGATAATACTACTGCATGTTATACAACCAAGCTACCTCAAGAAGTTAATTTACACGGTAATTGGGAAGTGGGTATAACAGAAATTCATTTTCCTCGCTCATTTCTACATATCCGTGAAGAAGAAAGAGACATTGCAGCTACGTATAATTTATGACCAATATTTAGAGATACACATAATGCCACAAATAATGACATTATTGTGAAAAAATGTAAAATTCCTTATGGGATATACGTAAACATTGTGGAATTTCTACAAGTACTAAACACTGCAATAGACGCTATTCATATTATATTTAGATTTTCAGTAGAACATAAATACTTTTGTATTTGCCGAGAGAACGTGCACACCTGTAACATGTAGATATAAAAATAAAGCCGTTAAAAATAAGCCGTGCCATTTTAGATATTCTTAATTTTGTCGATGTGAAAAGTTATTTAAATGTAGATTCCAATACGGCTGTAGCTACTCGCCCTGCAAATGTTTTAAATGCTATGCCACGTCAACTATTTATTTATTCGGATATTTGTGAACCTTGTATAGTTGGAGATGTACAATCACAAAGATAAATTACAAAGATTATGTTTTTGGCTCCAATCAGCATCACACTTTTACACCTGTGAGTTACGCCCCCGTTATAAGAAATAGTTTTAGAACTGTTTTAATAGATATAAGAGATAACCTTGGCCGTGTTGTACCATTCGAGTGTGGAACTTCAACAGTGACGCTTCATTTTAGACGGGCTCATTGAATATTACGATGCGCAGGTTGGAAATGGAGGCATTGAACAAGTTTACACAGGGGCTCCATTTCAGAGAGGGAACGGTGGGATAGGTAGATTTCTCGGTGGTCTTTTTCGTAAGGCGCTCCCTTTTTTAAAACGTGGAGCGCGAGCAGTGGGTAAAGAAGCTCTCCGAGCTGGTATGAATATTATTGATGATGTTAGTTCTCATCAAATACCATTTAAAGAGTCATTACGAAGTAGAGTTCATGAGTTTGGTAATAAGCTGAAACGCAAAGCAGAAGAGAAAATAGAAAGTCTAATGCAGGGATCTGGCTATAAAAGACAGGTACGCAAGCGCAAGAATCAGTCAAAAACCAAACGTCGTAAGAGGCTAACGTCCCGCGTGGATGAGGGCGTAAATCGAAAAATAAAAAAATCGAAGAAAATAAAATCAAAGAAAAATAAAAAGAAACGCCCAGTTAGCGATATTTTCGGACCGGCATAATAACAAATTGGCTTTTTTACACACCCACTCATGTGAGTGTACAAAATCCGAATTAGATTTATTCACACTACCGCCGACACAAACATCTATAGAATCTACTCAATGGATTGAATACAAACCTGTTACTACAATTTCAGAGGACTCGTATTTAGAATTTCTTATACCTGGAAATTCTGAGGATTACATTGATTTAGCACATACAATGATTAGTCTTCGTCTACGACTTGAACAAAATGGTAAATAAATAGAAGAGGGTACTTTAGTTGCTCCAGTAAACAATTTTTTACACAGTTTATTTAACTAAGTCGACGTATTTTTCAATCAAAAAGCAGTATCGCCTCCAAGTAATGCTTATGCGTATCGCACATATATTGAAACATTATTAAATTACTGCAGTGAGGCTAAAAAATCACATTTAACTTCATCTTTATGGTACGAAGACACACCCGGGCAGATGAACGCACCTTTAACGAAAGTAACAGCAACTTCTCCAAATTTATCCGCTAATACGGGAGCTAAAAAACGTAATAGCTTTATAAAAGGAGGGAAAACTCTGGATTTGCTAGGCCATCTACATTGTGATGTTTTTAATCAAGAAAAATTTCTGCTTAACGGTGTAGAAATGAGAGTCAGGCTTATTCGTCCAAAAGATGTGTTCTACCTAATCAATTATGAAATTGAGAATGTAAAGTACGCCTTTTAGAAGCATCATTAAGGGTACGACGAGCTAAGATTAACCCAGGAGTTCTCCTAGCTCATTCTAAAGTACTTACGAGAAGGACCGCTAAATACCCTTTAACGCGTGTAGAAGTTAAATCATTTACAGTACACACTAACTCGAGTGGTGAAACGTTAGATAATATCATTTTGGGCCAGTTACCTAAACGAATTATAATTGGTTTTGTATCGAATAAGGCATTTAACGGAGATAAAAAAGAGAATCCATTTAATTTTCAACATTTTGACCTTACTTACCTTACACTAACTGTCGATGGTATGTAAGTCCCCAGTAAACCCATTCAACCTGAATACCCGAATACGTATTCTGATGTATTCCAGACTTTATTTAGTGGAACAGGCATTCATTTTGCAAACGAAGGAAACAATATTTCAAGAGAATCATACCCACATGGTTATTGCCTGTATGCTTTTTATTTAACACCTGATCTTTTGGCAAATAGTAATGCACATTGGAATTTGGTAAAAACTAGCTCTGTACGTTTAGAATTACGATTTGGTAAAGTTTTATCACACTCTGTTAATTGCGTTGTTTACACAGAGTATGATAATGTGCTCGAAATAGACTCATCACGTCAAATTATTATGGATTTTTCAGCTTAAATATTTTTGAAAGTTACGTGATTCATAATTTAAGGTATTTTCCATATTATCAAATTACTGTTAATTACCTTGAAAAAAGTTAGAAAGTTCTGAGTCTACCCTATAAAATGAAAATAGCTTGACACCATACAGTGTAGAACGCATTCAGCTTTCAACGTATTCACTTCGCTCGAACAACCCGCTTACAAAAATGGATTATATTATCGAGGTTCTAGGCTTCCGCGACAGTCATAATAAGTTCTTGCTAAAGGAAGTAGCTGACGTAGCTCTAGGAAAGGAGTACATCGCACACTGGATAGCAGCAGCGCCTCATTCATTCTAGGACTTACCAATTAAAATTCAAGTCCTCAATAACTGGCTCACTAGTGATCATCATGGTATAGAATGATTTGACGGAGACATACCTCATCGACAGCTTCATGCAAATTTACGTGAGCTAACACGCTCGGCAAGACAGATTTTTGTAAAAGGCTCACAAGAGCGCTGTTATTCAAAGTATTACTACACGACATGTTGAAAATTTGGAAAATTATAACTGCCCTCCACTGCACCAACTAAATAAAAGCGACATTTTTTGTACACAGGCATTTATGTGCGCGTTGAATAATGCAGTAAGAATCAAATACTGGATTAATCAAAACATTACTCTCATGTCAACATTGAATAGTTATCATAATACCAATATTCAACTAACCAAAATGGATAGCAGTGTTAATATAATTGATGATTTACAAAACAATATAATTTATAGAGACTGTAAATGCGATAACATTGGTGAACTAAACAAACGTATGGCTTTAGAGAAGGAAGTAATTTTGAATGTAAATATTAGAGGCCTAAATGCAAATTTTAATAACTTACTTGTATTCATTAAAAACCTTGTTATAAAGCCATGCATTATAGTTTGTAGTGAAACCAGAGAACTTGAACACCCTGAATCTTTTAACATAGCAGGGTACAAAATGTACTATAATCACGGTAATATTAATCAAAATGATGGCCTGGTAGTTTACATAAGTGAATACATTAATGAAACTACGGAAATTTTAGATATAAATAACCTCAAAATAATTAATACAAAAATTGCAATAGAAAATGATAAAGAAATAATATTATCTGCATTATATAGATGCCACAATATAAAAAAGACTGAATTCATTATAAATCTCAAAAAATTAATAGAGCATAACAAAATATATAAAAATAACCTGATCTGGGAGATTTTAACTTTGACATTTTAAATCAAGAAACAATTAATCAAGAATTTTTACATATACTCTTGGAAGATGGTTATTGTCCAGGCTTTTGTAATATTACCAGACCATCTGATAAAACAGGTAACTCAGGAACTTGCATAGACAATATTTTTATTAAACTAGATAAAATAGCCTATAAAACATTCACACTCAGAGTACCACTAACAGACCATTTCCCACTATTTATGTCATTAAATAAGATAAGAACAATTGAAAATGTACATAATAGAAATAGCATAAATCACAGTAAACTCAAGGCAGTTGCCTCCACTATAAACTGGAGTGAATTGTCACAAATAAACAACACGAATATTGCTTTAAATAACCTGATTGATAAAATAAAAATATGTCTTAGCAAAGCTGAAATTACCAAAGAAACAAATAATACTAACTACATGAAACCAAGGAAAGATTGGATAACAAAGGCAATTATGATATCATGTAAAACCAAAGAAAAACTATATAAATTATGGAAAAAAGATCCTAATAATAATAGAAAAAGAGAACAATATAGGAAATTTACGAATATCCTTAAGGATATTATAATTAAAGCAAAGGAATTGTATGACAAAAAACTTATAGAATCAAGCATGAATAATATGAAGAGTATGTGGAATGTGATTAATCAAAAACTTGGAAAAAATAGTAAAAAGAAAAATAACATCAACTATGTAATAGAAAACAACAAGAAAATATCAGAGCCTAAAGAAATTGCTGAGCATTTGAACAAATATTTTTGTAACATCGGCAAAAAGTTAAGTGATAAAATAAATCCCCCGATAAATGAGGAAATTAAACTCCCTCCAATGAACAGCAAAAGTATATTCTTTGAGCCAACAAACCAGCATGAAATAGAAAATATCATAAATAACATGGAAAACAAAAATGGAGGAAATGATAATATTAATGCCAAGACATTAAAAACCCTGGTCGAATTCTTAGTAGACCCCCTAACCCACATCTTTAACCACTGTATAGATAAGGCCATATGGCCAGATGCCTTGAAAATAGCAGATGTAATACCCTTACATAAATCAAAAGAAAAGCATATTGCCAATAATTACAGACCTATATCTCTTATTTCTAATATAGCAAAAGTACTAGAAAAAATAATTCATAAAAGAAT
This sequence comes from Torymus aiolomorphi, assembly GCA_036365515.1. Classification (NCBI taxonomy): domain Eukaryota; kingdom Metazoa; phylum Arthropoda; class Insecta; order Hymenoptera; family Torymidae; genus Torymus; species Torymus aiolomorphi. The sequence goes on from CM070874.1 coordinate 183,644,695, forward strand.
AATTACTTTTATCAACAAATGTGAAATACTTGCCAAAAATTAATATGGTTTTAGGAAAAACAAGAGTACAAAAGATACGCTAACACTAATATCAAATGTAATATATGGTAAGTTAGATAAGAGTACACCAATTGCCATAATTTTTTTGGACCTCGCCAAAGCTTTTGATACTGTAAATCATCAAATATTACTAGATAAACTATATAATTACGGTGTCAGAGGAAGTGTCCATAATCTAATAAAAAGTTATTTAGATAACAGACTACAAAAAGTAAAATTAAATAATGCAACAAGTCATCTCGAATCTGTCAACGTCGGTGTTCCACAAGGAACAATTCTGGGACCACTGCTCTTCTTACTATATATCAACGACCTGCTACTTGATATCCCGGAAGATACGCTAGTCTCATACGCAGCTGACACAGCAGTAGTGACGTCGGCTAAGACGTGGAAAGAAGTTGAAACCAAAATGAACGAAACACTACTTAAAATATCAGTATGGCTAGCTCTTAACAAGCTTTCCTTAAACACGGACAAAACAGTATACATTGAATTTGGGAATCAAGTTGACAGCACACCAAAAAATTTAGACATAAATATACAAGGCACAAAAATCAAAAGAGTTGATAATACCAAATATTTAGGTATAATCTTCGATAGTTACATGAGATGGAACGGACACTGCCAATATATATACAACAAAACGAAATATCTCATTTTCGTATTCTATAAGCTATCAAAACTTATGACGACTGATACTCTAAGGATGATTTATTACGCCCTCTTTCACAGCATAATTTCATATGGAATTATAGCATGGGGAGGAGCTTATTCTAACAGTAAAAACCTGCTCATTAAACTACAGAACAGAATACTTAAAATAATCAATAAAAACAAATTTGCAGTCGACAAAAATCCTATGACCATAGATCAAATTTTTACTTATGAATCACTGTCTTATCATTACGAAGTCTTACAGTCAGCATATATAAATTCCAATAGCAACACTAGAAACAGAAGTATACAGATTCCAAAAAGATACTTGACCGTTAGCATTAAGAACAGTTATATTAGAGCAATAACACATTTCAATAACCTACCAAATGATTTAAAAACAATTAGAAACAAACTAAGCAGAAAACTAAAACTAAAGCAATGGATACGAGAATGTACCTGATGCATCAAGAGTATAAAAATTTTGATAGTTATTAATGTTAAAAATATATATAAATTGTTACTAATTTTAAACACTGTTAAATTTTCATACAAATTTTATAAACACATACCAAAAATGAGAGTGGGCTCTGCTTAATACTCCTAGGAATATTAAGCTGCAGCAACTCTCATAGCTACTACTCAAATTATTAATCATAAGTAAATATTAACCAAATGAATTTTAGGTTAAGTTAGTTTTAGTATGCCGGACCAGCAAACAGGAATTTTTCCTCTGCTGGATTACATTGTACTTACTTTGTAATGTAAACTATGTATAATGATTACAAACTTGTAATTTTTTGTACTTTACTCTGGTTTAAATAAAAAAAAAAAAAAAAATAGACATCACTACGAAAATACAGGGGGAACATCTGGTTACAGAACAGTCGCCGACTGTGTATCGTACAGTACATAACCAGAACCTGACTCGGATGAGCCTCAGGATTTATCTAATACACCCACAAAGCAAAGCAGAAAAATCAAGAACAGACCTCCTACACCACACAGCAAAGGAGACGAACACATATACGAGAACATCGACGAAAATAAATATTATATTCCAAGAACCATCAAATCACCGTATAAACAACAAAATGAACACCATTCAGATACGGGATGCTCTTCAGCTATTAAAAGTACAATCACCAGGTGTATTTCCGGCGGACAAGATTCCGAAGGTATTGACGAGACCGACGAGCTGTGTATTTAACACAGATATACACACACAACAAGGATCACATTGCGAGGACGAGGAGTTTTTTTCGACAGCTACGGAATGCCTCCAGTAGTTCCTCAACATTTAAAATCTTTACAACGAAATATTATCTCATGCAGATGGAATACACAGCAATTACAAAGTTTAAATTCTAAAGTATGTGGACAGTTTTGTTTAATGTTTTTAGATTATATGAAAAGAGGATATTCGCTAGAAAAATTTTGTAAATTATTTACATCAAACTATTCAAGAAACGATAGAATTGCAGATCGTTTTTATAAACGCATTCGCGGCATATTACGTAGAAAAAATTGTAAAAATAAATTTAATTATCATATAGGTAATGGCTGTAGAAAAAATAGAAAACTTTATGTGCAATCATGTAAATCAAAATTATGTTGTTCTTAACTATATGTAATATTTAAATATTCAATAAAAATAATTTTAAACGTATTTTCTCGAAGTATATATTTCTTTTACCTGAAACCTTATATCCACGCTAATGACCCTCACTAATTACCCATGACGGCGCTCTCCGAGGGACCGACCGCTCCCGAACCCAACCGAGAGGACTCGACCGCACCCCAACTGCTCACCACCCACCGCCCGCTCACCACCCACCGCCCGCTCACCACCCAGCATCTCGCTCACCACCACCCGTTACCATCCGCTCTCCCTGCAGCTGCACCGCCCACCGCCCGCTCACCACCCACCACCCGCTACCACCCGCTCTCCCCCGCAGCCTCACCCATGCACCCACCCCGCGGCGTCCTCCCACCACCCACTCTGGCCTCCCGCGCACATCCGCTAATTACCACCACTAATTCCCCCTGACGACGCTCATTAAGGGGACCCGATTGTGCCCTATATCTGACCAGCGGCCATCTTGTACGACCACCGCCGAGAACCGCCGAGGGGACCCGATTGTACCCTATATCCGCCCAGCGCCCATCTTGAACGGCCGCCATCTTTGCGCTATATCCACCCATATACTACTTGCGGTGATTGAAGTGTTAATTTTTCTAAATCTTTATAAAAATTAGTTATTTATTCGTTCGACGAATTTATTCGTGTTTATTAAATTAATTGTTTTCTAAAATCATTATTAATCATATAAATTGTTTAACAATTCAATCATTCTGTCGTTAACATCAGTACGCATAAGTCGCTATCCTTGCTAACTAATGGGTGACTACACTACGCACTATACGATGTCTGCTTACGCGCGATCAGCTGACGCTTTGCTCGATTATCTTTGTACGAGTTATACTCGCGAGGTGTACGCGCGAAGTCATGAGACGCTATTCCGTGATTATATGTTTTAACGTTAAAATGACATTCGTTTACTAGCGAATACGTCCTATTTGGGTTAACTTAAAATTTTTAGAGTTGAATTTAGAATAAAGTTGCTGAATATTTAAATAAATTCTTTTGTTAATTGGTAGAAAAAAATAAATGTATGTGTAATTCTTTTTTCTTGATACGGAACTTAATTAAATAAAATTTTCAGAAAATGCTTTGAGAGAAAAAAAAATTAATTATTTAAATAATTAAATTGTTGATAAATAATGTTAAACTTATATGACTTATTATTTAATTATTCGTGCAATATAATTAAAAAAAAATTTTGTTCAGCTATTGGTAATTGTTAAAATAGTTTGTTACTTAATTACATTATTATTATTTAACAATACTTAATTGTCTAGCGAAATTCGCGGAAACAATTTCCCAAATAGTGTGCGATCCTCGCTAGGAGTATTGTCTGCCTCTGCTAGTCCAAGCAATCTGTCACGGCCTAATGTTAAATTTACAGAAATTCCATCCCGGATAAAAAAAATATAGCTGTATAGGAAATTAAATACTGAATAACGTTTCTGTTTCATACAACCGCAGCCGAAGTGGCGAACTTGGCCAAAAAAATTCGTAAAGTTGGAAAAAACGGTTTTTTGCCAATAAAAAAAAAAAACTATAACTCGGATCAAAAAAAGTTAAATGAGGAAGTTGTAGGTATTAAGAAGATCTATCGATTCATGTAAATATATGTATATCGAATTTTGTTACTTTCCGAGATATATCGGAAAAACCTCTAAAAATCGGGTTCTCTAGTACTCGGTCAATTTTATGCCCCCCGCGCTACACTGAATAAAACCACCTAATTTAACTGCATTCAATCGTATTATTATTTACGCCTTCCCCTCCACGTTCTCGCATACCCAATCATATAAATAAATATACATTTGCTACGGGCTAGTCGGGAATAAAGAGTCCGTTACAAATTGGCGCCGCTCGAAAAAACTCACGTTTTCCGAGAACGTGATGTAATAGTGCGGAAAATCGCAGCGCACCTCGAACTTCAATTTCGACGTTACGCAAGCGTACATAGTATTTTTTAAATACAATACGCGAGCGGTTCGCACAAAAGTGCGTATATATATCGTGTCTTACAGACACAAACATACACATATTGCGCAAAGCGGTTGGTCGCAGTGCACGGCGAAGAACAATTTCGTTCGGCGCACTAGTACATACGTATTGTACACGCGACAACCCACCCGCGAGGAAACCGCAATTATAGCGGAGGTGCATCGCTCAGGTGCACCAGGAAAAACGCGTGCGCGGAGTCGTCGACGAGAAAAGTCGACAAGCCGTTGGCCTTGCGCACGGCTACACCGCGAGGCGAGTGTGTTTACGTTGCGCCTCGACAATATAGCTCGAGAGCGCAAACGTAAGCAAAGAGCTCGAATCTAGCACACGAAAATTTTACACGTTGCCAGAGAGAGACAGACGAAATAGAATCTTATTTCGGCCCTCGCGGCAAAACTATTTACGCGTACACGTGTACATATACATATATATACGTACTCACGTACTTATACGTGCATATAGATGTACACAGTCAAGCGGATACAGACACACATAGCATAGTCCAAGCAATAGGGAGAAGAGGTTACAGAAATTCCATCCCGGATAAAAAAAATATGGCTGTATAGGAAATTAAATTCTGAATCACGTTTCTGTTTCATACAACAGAACGCAGCAGAAGTTGGAAAAAACGGTTTTTTGCCAATAAAAAAAACTATAACTCGGATCAAAAAAATTAAATGAGGAAGTTGTAGGTATTAAAAAGATCTATCGATTCACGTAAATACATGTATATCGATTTTTGTTACTTTTCGAGATATATCGAAAAAACCTCTGAAAATCCGGTTCTTTAGTACTCGGTCAATTTTATGCCTGGATACTTTATATTTACTGTAAGTATAGCTCATGGCAAGACAAAGAAGCACGTTTTTGAAAAATTTTAAAATATTCATTATTTTTCGAGATATATCGATTTTTCGAGAAAAAGGCGCTCTCCAAAATTGGCTATTTCTCGTCGACGGATGGTCGTACAGAACGATTGAGCACTTTTATTTTTCTAGATGAGTTTTTCTATCATGTTATTATACAATTATAACGAATTTTTCAATTTTAATGCTCAAAAAATCACTTTGAAAAAGTATCCTCTTTTTTGGACGTGGTTTTTCGTATAGATTTTTCAATTTTTATTTTATAGTAATGGCTATTATGGCAATCGATTACCGACATTTTTTCACGTATTTAAAAAAAAAAAGTTTCTACGACCTTCTGGAGCCGAGATAATGTTTTTATTTTTAAAAAATCTAGAGGACGCAATTAACATGTTACAGCGATGGGGTTTGTGGGAGGTTACTATCGAATACCTATATTTTCAATAAAAAAATACTAGGATATGGTTTATTAATTGCTAGTATTAATAATTAAGTGATAAAGTTAAGCGCGCGGGCGCTTCGTGCGTCATCTGTGGAGGGCGGCGGAGTGGGGATAGCACCGAGCGGGCGCTCGCAAAGCTAATTTCGTACGTTCAAAATCGACCGTGCTTACAAAATCTTCATTATCTCGGCTTCTAAATGACGCACACAAATCCTTTGTACTTAATCTGGGGTAACTCGACGAGATGAACACGAATATCACGATTTCGTTCGCCTTAAGAGCAAAATTATTCCGGAATGTTTTTATTTTCGTTAAGTTATAATTTTTGTTGTACTATTTTCGTTATTTTAATAAATGTTTATTATTACAACAGTATTTTGCTTGTAAGACTTTAACTTTTCTACTACAATAGTATATTACGATACATGTGACTTAAGTGGCCCGTTATTGCATGGCGTGATGTTAGCGCCCGAGCGTAGCGAGGGTAAATCACGCCGTGCTGTGGGCCACTGAAGTCACATGTATCGTACGATATTTTATAGCACGTTTACGTAAGTCCTCTGTCACGCCTATCCGTGTCATAAGCAGTTCATTATTGCACCGTGAGGTTAGCGCACGAGCGTAGCGAGTGCGATACATACGGTGCAATAATGGACTACTTAAGTCACGGATAGGCGTGACTTAAGTGCGGACTTAGGTCACGACGTGCTATAAAATTATTTTTATTGTCTCAGTAATTAATTATTTATGAAACGAAATTAAACAAATTAATAATAACATAAATTTGAAAAATATACTTTATTAAAATATTATTTTATTACATAATTACTTATAAAATGTGTATGTGTGTGTGTGTGTGTATGTGTGTGTGTGTGTGTGTGTGTGTGTGTGTGTGTGTATGCAAATACATATGTATATTTCTAATGGATTAGTCATCTGACTTCCGTTATATGTCCCCACTTCGACAGTATAAAATACTATAGCTTCAAAGCAGCTGCTCTAAAGGGAGCTATAGGAAGTGTTTACAACGGTCTTTATACCTGCGTTCGTTTATCTCCGATTCCACAGATAAATGCAAATGATATTTGTGTTTTAGACGGCGGTAGCCTATTACATCGTGTTGTTTGGCAACGTAATATACTTGTCAAAGTAATTATTAATAAATACGTACGATACGTAGAACAACAATATAAAAAAGCAATAATAGTATTTGATGGATATCCAGAAGACACAAGCGGCAGTTTGAAAACGTGGGAAAGATTGAGACGGCAACGTAGCAATGTATCTAGAGAATTTTATTTTGATGAAAATACAAAAATCACTGAATAGCAGGCGGCCTTTTTGTCTAACAGTAGCAATAAAAAAGGCTTATTAACATGATTTGTGTTGGATTGCAAAATGTTGGATTTGAAACCAAAATAGCAGAAGAAGATTCTGATTTATTAATTGTTAAAACTGCCGCAAATTTCAGTTCAGAAAATAATATTGTCATAGTTGGAGAGGATATAGATCTACTCGTACTTTTAACGCAGTTAATTCCTATTACAAAGACGATTTTGTTTTTGAAAAAAGGAAAGGGGCGAGACGTAGATCGATGGTACTCTAATAACAGTTTTAAACATTTAGAATTATCAAAGTATGTAGCCTTCTTACACGCCGTATCGGGTTGTGACACAGTCTCTTCATTTTACAAACAAGGAAAAAACAAATTAGTAAAAGTATTTAATTCAAATCATGCTTACCTTCAATTACTAGATGTTTTCTATAAAAAAAAATGCTGCACGTGATGAAATTGCTAAGAATATGTATAAAATAATTTCTCTGTTATATAGCAATAAAATTAATGTAAAGCTTAACGAACATCGCTATGAGCATTTTAAACGATCTACGTCTCAAACTTCATTTAAATTAGAAAATCTTCCCCCTACTGAAGGAGCTGCCAAACAACATGCCTACAGAGTTTATTTGCAATTACAGCAATGGTTGGGCAATGAAAACGACGTAACTCTGTGGGGGTGGAAAATTACAGAGAATATGATAATGCCAGTTTATAGTGAAGAACCGTTGATACCCGACGAAATAATCAAAATAATATCATGTAGCTGCGCAAGTGGTTGTAAAACAAACGCATGTGGTTGTAGAAAAAATTTCCTTAAATGTACAAGTGTTTGCTCACATTGTGACGCAACACAATGTGAAAATTTCGAAGCTGCTCCCAACATCGAAATAGACGAGGATTCTAATGATGCCTTCGAAAAGCTTCTTGACCTAAATATGGAAGAAGAGGGACAAGAAAATGAGGAAGATAATAATCCAACAAAGAGGAGAAAAATTTTGTGAACATAAGACATTTATAGAAGACTATTTTCATTATGATGAATGTATACATATTTTATAAATAATTATGTAATAAAATAATATTTTAATAAAGTATATTTTTCAAATTTATCTTATTATTAATTTGGTTAATTTCGTTTCATAAATAATTAATTACTGAGATAATAAAAATAATTTTGTAGTAGAAAAGTTAAAGTCTTACAAGCAAAATACTGTTGTAATAATAAACATTTATTAAAATAACGAAAATAGTACAACAAAAATTATAACTTAACGAAAATAAAAACATTCCGGAATAATTTTGCTCTTAAGGCGAACGAAATCGTGATATTCGTGTTCATCTCGTCGAACCACCCCAGATTAAGTACAAAGGATTTTTGTGCGTCATTTAGAAGTCGAGATAATGAAGATTTTGTAAGCACGGTCGATTTTGAATGTACGAAATCAGCTTTGCGAGCGCCCGCTCGGCGCTATCCCCACTCCGCCGCCCTCCACAGCTAACGCACGAAGCGCCCGCGCGCTTGACTTTATCACTTAATCAAGGAGCGCGGGAGCGTTCCGGAGGCAAGTATAGAAGAAGCCTAATGGAGCGACCCGTGCTACATATACATTGAAATGGGTGTACGAAAAATTCAATGCGCTTTTACGTATACTGCGTTAGTTTTTACTATATAACATATCCCTCTTAATCGAAAGCCATTTCATTGCTCTACTCAAATCAAAAGATTTTATTTAAAAAGATTATCTCGTTCAAAAGAGCTTCATGAAGTTAGCCCCCATACATAAAATATCCGGAAACAAAAACTATAAATCAATTGCGCATTAAAAAATATAAAAAAATGTTAATTAAAACTTTTTTGTGCGAGCTGTCGTTTTTGAGATAAAAAATAAAATTGTTTGGGGGCTAGTGGTTTAGCCCCCAAAATAAATTTTTGTATTACTCATAATACAAAATAATTTTTGCAATTATTTACTACGGCATTCGATTACGCGACGTGTGCGCGTATAGCTCCCAAATTCCAAATTCGGAAAAACCTATTAATAATAATATAAAATTATAAAAAAAGAACAGTATGTTTAGAGACCCCAAACGCGAAACGCGAAAAACTGACGCGAAATGATGCGAAAACACGCGAAAACACTCGAAATGAGTTGGGAAAGTTTCGCGTCAATAACACAATTTTCCGGGAGCTTTCGCGTCAATTCGCGTTGATAAAAAAATTTTCTACAAGAGCTTTCGCGTTTCGCGCAAATAATATTTTCGCGTTCTCGCGTTTGTATGTGTGTGCGTGTGTGCGTGTGTGCGTGCGTGGGTGCGTGCGTGTGTGTGTGTGCATAACGCAATATCCTGGGATTTCTTAGGGTTTGTCTGCAATAGAAGTTGTGCCGCAGTATAAGGAGGTAAGGGCGGCGCTACGCGCTGCCATTGTCTACAATAAAAACATCCCTCAGGGTATTGACTAACACCACGACGCCTACGGCGCCCGCTTTTAGTACCAAAATTGCGGAATAGACATTTAAATGCCATCTGCGCATGTTTAATTTGATGTGATTTTTTTTTTATAATTTTATATTATTATTAATACGTTTTTCCGAATTTGGAATTTGGGGGCGATAAGCGCACACGTTGCGCAATCGAATGCCATAGTAAATAATTGCAAAAATTATTTTGTATTATGAGTAATACAAAATTTAATTTTGGGGGCTAAACCACTAGCCCTCAAACAATTTTATTTTTTTAATAGTTTTGAATTTTTAATCGGAATTCAACGAGCCAATCTCTTATGCGTTAGTCGAATGTCTATTCTCAAATCGAAAAAGGTAGCTTTTGTTTAAGCTTCCTCCTCTCTCGATAAGAATTTTTTGAGAAACGGCGACACACATAAGAGAAAAATTTTTTTTATTATTTTAAAAACTGAATAACTATTAATTTCGGAATAAAATATAATATCGGGGAGTTTCGTCCTTGTGTGTAACAACATATTTAGAATCAAATGGCATTCGGAGACTAAAATGCCTTTCCTTGTATAATCTTAGTTCCAACCTTTTAACAGTAGATGGCAACCAATTTTTCAAATCCACATATAAAATTACAACTTACACACTATAAGAATTCACAGTTATTTCATTATTTTGGAGTCGAAGATATGTCTACTTGGGTCTTCCTGACGAGTCCACCAAGTACGACAAGGACGAAACTCCCCGATATTATATTTTATTCCGAAATTAATAGTTATTCATTTTTTAAAATAAAAATAAAAAAAATTTTTCTCTTATGTGTGTCGCCGTTTGTCAAAAAATTCTTATCGAGAGAGGAGGAAGCTTAAACAAAAGCTACCTTTTTCGATTTGAGAATAGACATTCGACTAACGCATAAGAGATTGGCTCGTTGAAGTCCGATTAAAAATTCAAAACTATTAAGATAGCACCATGAGCGCTTACAACATATTTAGAATTTTATTTTTTATTTCAAAAACAACAGCTCGCGCAAAAAAGTTTTAATTAATGTTTTTTTATATTTTTTAATGCGCGGTCGATTTATATTATTTGTTTTTGGATATTCTATGTATGGGGGCTAACTTCATGAAGCTGTTCAAAAGATATAGAGATCTGAATTTTTTTATGTACTGCATGGTGAAATAAATTCAGAGGTGCGTTCTTGCGCAGCCTACGATTCAGCCAATCAGCGTTGTGGACCAAGCGACCAGCCATATTGAAATTTTGAACAATCGGCTCATAGCGCGTATTATTTAAACGTAATATAATAATTCAAATGAGTATGAATGGAAGAATAATGAATATAACATCAATGAAAATATAATAAAAAAATAAGGACAAATATAATCATCATATAATTATATTAAGCTGAAAATACAATAATATATTGAAATATAAATGTAATTATACAGAAAAAAAAGAACAAAGAAACGTTTGAAATTTTTATTAATAGTCGACAATTAATATTTTCTTTTTGATAAATAAATAGTATCAAATACAAATGGGCAAATTCACAGAACTTTTAACTTTTGATTTTGGTATAATAAAAAAAAAAGTAGAAGCACAGTAATATAACTTTGTATGCGTATTTCTATATATTTCGGAAATCACAATTCATCACTGTGACAATTTTTTATGGTGGGCAGTAGTAATAGGACAGGTATTGCGAGACGTGTGACTCATCGGGCGGTATGTGTCAAGTGTCAAGTGGCACTTAACTCAAGAGGTCATTAACTCAAGTGTTATGTAAACAGTAGCTGCACAGTAGCTAATGACCCATATAAGTATGTGTTAATGACCCCATTGTTTTGAAAACAGCTACTGTTTTGCTACTGTATTTGTAAACAATGGGTCCATTAACACATACTTACAAGGGTCCTTAGCTACTGTGCAGCTACTGTATACATATCACTAATGACCTATGTAAGTATGTGTTAATGACCCCATTGTTTTGAAAACAGCTACTGTTTTGCTACTGTATTTGTAAACAATGGGTCCATTAACACATACTTACAAGGGTCATTAGCTACTGTGCAGTTACTGTATACATAGCACTTGAGTTAATGACACCGCTGTGTCACACGGTCGCTATACCTGCCCCACTACTACGAGAGAGAGAGAGAGAGAGAGAGAGATCCTTTGTGTGCTGCGGCGACCTTCTCCACAGGGGTCCCCAGCGTCTAAAGTATAGTGAATCGTTTGTATACGTGATAGAGTTAGTGGCCCTGAAAAGGGCCGTTTTCTTTTTTGTGTTAAGTTTTAATTATATCGTGAATAACCTTATTTACTGGGAAAGGAATTGGTATTGGTGGAAAAAGATTTATACCGTGAGGAATCTTTATCAGTCGACGACGAATAATCTTTCGTTTTTTTATCGATGAGAGGTTGTTTTTCCTCCTTGTCAGACTTCTGCTTGCTGAATGGTGGACCCATGATGTGTGCTCGGTGGAGGTTGCAGGTCTTCTGTTTTATCACATCCCTCTACTATTAGCTTATATCTAAGCGCAAGTGACTGGTGGTGGTGGTGGAAGGGAGCAGGAGTGGTGGCGGAGTAGAGATATGAAGTAATGAAGAAGGCAATTAAATTAAAATTTGTATTTATTGATTATTAACAGTCTCGTATTCGTATACATCTTTTTCTAGGATCGGTAAATAAATACTACGTATTTCTATAAATAGTCTATCAATGTTCGTACTACCAAAGTCTGAATGAATCATACGGTTTTTTACATCAGTTTTTAATTCGTCTTTTTGCTCGTCAAAAAGTTTAACAAATGTGTTCCCGTCAATTTCACGAATTTTCTCGTCGCCGCTGTTCACATGGGTTTTCAAGCTTTCAACTATTACATCATAAATGATATTAATGTACGTAGACATATTCTCTAATTCACGAAGCCGAAACTCGATACACTCGCGCATGCTTTTTAATATTACAAATGTACGATGCAACATCACTACACTTGGTAAACTCACGACTTTTTTCTTCTTTTTCGGTGGTTCTCCATCGTCGTTGTTGTCGCAGTCGTCAGCTGTATCGATGGGCCTGGTGATTGACTCTGTATCCATACGTAAGCCATCAGTGGTGTCCCAATCTTGCGCCTCGTGCAGATGCCGTTGACCACGTAATGACACAGGTTCCTTTGTTTTGCTTTTCTGAGTGATTGCCACAGCTCTCGAGCTATAAGCAGTGGTCAAATCAATCTCGTGTTGAGCTAGGCCGATTTTTCTAAAGTCCCGCTTGTGGCCGTATAGATGGTACATTATTGCTGGAAAATGTGTTGTGAATTCCTCCCATTCGGCGCTATCCATTGTTATGTATCTATGTGGTGAAGTATCGCCGCCCAATTGAATCACTGTACGAAAATGGTCACCGTAATATTGCAGACCAATGTATGCAAATTTCGTGTGAGACTTATTGAGTGCGTAACTTGTGTTAAAAAGCAAGTTTTGCGGTATCTCGTCTTGGTTCATTTTGAAGCAGTCGTCACAAACTTTTTTTTTTTTTTTTTTTTTAAAGAAATACTAATGCACTGGTAAAGATGTCATGTTCTCGGAGCTGCTGATGCTGCAGTGAGCTCTAACAGAATGAAGCAGTGGTGTTGTATGTGGGCGAGTGCACTTTGTGTAAAGAAATACTGTGATGCTGACTGCTGCTGCTGCTGGTGCGATGTGTTCTACTAGACTGGCGCAACGTCACCACTAGCGCTATTCGTTTGGCTGTGTACCCCCCACTATGCCGATATGTGGGTGGTGGGGGGGGGCGGCGGCGATGGCGCGCGAGCACGACCAACGAGAGCACTGTTACGTGTATGACGTAGCGTGTCGTGTGGCAGGGGGACTATGTGACGTTTCGAGAAAAATATAGATTTATGGTTATGATTGTATCCGATAACAGTGGAAATCGTTTCTAATTACTTGTCGTCACACTATGAATGCGTCAATCATGTACTCTCGTGAAAGATTTTTATGGCTTTCGTGAGAAGGAAATGCGTGCCGCGACATGTAAGCGATAACAGCGGTAACCTAAACACTCCACACCACCGCTATGAACGCGTCCATTGTTCAGCGAGTTTTAACAGGCAGTTTCAAGAGGGGGGTGCTCTCGATGACGCCTGTGGAGATTTTACGAGTCAAAGTGTATACATTGATAAATTTTTCACGTGAATGCGTTCTTTGTTCAGCGGTTTTTAAGAGGAGTGCAGTTTAAGTTACGCGTAAATGTGTATATGATGATAAATTTTTCACGTATAAGCATTTTGAATACTCTCTCGCGGGAGGAAAATGAATTTAACTGTTTTTCAGGAGTGGGAAAAATGAAAAAGGTCTGTAAATGAAAAAAGTGATTTGAGTAAAATTGTTTTATTCAATCAAACTTACAAACTATGAATACATAACTGTGGAAAGAAACAAAAACTTACAATCTTCGAATACATATGGTTTAGCCGAGCAACGCTTAAAATTAATTACGGATGCATAATAGTGCACAGGAATCGCAGCTGATTCATGACAGAGCAAACAGCTCTTTTTCAGTATTAAGTTAAAATATACACACATACACACGCAATATATATTAGCTTACAAATCTAGGCCCAAAGTAATTTAAACAGCAATGCAAAATGTATCTTAAAGTTAGAGCTTAATAATTAGTCATAGGCCTACATGCCTGAGAGCACGAGCCGTGCCCTCGCGAAGTAGCACGCGGGAAATTGTACGCACGCCCTACTTTCTTAAACTTTTTGTCCTTTATAATGTTATAAAATTTACCAGCTATTTTATCGTTGGAGCGAGTATCAGACGTAAAGATGCTGCAAAATTTTCGTAAAGTAAAACCACTACACATATAATGCAAAAACATAACACAATATTCGCCGCACACTTTAGAATTGAAACTTTGCAACTTCTTCTTGTTCCACTTGAACCACTTGCAATTTCTTCTGAGACGGGCGAGGTGATGTCGCGAAGATGGTGGTACTCCATAGCTATCGAAAAAGGTACCTCTTGCATGGTCGTCTATGTAAAAAGCCACCCAGTGAGAGTCGGGCTTGTCTGATGTGTCGAGATTTGCAACGATTGCCGCTGGATGGCTCAAGCGACTTGGGATGTGATCGGCCGCGTAAACGCCGATCGAATTAGCAGAGAGCTCTCTGATGGCTCGTGTTATTTCATACGTGTTCATTTTTTTCAGTCTGAAGATGTGAATCCGTTGACGACTGAGTAGTATATGTCATTACTATCAGAGTCGTCGCTATTTGTATCTCACCGCGGGTACTCGTAAACAGACGTAAGGAACATGTCACTTGTCACTCTTTCTTTAGGGAGAGCTTTCCATTCTGGTGGAAGTATCGAACGCAGCCACTTTTTTAACTGATTAACTTTGTAAAGAGCACAAAACTGTTTTTTTTCTGACGGAAAGATTTTAGCTGAATGTGTGGCGCAAAGTGCGCTGTCCGGGAACGCTGTGCAGAGTTTTTAAACGATGGCGATTTAAATTTTTCCAAATTGATGACACGACGACCGAAAAGCGTCTCAATGTAACGGGCCTTCTCTTCGCCACGTACGTAAATTGTACGCGATACTCTGGCAATGTTGTATAGATGCCGATGTAGCTGGCGCAGAGTTACTTCGCCGTCAAACCAATGAAGTCCGTGAACTTCGACACTGAGAAATGTGTTTGTCTCTTTGATGTCGTCTGGCAAATCGTCAAAACTATGCGGTGCTTGCACTATCCAATGATCACAAATTTTTTTTTGTAGGCACACGATAGCTACTTCCTTGGGTAGAAGCTTTTTTTCCGAATCGCGGAAGCCTTGAATATCTATTACGTAGTCCATTGCAGGAAGTGCATGTGCGTGTGTGTGCGTGTGTAAGAGAAAAAGCGAACTGATGTGTGAGAGCTGTGCAAGTCTGCGTCAGAGTGCACGTACCCCCACCCACTTTTTTACGCATGCAGTAGTGCCACCAACACGCAGCGTCATGTAGCGACCTGTCGCTGGCGATAAGCGGGAGCCTTCTGCTGCTGCTGCTCTATCACTTAGGCGCTGAAATCCGTTAAAATTTGTCGAGTGGAGTCGATTTCAAGAACGTTATCGTACTCTGCGTAAACAATGCAGTTTATTGTAACTGTTGGCGCCGTCTCGAAGCCCACTTCAATGCGTACACTGCCTGAGCGTACGAGATTCCAATGAGAGTGGCAGTGCGCTGATAAATCGGGCGTGAGATCGAATGCCGTAAGAAAATGACCCATTGAATAGTTGTAACGGTTTATGCCTAGGCCCTCGTTGAGAAAATGTATTCCGGTGCCTGTGTAGAGTGTTTGGAATGTCTCGATAAAACTGGAGCGGTGCCTGTAAAATGAGGCTGTAATGGTTTGCTCGGTATTTGAACCCCATCGATATATATCGAGAGATAATTTATGTCAAAGTGTTGAAAGTTGAATGGATTGAGCGCACGATTTCCATTGAACGCTCTGTTATCGACGAAACCGATTATTATACGTTTCGGCAGTTGGCCCAGAATCGCATTATCGATGCTATCACCTAGTATACCAGTGTGAAGCGTAAATGTTTTTACTTCGACGCGTGTAATGGGATATTTGGCTGTGGCTTTGGCCAGTGTATTGGCGTGTGCGATCAAAATACCCGGATTTATTTTGACACGGCGAACTATGAGAGTAGCTTCTTTTATTTTTATTCCGAAGCGCCCGTCGTTTGTGGAATCCATCAGGCAAAATGCATCCTTGCTACGCACCAGTCGCACTCTCATTTCGACACCATTGATGAGCATTTTATCCTGATTAAACAAGTCGCAGTGCAGGTGACCAATCATATCGAATGCTTTTCCGTCTTTCGTAAAATATTGCCTGTGATTGAGGCCTTTGTTCGCTCCGACTCCGTGATTTTCCGGTGCACCCTCCATACAGCCGTGTGTATCATCGTACCAGAGGCTCGCTGTGAGATGAGATTCTTTGGCCGCGGGGGAATAGCTCAGCAATGACTCTATGTAAGCTCTGTACGGGTACGCGTTGTTGGGCGGCGACGCAAGCTTTTGATTGAGAAAAATATCAATTTGATTGAACATTGAATGTAAAACGTTGTTTACGGGGCCAACTTTTAGACTTGTGTCGGGCTCCTCGACGGGCAATATTTGTGCCTTGACGAAGAGCATAGTGTGCGCGAGGTCGATGTAATGCTCGCTGGCGCTGGGTACGACGAATTCGATGGGTGCATCACTCTCATCGGTGATCGAAGAGACGGGCTTATAGTTCAAAAAACTGCTCCCTTCGATGGAGGTTTGAGTAGCGGGGAGGGTGAAAAGGTCGAGTTCGCTCGACATACACTCTGACGAGTGAGAGTGCAAGAAAGCCATTAGTAGATAAGCTAGGCCGGTTCTGCCCCCCCCCCACCACTCGGCCACCGGCCGACCTGTGTAGCGTTCTGATAGGTTCAGACGGGGAGGTGAGGCTCCACCCACTTTCGAGAAGCTTCTACCCTTCTAATTGTAATGACGTCATCGAATAAAAATTGTTAGTATTTTATTGTCACATTTTTGTATAACGGTCAAATGTTTATTTACGAGCGACTCCCGACGGCGGGCGGCGGGCGGGCGGCGGCGGCGGCGGCGCGCGCGCGGGGACTAGCATCTTACCGCGTTGACAAGCTGGACGACCGCGGGGATGAGCTGATTCGCGCGGAGATGAGCGTATCATCGCGGTGGTCAGCTGATTTCCGCGGGCATTAGCATATACCGACCCGCGTGTAAGTATATTTACCGCGTTGATGAGCGGACTTTCGCGGGCATTAGCCTACCGTCGCTGGTAAGATATTTACCGCGCGTTTATTTTTTTCGACGTGACCTGCAGGTTTGATGTGGCTCTAAATCAGTAAATGTATTTCGGCTATAGCATGCTATCGCATCTCTTCGTTGTTCCGATATTCGTAGTTGCCTTATCGCTATTAATTCTAAGAACTCCAGAGTATTTCAATTGTGCTCTCATGGCAATCGTTTCCTGACAACGACTCACAAAACTTAATAGTATTTCATGTAATTTTACCCGCTAAATCAAAATACTGTTTTGGTTAACTGAATATACAAACGATAAGAGTGGCGGCGTCGATGGAAACCCTAGATATAATAATTATTGAAGTGACTCATACAAAGGAGGCAAGACGAAGAGTATTTCACTCTTGCCAATAACCCCGACACGGGCGACGTTATCGCATGCTGTGCAGGTTGAAACGTGCCTTCTCGTGCGAGTATTTTCCGGGCATTAGTCTATCGTCGCTGGTAAGATATTTACAATGGCATCATTGTTTTCAAAAAAGCTACTGAGAAAGAGAGAGAGAGCGCGAGAGAGAGGGCGAGAGAGATGGAGAGAGAGAGTTTTCGAGGTGGATGGCCTGCATCTATGATGTGACTCTAACTGAGTAAGTATATTTCAGCTGGCCCGACACACAACAGGATGTATAGTTTTATCTCGAGTGTGCTTCATGCGTCAATAAGGTCGTATTTTTTACGACACTGACCCTTGCACGTGTGTGCGTGTGCACGTTTGACGAAGCGTTGTTCCTTTTTCACATCTGGAGTGCGTGTATAGTGCCGCTAGTCTTTTCGATGCTCACACTTTTTTATAAGATGTGTATTTTGAATCTCAATAATGTTTCGAAGCCGGCAACCCCTACACGGGCGACGTCATCGCATGCTGTGCAGGTTGAAACGTGCATCCCGGTACGAGTATTTTTCGGGTATTAGTCTATCGTCGCTGGTAAGATATTTACAATGGCCCCACTGTTTTCAAACAAGCTACTGAGAAAGAGAGAGAGAGAGAGAGCGAGAGAGAGTAAGAGAGCGAGAGAGAGTGAGAGAGCGAGAGAGAGTGAGAGAGCGAGAGAGAGTGAGAGAGCGAGAGAGAGAGTGAGAGAGCGAGAGAGAGCTAGTAAGAGAGAGAGAGAGAGAGAGAGAGAGAGAGAGAGAGAGTTTTCGAGGTGGCCTGCATGTATGGCGTCACTCTAACTCAGTAAGTATATTTCGACTATAGCATGCTGAACTGGCTGGACACTTCGACAGATTCTTAATTTATCTGTTCACATTAATAAATATAATCCGATGC